>JAENJI010000014.1:9199236-9646206 GCA_018901935.1 Pugionium cornutum | reverse complement strand
AAAAATACATCCGTAATCGCATATTAGTCATATTAGTCGCAGTTTGATCGTGAATTACGACCAATTTGCGAATACAAAATTTAGTTCCAAAAATATGAACAATTTGCTAACACCATATTATATTAAATTAAATGGGCATATAACTCATAAGTGAAAAAAACACAACACAACATTACAACCCCGTAGCAGTTATATATGTGGCAGACTTATTAACATTGATGTAAGTATGTAACACACTTATGTGATGTTTTCATGTGATGTTAGTGATGTGACAAATTTAATTATGAACCATGCAAAAAAGAACCAACACAAACAACAGACTTATATTTTACTTTGTCAAATTCTGAAATTCTAATGCTCAAAAGTCTCCAATCAGTTTCAATACATCTACTAACAAAACTATTTCTAAAATTCCATATTTACAAAAACTTGTGTGACAGACAACCCTGAGATATGCACGGTACACTTTTCTTGGTTTTATCTAAAATAAAGGAAATTTGGAGGGATTGGAAAACTATTTTCATCATAACTAATAAATCTGTGATACTAATAAAGTATATCACAATAAATTTACTATGATTATAATCATTAAATCTGTTGGAAAAAAATTATACTTGTAAGATGTGAAGGAATAATTGGTTTTAAACTCTTGGTAAAACAGAGTTACAGAGGTAAAGGTACAAGGGTTCTGTCGAAGGGCAGAACAAGCGAGAGAAGGAGGAATCAAGACACTGATTCCTAGGAGGAAAGACAAGTTTCTGTCTTCTCCTTTCTGTTATCAAAGAAGGCTTTGTCTGCAGGTTCTGAAGTCAACTGCAGGGAGGAAGAGAAAGTCTTCGATGAGCAGGTTATTATCTCAAGAAGAATGTACAATAGGCTCTGTAAGGGACAAGGTGCAACAGACTCTCAAAGGACAGCTTCTGAAGCATTTGCAGAAGCTGTTTATTCCTTTTGTCTCCTTTAATTGTTATGTACACTCTCTCTTAAGAAGTATATAAGAAAGGCAAAGAGAAAGGATATGTAAGTGAGAAAGAGGAGAGACTAAGTAAGGAAGGAGAGTTAGAACATAGTGTGAGAGCATCCTTGTAAGGTTCTAAAACTCAAAAGGCTCGAAAGAGCAAAAGAAACTTAGTGAATTTTCGAGCAAGAACCCGGCCGAGACGTAGAGATCAAGTTTATGATCTCGAACTCGTTAAATTCTTGTGTCTTTGTCATTTAAAGTTCACTCAAAATCAAACACAAAGTTAACAACTTGAAGAAACAAGTGAATAAGATTCACAAATTGGTATCAGAGCCTTAGGTTCTATAAGAAAAATGACTTCAGGAAGGACGGACATGGAGAAGTGTGATGGAGCTGGAGATTATATGCTGTGGAAAGAGAAGTTTCTGGCACATCTAGAGATGCTCGGCTTACTGGATGGTCTAGAAGAAGAGGAGAACACTGAGGCAGAAGGGTCGACTGCAGGAACTGCAGACCAAACCTCTGTAACTTCTCCTGAATCAGCTGCTGGGAGGACACCAGACAAGAATCTCAAAGAGAAAAGAGGTAAGGCCATATCTACAATCATCCTAAGTGTGACAGATAATGTTCTAAGAAAGATCATTAAAGAAAAATCTGCTGCAAGGATGATTCATGTACTGGACCAGTTGTATTTGGCTAAGTCATTGCCTAATCGCATTTATCTAAAGCAGAGATTATACAGCTACAAAATGAGTGAGGCAATGACCATAGAAGAGAACACAGACGACTTCTCAAAGCTCATAGCCGACCTTGAGAATGTCAAAGTCACGGTTTCAAAGGAAGACCAAGCAATCATCCTGCTAATGTCTCTTCCTAAACAGTTTGATCAGGTAAAAGAAACCTTGAAATACTGCAAGACTACTCTCTCACTGGAAGAAATTCACATTGCAATAAGATCTAAAGTACTTGAACTCGGAGCAAGTGGAAAACTGCTCAAAAACAACTCAGAGGGGCTGTTTGTTCAAGACAGAGGAAGATCTGAGAAAAGAGGAAAATCTGTTGATAGAGGCAAAAGCAAGAACAGATCAAAGTCTCGCACAAGAACCAAAACATGTTGGATCTGTGGGAAAGAAGGCCATTTTAAACGACAGTGCAATGTGTGGAAAGAAAGGAACAAAACAAGGGAAACCATAATGGAAAAAGGAGAAGCATCAACAGTCACCTCAAACACAACAGATGTAGCTGCCTTGGTAGCATCAGATGCACTGGTAAGTCTTCTTGAAATCTCTCCTGAAACATGGATTTTGGATACAGGTTGTTCCTTTCATATGACTTGCAACAAGGACTGGTTGCTGGATTTTAAAGAAATGGTCACTGGAAAGGTTAGGATGGGTAATGATACACACTCTGCAGTAAAAGGACTAGGAAACATCCGGATACTGAATAACGATGGAAGCACAATACTCCTCACTCAGGTCAGATACGCGCCAGAGATGACAAAGAACTTGATATCATTAGGAACGTTAGAAGACAAAGGGTGTTGGTTTCAATCAAAGCAAGGAACTCTAGAAGTCATGAAGGAAATTAAAGTACTTCTGATAGGAAAGAAATCAGATACTCTTTACTTTCTTCAAAGAACCACACTATTAGGAGAAGTGTATGCTACAGAAAGGACTGATGATACCAAGCTATGGCACAGCAGAATGGGACACATCGGTAAAAAGGGATTAGAAGTCTTAGCAAGAAGAGGTCTCCTGAATCAAACAAGTGTCAAACAGCTAGAGTTCTGCGAAGACTGCATCTATGGGAAGACTCACCGAGTTAGCTTTGGGACTGCAAAACA
This sequence comes from Pugionium cornutum, assembly GCA_018901935.1. Classification (NCBI taxonomy): domain Eukaryota; kingdom Viridiplantae; phylum Streptophyta; class Magnoliopsida; order Brassicales; family Brassicaceae; genus Pugionium; species Pugionium cornutum. The sequence goes on along the minus strand of JAENJI010000014.1, from coordinate 9,643,402 downwards.
TGTCACAGAAAACAAAATGGACTACATCCACTCGGATCTATGGGGTTCACCTTCTGTTCCATTTTCCCTTGATAAGTGTCAATATTTTATAACATTCATTGATGACTTCACCAGAAAAACGTGGATTTACTTCACCAGAACCAAGGATGAAGCATTCAGACAATTCATGGAATGGAAAATAATGACAGAAAACCAGCTGAGCAGAAAGATAAAAACTTTGAGGACGGACAATGGACTTGAATTCTGTAACTCAGAATTTAAAGCCTACTGCAAGATGGAGGGTGTAACTAGACATAGAACGTGTGCATACACACCATAACAGAATGGGATAGCAGAAAGGATGAACAGAACAATAATAAACAAGGTAAGGTGTATGTTAAATGAATCTGGAATGGGTAAACAATTCTGGGCTGAAGGAGCAGCCACAACCGTGGTCTTAATCAATAAAAGTCCATGTTCTTCCATAGAGTTTGACATCCCAGATGAAAGATGGACATGGCATCCACCAGACTACAGAGTGCTTAAGAGATTTGGATCAATTGCATATGTTCATTCAGACCAAGGAAAGTTGAATCCAAAGGCCAAGAAAGGTGTGTTTGTGGGATATCCGGTTGGAGTAAAAGGGTTCCGTGTCTGGTTGTTAGATGACAGAAAATGTGTAGTATCTAGGGATGTGGTATTTCAAGAAAATGTCATGTTTAAGGATCTGAAAATGCAAAGCTCAGAACAGAAGGAAGACATGAAAAGGGAATTGGAAGTCTTAAATATTGAGCTGAGAGGAATCACAACTACTGAAAGGGGAAGTAGTAGAATTACAGAAGAAAGCATGAAAAATTCTACAGACCCATCAGAAGACAGCCCCACAGTAGACAAGAATGAATCAGAGAATGGGACAGAGAATGACTCAGAGAATGAAACAGATGAGAATAATCTTGAGGATTATCAGTTAACTAGAGACAAAGTTCGAAGAAACATCAAGGCTCCTAGAAGGTATGATGATGAACTGAATCTAGTGGGACTGTCTTTGACAACAACAGAAGATGGTGAACATTGTGAACCAAGGACATATCAGGAAGCTGTACTCAGTACAGACAAAGCAGAATGGCAAAAGGCAATGGATGAAGAGATGAAGTCTCTCATAAGAAATGATACTTGGTCACTGATACGAAGACCTGCATCAACCAGAACAGTTGGATGCAAATGGATTTATAAGAGGAAAGCTGGGATTCCAGGAGTTGAACCTCCAAGATACAAAGCCAGGCTTGTAGCCAAGGGGTACTCATAGAAACAAGGCATTGACTATCAGGAGATTTTCTCCCCTATCGTCAAACATGTGTCAATCAGATTTCTTCTATCAATTGTGGTTCACTTCGATCTGGAGTTGGAGCAACTGGATGTTAAGACAGCATTCCTCCATGGAGATTTACAAGAAGAAATACTCATGGATCAGCCAGAAGGATATGAATCAGAAGGTTCACATAATCAAGTATGTCGACTCAAGAAATCTTTCTATGGCCTGAAGCAATCGCTAAGGCAATGGAACCTACGGTTTGACACCTTTATGACTACTCAGAGCTATCAAAGAAGTAGGTATGATCCATGTGTTTATTTTAAACAACTTAATGATCTAACATATATCTACCTGCTCCTATATGTCGACGATATGTTGATAGCTACCAAGAACATAGATGAGATAAAGGAGTTAAAGAAACATCTCAGTCATGAATTCGACATGAAAGACCTTGGACCAGCAAGGAAAATTTTGGGTATAGAGATCAGGAGAGACAGAACCAGAGGAGTATTAGAATTGTCACAGAAAGATTATGTCAGAAAGGTTCTGAAACAGTTCAGGATGGATCAATGCAAAGAGGTGAAGACACCATTAGGTGCTCATTTTAAACTCAAGGCTGCTACGGAAAAAGAACAACAAGATCAGTCTGATTTCATGAGGCCAGTTCCCTATCCAAATGCTATTGGAAGTATAATGTATTTGATGATTGGAACTAGACTCGATTTGACATACACAGTGGGTGTAATCAGCAGATATATGACAAAGCCAACTAAAGATCATTGGGAAGCAGTAAAATGGGTGATGAGGTACATGCAGGGATCAAAAGATGTCTGTCTTCAGTTCAGAAAGGAAGGGAAGTTCGACATAAAAGGATATTGTGACTCATATTTTGCAACTGATCCTGACAAAAGGAGATCAGTTTCAGGTCGAGTGTTTACAATTAGTGGAAACACAGTCAGCTGGAGGTCATGTCTGTAGTCTGTAGTTGCTCTTTCTTCTACAGAAGCTGAATACATGGCCCTCACGGATGCAACCAAAGAAGCCATTTGGCTGAAAGGACTAGCTGAGGAATTATGATTTAAACAAGAAAAAGTTGCCATAATGTGTGGTTCTCAGAGTGCTATAGCACTGTCAAAGAATTCAGTCTTCCATGAAAGGACCAAACACATCGATGTGAAAGTCCATTTCATAAGAGAAAAGTTGGCAGAAGGGAAGATTGAGGTGATCAAGGTGTCTACGGTGTGGAATCCTACAGACATTCTAACTAAGGTGGTTCCAATAAGCAAGCTTCTTGATGCCATGAAGCTGCTGAGATACTCAAATCTCTGAAGATACAACAGGTCCGAGGATGGAAATTCATCTACTAAGTTAAGGAGAAGGAGAGTTATAAACCAAGGGGGAGTTTTGTGAAGGAATAATTGGTTTTAAACTCTCGGTAAAACAGAGTTACAGAGGTAAAAGGTACAAGGGTTCTGTCGAAGGGCAAAACAAGAGAGAGAAGGAGGAATCAAAGCACTGATTCCTAGGAGGAAAGACAAGTTTCTGTCTTCTCCTTTCTGTTATCAAAGAAGGCTTTGTCTGCAGGTTCTGAAGTCAACTGCAGGGAGGAAGAGAAAGTCTTCGATGAGCAGGTTATTATCTCAAGAAGAATGTACAATAGGCTCTGTAAGGGACAAGGTGCAGCAGGCTCTCAAAGGACAGCTTCTGAAGCATTTGCAGAAGTTGTTTATTCCTTTTGTCTCTTTTAATTGTTATGTACACTCTCTCTTAAGAAGTATATAAGAAAGGCAAAGAGAGAGGATACGTAAGTGAGAAAGAGGAGAGACTAAGTAAGGAAGGAGAGTTAGAACATAGTGTGAGAGCATCCTTGTAAGGTTCTAAAACTCAAAAGGCTCGAAAGAGCAAAAGAAACTTAGTGAATTTTCGAGCAAGAACTCGGCCGAGACGTAGAGATCAAGTTTATGATCTCGAACTCGTTAAATTCTTGTGTCTTTGTCATTTAAAGTTCACTCAAAATCAAACACAAAATTAACAACTTGAAGAAACAAGAGAATAAGATTCACATAAGAGTTAATAATAAGTTAAGTTTTACCGTCAAAAAGTGGTACAAATCTGCTAACATAAACAATAAATATTGCAAATAAAAATAATTTATTAAAATATATTTTTCTTCTCTTAAAATAAAAATAAGAGTTCTTGTAGTACTTACAAACTTTTTTAAATTTACTGTTTCTGCACATATTCCTCGATTTTATTTAGGATATTCTTGTAACTTTCTCATAAATAAAACCAACCCGAATTTATGAAAGCACTAGATTTATCAATTGTTATCCTCAAGTTTGATGTTACCGAAATGCAATCTGGAAGTGCTTGTTCAATAAAATGTTTTAACCTTAGTGGACATTTTAGTTTCAACGAGGCCAAACAAATTATGAGGTTGTCGGATATTGAACCGTTAGATAATTACAATATTATTAATTTAGTTAAAAAATTAATATATTTTAGGGCAATTGAGTAATTTAGCACTAAATAATGTTTTAGTGACTAAATTAGCATCTCAAACCTAAACTCACACAAATAGCATTTTTTTTAAATGAAAAATACTAAAATAACCTTATTCATCTGTTTAACCTCATATTCTGCAAAATTTTTAAATCAGCTCACAAGGGAGAGAATCGAACATTGGTCTATTATGTAATAGAAGGAGTATGTAACCAATATGCTACTATAGCTAATTGACATATGAATATTTTTTTTGTATATATATCTGTATTTAGTTTAAATTAGACTTTTTCTTTACATCATAAATTTATCTTCCTGTTTAAATTTTCCAATGGTATCTTAAAAAAACTTTCTAAATTTTGGTGATTGCAAAATTATTCTCTTCCAATTTCACGATTTTGATTTGAAAATTCTCATGGAGCAATATTGAGCGCGTTAATGAGTTTTTGAGAGAGGAGCAAAACTATTTTTTTTTCTTTTTTTAATGACGAAAACCGATGCCAATTGTTCTCTTTTTGTGCTCAAATTGATTGAATATCATTCAATGGATATTAAAAATATGTCAAAGCTACATGATGCCGTAAAAGAAAACATAAGAACGAAGCTCGTATTTGACATCTTTCATGAGTTTGGTGATAAATTTTAGTTTGGACATTTTTATTTTGATGTTTTCGTTTATGACTTGTATTTGTGATTATTGATAAACATTTTTGCTGATGTTTTTTGGATAAACACTATTGATGAAAACAGGTGGAACAATCTGATGAATATGCACTATTACTTATTTAATTTCACGTTTTAGGAAGGAATTCTTAAAATGTAAGAGATACTTCCTAAATTTGCATAGAGCCTTCCTAAATTTTGCATAAATGTGACTAATAACCTAAATTAAATAAAGATTTTTTAATATTAAGGAACCGTTTCCTAAATAAAAAAAATTAAAAAAAATAAAAAAATAAAAGTTGCAATTGTGCAAATCGAACCTTAGACAATTGGATAAGAGAAAGAGTGTGTAACCCAATATGCTGATGTAACTAATCAACATATAACATTTTGTTTAATATATATACACTACTTTAAGTAAAATAGCAAAAGATTTATTAATAGCTCTATAAGGAAATCGAACCTTAGACCCATGTTGGGAAGGAAGTAGTGTGTAACCACTGTGATACTATAACTAATCAACATATTATATTTTATGTAATATATATACACTTATGAAATTAAAATAGCAAAATCTTTACTTGGGAAAGGAATACATTGACTTAAATTAAGGAAAATCATTAAGAGATATCTAATTTTGTCAATATTAGTTACTTCTTATGTATTTTCTGATTTTTCTTGCTTCTAGAAAATCGAAGGAGCAGTTAAAGTTACAGATAATGGATGATGTCTGCAAAATTGATAATGTCTCCTAAATAATTTCCTTCAAATAATAATAATGTTTTTTTTTAAATTTTCCATATTACGTTTCTTCCTGCTCCACCTTCTCTAAAACAATTGGGTATTATTCAATAAATTTCAGCTATTCGATAAAATGATTTCAAACACACACACACACACAGTGTAGGATCTAGGAAATTGGATTTATAATTCTTTTTAAAATAAATCTTACTTTATGAAATTACGCACCTAAATAAATTCAACTACAACAACTGTACAAAATATCTAAAAAACTAGTGTCGAGTTCTTACATTACATTTCTATAATATTACCTTTTATTAGAGTTTTTTTACAATGAAATAATACTATTTTTAAAATAGTGTAGTTTTAAATTTTTATTTTAAATCTAACACAGTAAAATTAAAATTTCAAAAATAACATAAATTATTATGTGAAAATAATTATTTATCCTAATAAATTATAAATTAAAATAAAACATCATGTTTGAGATTATTTTTTCTAATTTGGATTTAAATTTTTTTGATTAAATAGATGTTTTAAACTTTTAATATCAAATTTGTGTAATTATTAAAATTTTAAACTAATGATGTTATATTTAAAATAAAAACTAAAAATATACTGTTTTAGAGAAAGATAATTTTCTAAAATGGCATCTTTTAAAGTTTTGGTTCCAAAAGAAGACAATTAGTTTAAATTTCTAACTATAGCATAAAATTAATATTAAAATATATTAAAACTTTATTTTTACAAAAATAAATAAATTATAAATTAGAAAAAGAAATCTAAATACAATGTTATAAATTTATATATAGTGTATTTGGAGTAAATAAATGTTTTCACATAATTATTTATGTTATTTTAGAAATTTTAATTACCATTTCAAACGTTTTCAATAATATCGCTTTCACATTTCCATAAGTCTTTCATTTTTACTAAACCAGTTCTAATTCTATAGTATACATCAAATGAAATGTATGATATAGATATTTTTGGAACAACAAGAATGTGATCCAAAAGAGATTCTAGAGCTTCCACACGGGCCGAGACCAATAGTTTGGAGTTGCAACAACCAATTCCATCGGTTGGAGCTAACTGCCTAAACAAATTCAAATTGGACGTCTCAATTCAGCAACGACGTATACCGCTCCAAGCAGGTCACTATGTATATGTCCCAATTTCAAAACATTTTATTCCTGTGAAGAAATAAGGGTGATATTTGCTCTGAGAAATAGCAACACAAACTTGGTTGTAGGTATGTTTTTCAGGTTTTGTTTAAGCTACTCTCTTTGTTGTGTTTTAAGGAAGATTTAGAGTATAAACTTGTTTAAAGACTGTAAGTAAAAGACACACAGAATTAACGATTTCAGATTCCAAAATGGTGTCCTACGTCTCGCCGGAGATCTTCTCCGGAAAATCCACTAAACTTAGCTCAAACCGAACTTTTGAATCCTTTTTACAAATCACTCTCCTTTCCACTCCTCACAAACTTAGAACGTTGAAAGTAACATCAACCTCAATATATATTGACATAACCTTAGCTAAACTAACTCATCTTGAACTCAAGTCAAGCTATGGTTATTGGTTGCTTTCAATCTGTTGTTTATTCCGAGAAGAGCACTTTTTTCTAGGCCTGAATCTTGTCTCCTTGGGGACAAAACGTTTTCTTCAGTTTGTACTTTCAGGAGTGAGAAAAATTCTTAGTGATTTCCCAAGAGAATTGTCTTTGTCGATACTCTTCTTGTTATTCTTCTTTTCGCTTTCTCTTGTCTTCTGCAGACTTTCCTGAAGCTTTTCCTGCAGCTTCTTCTGTACTAGAAACAAAACAGAAGAATAAGAGGACAAAACTTAAGACTAACCTCAACAATTCCACCATTAAAATTCATTAACAAACCAATCATAAAAACACTTATGACCAAGGAAAAAATGTCTTTTCACCAAGCTGGCCTAGACTCAATTTGGGCTGTATCTCAAATTTTATCGTGCAAATCAATTTGCTAGCAATGAGCCAATTGAAATTGTATGATTTGGAATTTCTCTAAGTTAAAAAAAAGAAACCAAAAATGAGAAAATCCAATTCAACATCGATTTGACTAAATAAAAATCACTTAATCATCAACTTACTAAAAATAGACTCTTTCACATTTGTCACCTAATTCAACATATAATACATTGCCCGGACTTGAAAAAACCAACCCAAAACTTCTATAAAGGTCCAGTTCTCCCCAACCAAGTTGTATTAATGGGCCAAAACACTGTAAAGTCCAACAACAATATTTTTCTTCACATGCATAATATTTTTTTTTTCAATTTTTTATGACCCTTATATTCAATTTCTTGAACTTATAAAGGCTCTTCCCTCTTGTAGCTTAAATGCATGCCTTATATTATCAATAAACATTTCATTTGAATCAACGATTGTGCTTTTGCATTCAGTTTCTTCTCTTTGTCGATTTTTTAAAATAATGTGGATGGAATTCCTCTTGTTTAATAATTGATTGGTTGTTGTCTTTCTACTGTGTGGAATCTCTCAATATAGCAAAATCTCACTCTTTTTTCACTTGGTCTAATACATCTCCGGACCAAATACCATCACACTTCGTTAATACATCAATTCCGCCAAATCTCTTTAATCCGAGAAGCCAGCGTTTATGGACACCATCTCATATTTTACATCATTGGTATGAGAGTTTAAAACCTCCTATACATTTTAGGTTGTATTCATCCAATCTTATCTTTTTTTTTTCTTTGCTTCATTTTGTAATTTAATTAGTTTCTTTTGATTTCGTCTCAATAAGTTAAACAAAATTTCTTCTTTGTTAATTTCACTTCTACTATTTAAACAATTTAAAATTTTGGTTGTTTTCAAACCATATAAAAATCCAAAAACAATATTACTCTCAAGTTTACTTTTGCTAATAAAAACAAACCAAAACTGATTTTTTGTATCTTTATATCCACTTCATGTATCTACTAAGTTATGTGAACAACATGTACCATCAGAGAAATACTTCGTAACCTACTCACGACCATTATACAAATGATCATAACCTTTTAATTCCAGATGAGATGAACCACATAGGTTGGCTAGAACAAACATAAGTGAGCAAATTGGTCGTTTGGAAGGGCCAATACACAAAAAGCAAGGTGCATTGAAGGTCTAGCTCACTTCAACCAAATTGCCTTATTTGAAAAAAGCGTTTTAAACCCCAAGAACCATATTCCTCTTCAAATGCACAATATTCTTCGTTCATTTTTCAAATATTTTATAACGGTTGTATTTAAATTATTAAGATTATAAAAGCTATTATCCCTTGTAAGTAGCTGAAAAACATACTTTATGTTATTAATAAATATATTTTTGAATAAAATCTTGTGTCTTTTCATTGGTTTATTGTTCATTTCTCTTAAATATTGTATGTGGAGTTCCTATTGTTTAATAATTGATTGAGTCTTATTTTTATAGTGCGTGCAGTCTCTTAAGAAAAACGAATCTCACCCTTTCTTGTCTCGGTCTAATTATCTCCAAACCAAATACCATTACATTACACTATATCAATCCACGCATTCCACCAAACCTCTTTGAGTCGAGAAGTAATTGCTTGTAGACACCATCTCATATCTTACATAAATACCATATGCTAAAATCGTGTATGGTACACATAAGTACCACACATATCACAAAATTTTGTTGGCATACATTGAACGTTGAACACAATGCTTTCGCAATAATTGTAATTCATAAATCAATAGCACATTGTCAAGAGATATTAATAAAAACTCTAATCTTATGCACAAAAATAATGGAAAATTGTAAGATGCCAATATGATTGATCACAATAAATATTGTCTTCTATTCTTCACAAAAGAGATATACATTCCTTTCCTCATATGGAAAACTAGGATACATTGATTAAAATGTTTATTTGTTATTGCATCTGAGGAATACATAATTTTTCAAATGGTGGTACATTTACATGCCAATCATATAAGCTCTTTAAATTGTTATAATCTCTTCAACCTTTCTATTAATAGTAAATACCATATCCATATAAATAGAATTTTAACTTTTCTACTAGTTTTTATATCGGATTTGCGATAAAACCGGTGTGTCATGCGGTCTTCATCCTCTTTCAATCAAATCATACAATTGTTGATGTACATATGTATTATTTGAAACGGCAAACTAATATTCGCTACCAATTTCTACATCTAATAGTATAAAAATGGTGAAAAATTATCTTCAAATAAATTTTTTCTAGAAAAATCAACTATTACATTCACATAATTCTCCCTCCAAATTGATATTTGTCTTTATGTTTATTAACCTAGTTGTATATGATAAATGTGAATGTTCATGTTTACATCTTTTGTAGAACAAACATTAGGTGCATTTAACATATCAAAGGTTACTGAAATCTATTTTAATAATCTACGAAAGATTGCATATTTTCACAAAATAGTTCATTCACCATTTAAGTCCCAACGTTTTCGTCTAGTTCAGGTTTTGGTTTTTCAATATATTGTTCGTTACCAAGTGACATCGGAGAATACACTAAAGATACAGAACTTCCATGGCAAAAAATATATATTTAATTTATATTTTTGTTCAATATTTTATTTGTTGCAAAAAATAAACGTTCCAATTGTATTTTAAAATTAATTAATTTGCTAATATAATACGAAAATTTTGGTTCATGTTTTGAAATCTTAAACTACTAAATTTATAATCACGAGTTGCGTGGAAATTAATATTAACAAATTATATAATATTTTTTATTATTAAATATAAATTAAATATTTATGTAAGTGTAACTCTTATTTAAAATTATTTTTAATATTAATTTTGTATATGTAAATTAAAGAAATAATAATTGTTTTTACGAATTTAATAATATTTTTGTTATTTTAAAAAAATATATTAATTATCTAACCAAATTAATAACAATTATATATATTGTAATTATTTTAGTAATTTAAGTTCATTTATATAGTTATTTGAAATTCACGGTGATAACATATCAATATGACATTTTTATTAATAATACGTTATGACGAAGTTGTTTTTTTAAAATGTTATTCAAATAATATATTAAAGATTTATCTTATTCATAATATTTTAAAATATATATGTTTACACGAACTTTAGATTTATTTACACATATTTCTTTATATTAGTTGTCTTTTAACTTTATTCCCTCTTTTCTCTTTTCCTCTTTTTATCATCTCTTTCTTCTTCCACTAATTTTAAAGCTATTCACATGAGTGGCTATAGAGATTTATATAATTTTATTAGGCCTTGGTGTTTTCTAAAATTCCTTTTGGGCTTTTATTAGCCAATCAAAATTATAGAAAAATAGTTTTTCTAAAAATTAAAAAACTGGTTTTTGAATGTTTTTAAAAATTGCAAAGAAAAGCCAAAAGTTCATATTTTAATGTTTCTGTTTAATTATCCATTATTTTCTTAAATTTCTAAAAAAATTTTGTAAATAAGAATAACTCGTGAACATTACCTAAATTATAGCATACAATTAAAACACTAAAAATCAAGAATAATATAAAAAATAGAACATGCAGTTCACTCATAATATACACTATTTTGGCTTAGTACATTAATTTTTGGGTTATTATTTTCTATGAATACAATTTATATATTTCTATTATTAATTTTTTAAAACATAAAAACAAAAACTAAAAAATTAAAAGTATAAAAGCATTTTCCTAAATATTATAACCAAACTAAAAAAATTACCATTCAAGTTTTAAAAAGCTAAAATCGACATCAAAAAAAAAAATTTTAAAGTAAAACAATCCAAAAACGAAAATCTAAAAACCATTTGAAAAATTACAAATAGCCTTATTTTGTTAGAATAATTCCGTTTGAATTTTAATTAAGAATATTCAGTTTTAAGAACATAAACCATCAACATCGATTCTTTTGGAGCTTCGCTGCCCACAAAACTTAAAGAGATAGTCCCAATTTATGTGAAGTTTTGAGAAGAAAATTTTGAATTTAAATTGTAAAATGAACTTCTATTTATTACTGTTAGCGATAGACTTTTTTTTTACTATGAAAGTGGAATGTGACAGTCATATTTCGCTTTATCTTTCTTTGATATCTTTTATGAAAACAAAGTTAAGCCAATCAGCAAAGACTTAAGTTACACAACTTTACACTCCACTTCTCTACAATCTCATCGTTTCAACCCCCAAACATTGTTGAAATTCTTTAATAAATTGAGGCTAAAACCTCCTCATAATTCACTGATTTCCTTACATTGTCAAGAAAACAAAGGATGTACGTAACGAGGCCATTGTCGCAGTTCAGAAAATATCAGAAGACTCTCGCGGAGGAGTCGCCGGAGGGTCCGTTTTCCGGCGTTCTAGTTATAACAGACGAAGAAGCAGAAACCGAGGACACGTTCTGTTTTGGGATGTGTAAGAGAACCAAAATCGAAAAGCTTCCGTTTCCTCAGGATAAGATCTTATCAGTTGTTCACACTGACAGTTCTGGTAACAGAGAGACTTCTGTTAAGAAGGTTTTGTTCATACCGGCTCTCGATCAACCATTGTCTTCAAATCGGTATTACGTTGTTCATGCTAGAGGCAGACACAAAGGGTAAGATCCGAAATACCTAATAAATCAAAATAATTATATCGAGTTGGTGAACTCTCCTTTGTTTCTTCTATTTTGCAGGAAAGTTTGGATGTGTTCTAGGGAGGTAGAGAACGGGATATGTTGTTTTCCAGATCTCTTGCATGACAAGAAACCAAAACCTTTGGATCCAAGAAACATATATCAGACAGTTAAGATAAACAGGCATCACGAGAAGACGTTCTTTGCGAAATCCGTTGCTCCAGACGGTAGACCACCTTCATTTCTCAAGAAGAAAGGATGGGAGCTACGAACATCGAGAAGCCTGCATCCAAGGAGACCTAGAGAAGCTCTAGGTCTAGACACTGAGCTAAGAGACCGTCTCCCTGAACTAGGTTTCCCAATCTCTACAATACGGTCAGGGAGCGTGATAGTTGGAGAATGGTATTGTCCTTTCATGTTTGTGAAGGAGAATTGTAGTGTGAGTCACCAAATGAAGAAGTCAATGTTTTATAGGATGACACTTTCCCAATATTGGGAACGGATCTACCATTGTGAAAACAATAACTCGAATGAAGCCAACACCGATCTTGACGAAAACAATGATGATAATGAAGATGATGTAGTGAGAATAGACGTGAACGTGGTGAGAGAGGCGAATTATGTGATGGGTATGGAGGCGGTTAAGGGGGAGAAAGAAACTCATGGAGGGTTTTATTGGTATAAGCCGGTGCAAGGTGGGCGAGGACCAAGGGAGAGGAGGAGGAAGATGAGTTTAGGGTCTCCGGTGGGGCTGAGTTTCGCGGTGTTGGAGAGGATGAGAAGGGTAATGGAGGAAGGAGGGTGGGTGGGAGGAGGGAGGAAGGTGGTGAGAGTGGAGAGAGATGAGAAAATTAGGGTTTTTAGAAGAAATATTAATGATAATAATGATAGAGATTGGAGGAGATTTGGGTGTTATGTGTTGGTGGAGAGTTTTGGGTTAAGAAGAGCAGATGGAGTTTTGTTGGTTAAATTTGTATTTAGACATACTCATAGACTGAGATGTAAATGGGAATGACTCTTCATTTTATGCCTTGCAGCCATTGTAGGGTAATGTTCTCATGTCATGTAAAGAAAGAGCTTTTGAGATTTTAAGGTTGATTTATGCAGGAAATCATGTAAAGATTGATGCTTAAATTTGAAATATATGTACTTTGGTGGCGGTTTTGATGTGGAGTAGAATTTACTCAGTCAGCTTGTTGGTAATCAAGCAAAAGTTATGCACGTATATGATATCACTAATGCATCAGATCCGTTTGTCATGTATGGCAATCAAGATGAAGAAGACGACACATCTCTCTCTATCTCATGGGAGCAAACTCAATTTCGGAGACCCTTTTAGAAAACATAAGATGATTTGCAGGTAACCCATACGTGAGATCTTTAAGCCAAAATACTTTCTGAGATCAAAAATTGGAGTTTTTTGTTCTCAATTCTGAGTGTAGGTACCACCAAAAGGCACCAATACAATTGAATGCACTCACAACCGTGCTTTTGTTTTTTGCGATTGGTTTCTTGGTGGGTATATACTGTATAGTGCAACTATGCATATTGAGAAAGTCAAAGATGATTTCCATGAAATGCAAGAAGTTAAAGTCCGAGCAGAAGCTACTGATGTCGCTAAATTTCAGTTTCTTGCCACTATGTCTCACGAGATTAGGACACCAATGAATGGTATTCTTGGTATTATACCTTAATTTTGAATAGGTTTAGTACTTTGCCTTTAATTTTCGGTTTCTCCAGGTCACTGTTTTCGTTTTCTTTTGTATGAATGCTTGCTATGCTTCGTGATACTGAACTTAGCTCAACGTAGAGAGATTACGCTCAGACCGCACAAATTAATTTGTGGTAAAGCATTGATTTCATTAATGAACGAGGTTCTTGATCGTGCCAAGATCAAAGCTGGCAAGCTAGAATTGGAATCTGTACATTTCGATATTCATGATGTCATTTCTCTATTCTAGGAGTCAAGGAACAAAGACATTGAGGTAAGATTTCAGTTCGGGGAATAAATGTAAGTCCTATTGGACATATTGCTACTGATTTCATGATTTTGAATTGTAAGAATATTTATATTCTTATATGTGACTTATGTGTCTTTTGGTTTAATTATACAGATCAAGTTCATATTAATGTTCATAATTCTAATATATAAAAGACGATACCGTGATGAATCGGTTTCGGTTAATGATATTATAATTTGGGTGTATTGATAACCCTCCTCCCTTATCTTATCATATTTAATAAGTAAATTTCTCTAATGTTTAAATACATTTATATATAATGAATTAGTAGTTAATAAAAGAATAATTATAACTACATATATATATATGGTGGTTATTAAAAGGGTGGTTATTTTCAAATGGTTATAAAACCATCACAACTCTTCAAAAAGGTGTGTGTGTCGTTGGGTTTACAATTTTTAGAAAGAGAAAATATACATCATTAAAGAGAGAAAGTTATTATTAATTCTTAATTCATCAAAAGAATCATTAATGAAGAGATCAAAAGAGAAGAGAAAATCAATCCAATTCTTCATGGATCACGGTTAGTATTTTCTTCTTCTTCTACAATATTATGTTGAATTAAATCAAATCTAGATGTTCTTGGAATTAAGATTCATAATCGAAATTATTAAAAATAAATTAACAATTGGTATCAGAGCAAAACTAGATTTGTTTAATTCACCATAAAAAAAATTAGTGATTGATTTTCATGATGAAAATCATGTAGATTAGATTTTGATGTTAAGTGTGATTATTTACTGTTTTATAACAATCATTAATGTTCATAAAAGAAATTGATAGATAAATTAAATACTGACACGTAATTAAAAAGTGCATCTTGCGGTTACTTGATAATTACATGAGAAAATTTTAAAATGTTTTAAAGTGCATGAAATGCATTAAAGTGCATGAAGTTTAAAAAAAATTAATTAATTAATAGGTGCATATTATGAGAATCGATTTTTTTCATATAAATCATAATAAATATCACTTATTAATTAAGATAAAATCATAACTTATTAGAGTAAAGATATTTGATTAGATAAATTTGCTTATATATATAAAAACTTGTATATATAAGTGTAAAATAAAAATTCCGCTGGTTTAATAGAATTCGTTAATTATATTTTAAAATGTTAATACAATATAAAGATAATTTATCTATTAAAATTTTAATGTTTATATTTTATATAACATGTTAGTCACCAAAGTGGTCTTGTTATAATAGATATAAATTAATAAAGTTTATCAATTGATCATGATTAAAGTGATGTTATAAATGACATTAAAGTTTTAATTGATCAATTGTTTTAATATCTATATTCTAGGAGATTACCCAAAGGTAGATCATATGATATAGTTATTAATATGAAAAGAATTAATCATTTCACTATAGTCGATATTATGTATACCAAAAGGTAACATAAATATTTGATTTTATGTGATATGATTAATTGTTAAATACTAAATTAAACATCACTAAAAATACTTGTATTTAAAGTATTACCCAAAGGTTGTTTGAATACATGTTTTTAAAGTTTATGATTAGGTCTTTGAATCTGTAATAAAGTTTCAAAGTAATAATGAGTAAATACGTATAAATGTTTTGCAGTTTCATCAAATTTGTATGCATCTGTTAATTCTGTCGTAAAGTTTAATGGGCTCAATTATGGAGAGTGGTAAGAACATATCCAGTTCACACTAGATATTATGGCACTCGACCTTTCAATCTTAACGGATGAGGAATCCTCAGCCATTACAGATGATAGCTCCCAAACTGAAAAGACTTTGTATGAGACTTGGGAGCGATCTAACAGGCTGAGTTTGAACCTTATGAGGATGACAATGGCGGAAAGTATTAAGCCATCTATGCCTAAGACAGAGAAAGCAAGGGAATTCATACAGAAAATTAAGGAGTGTTCACAATCGGATTTGGCTGATAAGTCGATTGTAGGAAGCCTAATGAGTGAGCTAACTACGAAAAAGTTTGATTGGTCTCAACCAATCCATGATCATGTCACGCACATGTCTAACTTGACAGCAAAGTTAACATCCATGGGAATGGAAGTTCATGAGCAATTTTTGGTCCAATTCATTATGAACTCCCTACCTTTTGAATTTAGCCAATTCCAGGTGAACTACAACACCATTAAAGATAAATGGAATTTTAAAGAACTAAAGGCTATGTTGGTTCAAGAGGAAGGGAGATTAAAGAAAATGAAGGACCAAGTTACGAATCTCGTAGGTATTGGAAGTTCTAGCAGCTATAAGGCAAAACCAAGTAAAAAGGACAAAAGAAAGGATAAAGCTTTTGTGAAAGGACCCGAAAGCAAAATCCATAAAGAGATGAAATATTTCTTTTGCAAGAAAACGGGAAATTTCAAGAAAGATTGTCTGAAAAGAAAGGTCTGGTTCGACAAGAAATGTAAACATCATAGTTTTGTTTGCTCTGAATTGAACCTTATAGAAGTGCCTAATAATACTTGGTGGTTAGATTCTGGTGCTACTACTCATGTGTCTCATATTAAACAGGGATTCAGTTCGATCCAGCCCATAAGAGGAACTGAACAATACTTGTTCATGGGGAACATGATGAAGGCACAAATTGAAGGCATGAGGACTTATAGATTGATTTTAGACACTAGGTGTCATGTAGATCTTGAAGGATGTCTCTATGTACCTGAATGTGCTAGAAATCTTCTTTCCGTAAGTAGACTGGATAATTTAGGATTTGTTTTTAAGGTTGGACATGGTGTTTTCTCTTTGTACTGAAATGATTACTTTTATGGTAGTGATATTTTGTTTAATTCACTTTATAAGTTCAATCTTGATGCAAAATTTTCCGAATCTCTATTTAATATTGAAAGTCGAGGCATTAAACGTAGTGCATCAAATGAAAATTCTGCTTTATTGTGGCATCAAAGATTATGTCATATTTCCAAAGAAAGAATTATGAGGTTGGTAAAGAATGAAATTTTTCATTGGATTTTGGTGATCTAAATGTATGTGTGGACTGTATTAAAGGAAAGCAGACTAAACATATAACAAAGAAAACAGCCACAAGAAGCACTCAGCTTCTTGAGTTAATACATACCGATATTTGTGGCCCTTTAGATGCTCCTTCTTGGAGTGGTGAAAAATACTTTATCACCTTCATCGATGATTACTCACGTTATGGATATACATATCTGCTGCATGAAAAGTCCAAATCTGTGAATGTTCTAGAGGTGTTCATTGACGAGGTGGAAAGACAGTTACATAAAAAGGTAAAAGTTATGAGATCTGATAGAGGTGGTGAGTTTTATGGAAAATTCAACGAAAATGGACAATTTCCAGGTCCATTTGCAAAATTACTTGAAAGTAAAGGTATTTGTGCACAATATACAATACTTGGTACTCCTCAGCAGAATGGTGTAGCTGAGAGGCGGAACCGTATTTTAATGGATATAGTTAGAAGCATGTTAAGTAATTGCTCTTTACCTCTTTCGTAGTGGGTATATGCATTAAAAACTACAATATATTTGCTGAACCGGGTTCCTATCAAGGTTGTTCCTAAGACCCCTTATGAACTATGGACGGGAAGAAAACCTAGTTTAAGACATCTACGTGTTTGGCGTTGTCCAGCAGAAGTAAGGTTGTATAACCCACATGAAAAGAAACTTGATTTTAGGACTATTAGTGGATTTTTCATTGGTTATCCTGAAAAATCAAAGGGGTATATATTTTATTGTCCTAACCATAGTACGAGAATAGTGGAGACCGGTAATGTTAGGTTCATTGATAATGGTGAAACTAGTTAGAGTGGTGAACCACGAAAAGTGGACATTCAGGAAGTCCATGTTGATGTTCCTTCACCTATCGTTGCACCTGAGGTTGTTGTTCCTATTGTTGCATCACAGTTAAATGACACAATAGAACAACATAATGATGTGTCAACCCCACTAGTAGAAAATACAATTAATGAACCGGTTACAATTCAAAAAGAGAATAGTGTACCACAAGAACCATTAAGGCGATCTGGAAGAGAAAGAAGATCTGCTATTTCTGATGACTATGTGGTTTATGCTATTGAAAGTGAATGTGACTTAAGCATTGATGAAGATCCGTGCTCATTCCAAAAAGCCATGAAAACTGATAATTCTGAAAATGGTTAATTGTCTCGAAAGAAGAAATAAAATCTATGGGTGATCACAAACTATGGGACTTAGTAGAGTTGCCTAACGATTTCAAAACCATTGGTTCTAAATGGGTCTTTAAGACTAAACGCGACTTGAAAGGTAACATTGAAAGATACAAGGCTCGTCTTGTTGCTAAAGGTTTCACCCAAAAAGATGGTATTGACTATAAAGAGACCTTCTCTCTGGTTTTAAAGAAGGATTCTCTAAGAATTGTTTTGGCTTTGGTAGCTCATTATGATCTAGAGCTTCACCAAACGGATGTGAAAACCGCCTTTCTAAATGGAGAGCTTGAGGAAGAAGTATATATGGACCAACCTGAAGGTTTCGTGGTCACAGGAAAAGAACGTATGGTGTGTAAGCTAAGAAAGTCGATATATGGACTAAAACAAGCTTCTAGAAAATGGTATTTAAAGTTTAATGATATCATCTTGTCATACGGTTTTGTAGAGGTCGTCGTTGATCGATGTATCTATATTAAAGTTAGTGAGAGCAAGTTTGTGATTTTAGTCTTATATGTTGATGATATTTTGCTTACTGCACACGACATAGCATGTTACATGATATAAAGAAGTATCTCTCTAAGAACTTTGAAATGAAAGATATGGGTGAGGCATCATATGTGATTGGAATAGAAATATTTCGAGAGAGAGCACAAGGATTGTTAAGATTGTCTCAGAAAGGATATATCAATAAGATTTTAGAGAGATATAAAATGGATAAATGCTCTGCAGGGATAACTCCAATTCAAAAAGGGGACAAGTTCAGTAAAATGCAATGTCCTAAAAATGAATTAGAGCGTAAAGAAATGGAAAGAATTCCATATGCATTAGTGGTTGAGAGTTTGAACTATGTTTAAACATGTACTCGGCCAGTTATCAGTATCGCGGTTGGTATGTTGGGTCGATATCAAAGTAATCCCGGAATGGACCACTGGAGAGTTGCAAAGAAGGTTATCAGGTACTTGGAAGGCACCAAAGAGCACATGCTTGCATACAAGAAATCTGATCACCTTGGGGTCATTGGATATTCAGATTCAGATTATGCCGGATGCGTTGACAGTAGAAAATCGACGTTTGGCTATTTGTTCCTATTAGCTGGGGGAGCAATATCATGGAAAAGTGGAAAACAGTCAATCATTGCTACTTCCACTATGGAGGCCGAATTTGTGGTATGCTTTGAGGCCACAATTCACGCATTGTGGCTGCAGAACTTTATCTCGGGACTTCGTATTGTCGACACTATAGCAAGACCGCTAAGAATCTATTGTGATAATTTCGCAGCTATCTTCTTTTCAAAGAATGACAAGTACTCTAAAGGTGCTAAGCACATGGAGTTAAAGTACTTAGCTGTCAAAGAAGAAGTACAGAAACATAGAGTGTCATTTGAACATATAAGAACTAATATGATGGTAGCGGATTCGTTAACTAAGGGACTACCACCCAAAATATTTATTGGTCATGTAGAGCGTATGGGTATTATAGACAAAGCCTTACTATTATGATTATGATATGTTCATTATATGTATGACATTATGAATTCACTTTAAGTTATGTTTCTGGTTTTAATAGATATGTTATCATTAAAGTATGTGTATACACTTATGGTTTTTAGATAACATTTGATTAAATTAAGAATTAAGGTTATTCTCAATATAAAGAAACTATATATGAAGTTGGGATTGTTTTTTGATACATGGAAGAGATCATGTCCTCTAATGATGTGTGATCGCCATGATCCGATCAATTCTAATTTTATTATGATAGTTTAAATTGAAATGAACTTGATGTAAAGTGAACATTAAGGTTGTTGAATCATCAAGTCGACACAAGGTCAAGTGGGAGAATGTAAGAATATTTATATTCTTATATGTGACCTATGTGTCTTTTGGTTTAATTATACGGATCAAGTTCATATTAATGTTCATAATTCTAATATATAAAAGACGATACCGTGATGAATTGGTTTCGGTTAATGATATTAGAATTTGGATGTATTGATAACCCTCCTCCCTTATCTTATCATATTTAATAAGTAACTTTCTCTAATGTTTAAATACATTTATATATAATGAATTAGTAGTTAATAAAAGAATAATTATAACTACATATGGATAAATTTATATATATATGGTGGTTATTAAAAGAGTGATTATTTTCTAATGGTTATAAAACCATCACAACTCTTCAAAAAGGTGTGTGTCCTTGGGTTTACAAATTTTAGAGTGAGAAAATATACATCATTAAAGAGAAAAAGTTATTATTGATTTTTAATTCATCAAAAGAATCATTAAGGAAGAGATCAAAGGGAGGAGAAAATCAATTCAATTCTTCATGGATCAAGGTTTATATTTTTTTCTTCTACAATATTAAGTTGAATTAAATCAAATCTAGATGTTCTTGGGATTAAGATTTCGTAATAGAAATCATTGAAAATAAATTAACAAATTTGGCAGCTTGTGGTTTTCGTTTTAGAAAAAGTACCAGAGATAGTCAAAGTAGATTCAGGGAGATTTAGATAGATACGGGTTGCCTTTATATTTCTCCCCAAATTATCTCTTCCTAAACTCTTTCTAGCTTAACTTTTTGCCTCTTCGCTAAAGCCCAGTACTAATAATATTGAGGAATGAAACCCTAAACTTTATATTTGTGCGTAATCTTACATGTGCGGTTTTTTTTCGAATCTATGTTTTGCTAAAATCGCGATTAGAACTCTTCGCATGAAGAAAGTTTCGCCGGAGAAAGAAGATTCGCTGGAGAAGGAAGCTTTGCCGGAGAAATAAGCTTTGCCGGAGAAGGAAGGTTTGTCGGAGAAGGAAGCTTTACCGGATAAGGAAGCTTCCCGTGAAGGAAGCTTCACGTGGAAGAAAGTCGCCGGAGAAGAAAAATCACGTAGAGAAAGTCGGCGGAGAAGAAAAGTTAACACTTTTTCACGCGAAGCTTCCTTCTCCGGCGAAGCTTCTTTCTGCAGCGAAGCTTCTTTCTGCAGCGAAGCTTCTTTCTGCAGCGAAGCTTCTTTCTGCAGCGAAGCTTCTTTCTGCAGCGAAGCTTCTTTCTGCAGCGAAGCTTCTTTCTGCAGCAAAGCTGCTTTCTGCAGCAAAGCTTCCTTTGCGCAAAGAGTTTTAATCGCGATTTTAGCAAAACGCAGATTCAGAAAAAATCGCATATGTAGGATTACGTATAAATATAAAGTTTAGCGGTTTTATTCCTCAATATTATTAGTATAGGGGGTTTAGCCAAGAGGAAAAAAGTTGAGGTAGAAAGAGTTCGGGAAAACATAGTTGGGGGAAAAATATAATGTCAACCGGATAGATAATCATAAAACTTGTCAAAAATTCGGTTAAAGTAAGTTCATTTGTCTTGTCCTTTTGTTCCACCCATGGAACTCAGAAGCTTTTCTGTCCATGTGACCAAGATGTTGCCTTTTTGACAGTTCACAGAGAAAGGACATATCTTTGTCAAAGTCCATCTCGTGGAACAGTAAAAAAATGGAATTGTACCTAAAAATTGCATTGAATGGAGCAATTTCTGAAGAAATGATTGTTGGCTCGAAACCATCGAGTTACAAGACGTTGAATGGTTACGAAGCAGCTGATGGTCAGAATACCTAGGATTCATTCAAACATTTGGTTTCAGAGGAATTGTTATCAGGATTTGACACATCCAATAATGTTAGACTATGGTTTCAATTGAAGACATGGGTAGTGGAATCCCTATAGCTGCACAAAGTCGGGTTTTATGCCTTTTATGCAAGCGGATAGCAAAAAATTTTTTTTTTTAAAGCACACACATTAGAAGATTTTTAGCTGATGTGTCAAAACTATAATTTTTCAGTTTTTATTATTAATTTAAATATTACCAAATAATATATCTGTTTTTAGAATACTGGATTATTGTATTGTATCATAGGTTATCAAGTATAATTATTTCGTAAAATAGAATCAACTTTAGTATTATCATTATATCATCTTGCTATATTTTATATTATTAATTTTTATTTATGATTATTAAATATTAAATTTTTGGCTGTGAACTAAGGACAAAAGAAATATCCACTTTTTTACTATATTAATTAGGTACACCTTTATACCAAAAATGGGTAATAATTATGAAACCTTAAATTTATATTGGATTAGGAAAAAGTTGTGGTAATAGATCAAACTTTGAAAACAAAAAATGATAGTTGCCCAAAACATAGAAAGGATCAGAGGATATATAACAATGTTTCAAATGTTTGATTATAATTCTTTTCTTTTCATATATAAAGGAAAAATAAAAGACATTAAAAGATAGTTAATGCATGTCAAAATAAATTAACAAGTATGAAAACAGTAACAATCTTTAACACTTGGGATATCAGTACACACGCCATGAGTATCAAGCCAGCCATGTGTATTTTGTGCAATACAAAGTTTATCGCAAACATCGTTATTGCATGGTTTCATTGGTAATGAATATCCACACCATTTTCCTGTTGGTGTTGGTGGCAATGGAATCATTCCTCCATTTCCTCTTTCCATCTCTGCAATTTTATTATTATATCAAATATATTATAATCAAATCCAAATCTTAAATCAATTTTAACCAAGATCTAATTGTCTTTTGGCCATCTCTATAGATTACATCAAACTATATTAAAAAAAAAACAATACATGTAAAAATGATGAAAAGATTCTTACCACCAGAGAAGATGACGAACACAAAAAGAAACGCTACCAAAATTCTCTTCATGTTTTTCTTATTGTAATAATTATATTATTGTTGTTGTTCGAAACAAATGCAATAGATTATATATATATACATGCATGTTCACGGTATTGAATATTTTGACCATTTATTTCCAATTAGACATAGGCAAATCCGGTACAATTTTAAAATAAAATAATAGTAATAACTTACACACTATAAATTTCAGAAAGACAAAAAATATATTATCTTCCATAATTAAAGAATGCGTTATTAGCTTTTATGGGAACAATATAATTTTTAATATCACAATTGACACAATTTTGATCAAATATCAAACTTTTGATATCGATATATAAGTAAAATAATCTCTATGTTATATCACCGATCATATTTTAAAATTTATTTGTCAAATTTGATTTATTACCTTTTTTTAATTACATTTTTAGTTCTCATAGTGTAACATCTATTGTAAAATAATTCTAATTATTATTTGAAAATATTCTTTTTTGTTAAAAAGATTCAAATCTGTTGATATTATAATTCGTTAACTTTAGTTCAATATTAACACAAGCATTTATATATTGATTTGAGGAAACTACACTTTAATAAATTCATTCTAACAAATTTATTTAAACAGGGAAATTTCAATTTAATAATTTTTGCGTTATCAGAGTTTATTTATATAGTTTACAAAAACTGTGATACTTGGAAATTCTTAACATAATTCTTCCAAGGATATGAAGACAATCTTATTTACTTTCAAATATATTAACAAAATCTAATTTAATAACTTTAAATTTATCATTTGATTTGTATCTACAGAAACTTAAATTCAATAATTTTAGTTCTACCAGATTAGTTATATAGCTTAGGAAAATTTGAATAAGTAGAAATCTGTTCATTGACATGTCCATAACAGAATGCTTCCTAAAAAAAAATTTACAAGAAATTCTAAAACATTTAACAATGTCAGCAAAATCTATAATATATTATTTGAAAAATATTTTAATAAAATAACCTCAGTCTAACGTGTTATTAACAGAAATATCATGTTAACGTGTCATCACCACAGTGAATTTCAATTAAATATACAAATGAGTTTAACTTACTATAATAATTACAATATATGTCATTGTTATTAATTTAATTAAAAAATCTATATATTTTTATTAAATTAACTAAAAATAATATTACATTCATAAAAAATAATTATTTTTATTTTCTTATTTGACATATACACAAATTAATATTAAAAATAAGTTTAAATAGAACTAAAATTATATAAACAATTAATTTACATTTATTAATAAATAATACTATATAATTTGTGAATATTTTTCTCCACGCATAACGTCTATATAAATTTAGTTGTATGTTATAAGATTTATATTGCAATATTTTAATAAAATAAGATGGTTTAGACAACTTATTAAATGGCGAATGAGACAAATATATGCATATGTAGAGTCAAATTCTTTAGAAAATCAATAATTTATATTGATATTGAGGCAAAAAATATGTCAAATTTTGGTGACTTGTGTTAGAATGCGAAAAATCAGATCTGAAAACTCTGATGTACAAATGATGAACAGATCAAAAACGATTGAAACCCAATTATGAAAATACGAATTTGCATAGACTAAATTTGATATCTTTTCTTAATTCATTAAATCTCTCTGTAATGTGCTGGTTTAACGAGATTATGAATTCCATGATACAACCATGATGAGATTATAATCGCAACATCCGATTATAGAATCTGCAAACAAAAATCCTACATTATACTCTCGAGACTTACGATTTGAGAAAGGAGAAGTAGACGAGAGGGATTGTGAAATGTTTCAGAGAAAAATGTACGAGAATGGAAGAAGAAGCGTTAATGAGACATTAAGGCTCATATTTATAGCATAAGGGAAACAATTTTGCAATCCTAAAACCGTGGAAGGTACCCCAACCGACAAGATAACAGTGGGCGCATGGAAGAGAAAAAGATAGGCAGAGTTTAGGATTTGACTCAGTTTTGGGTCAAAACCTTAACCAAAATTTGGTAAAAAAAAATTAGGCATAGGGCCCTTCTCCAAAACCCAAGCACGAGCCTAAGCCAGTCCGGTGGTGGCGGCGGGTTTGGCTTGTTCGTTTTTTTTCTTCAACACTTTTAAGTTTATTTGTGTGAGGAAAAGTATTCACCTATTATAATTAATTATTTGTTTAGTAAATATAAGTTAGATTTGTTTAGTAATTATAATATACAGATAATTTATTTTTTATTTAAAATAATTTTTTTGAAAATTTTAATATTAATTATATAAATAAAATATATAATGAAACCGTATTATACAAATTAATTAAAATTGTCTATATATTGGATATGCAATATTATTAAATAAATAAAGAATTGTAGATGTGATAAATATTCAATTATTCCAAAATTTTGTTTTATATTTTTTGACTAATTATTTACAAAATTTTAATATTTTTTTTATATTGTGTTTGCCATATCAAAATATTAGTGATTTACATATATTATACTGTTAAATATTTGTGTTATGCTATTTTTATAATTAATCTAATAAATTATGTTTTATGTAATATTTGTGTTAAAATACTTTTATGTGTTACACGTCATCATGAAATACTTATAAATGAGATGTGAAGATAAGATTTATTTATTAATATATTTTTTAATTAATATATTTGGGATGTGTTTCTAAAAAGAAACCAGTTAACATTTAAACTTAATAATTTGTTCAGTTTGCAATTTTTAAGTCAATGCTTTTTTTTTAAATGGTGTTTCTTTATTTCCTCACAAATTAATCGAAATATTAAAATTTAAAAACCATTATAAAATTTGACATATCAAAAACAACATCAAAAACTGAGTTACAAAATAGAGAAAACATCCTTACTTTTGTGTGTATTAATTTCTTGTGTCTTTTGCTACAACCATATATTAGCGTTGATCGTTTCGCAGGCGCACGAAGATACGACTGCGTCATACGATGAAACATTATTCGTTTGACTATTGCATTTTCCTACAGTCAAACACTGCGATT
Organism: Pugionium cornutum; assembly: GCA_018901935.1. NCBI lineage: Eukaryota > Viridiplantae > Streptophyta > Magnoliopsida > Brassicales > Brassicaceae > Pugionium > Pugionium cornutum. Next base: position 9,617,652 of record JAENJI010000014.1, on the reverse strand, counting down.
GGTCATAATAATATGCGTTCTGAAATTTTAACCGCCGCTGAATTTTAGTACAACCAAAAAATATGCGACAAAATCTATTAATGACAAAAATACCATTAAACTTAATTGAGAATTACGTAGAAAAATCTAACCCTAAACGGCGGTATCACCACTTCTCTCCTTTCTCCATCGATTTGTTTCTCACCACCTCTCCCTCTCCATTAATTTTTGATTTCTCACCATTCACAAGTGAGTTTCCATGTCTGTCTCTCTCTTTGTAATTAGTGATTTGGATTCTTATATGTGGTTTTTGTTTTCAAAGATCTGGACATATGTAATTTTTCAGATTTTACATCAGCTTTTTAAGGTGTTTTTGCAAATCAAAAACCCATTTCAAAGTTTTACCAGTGTTTACTTATGTTTTCAGTTTAGTTAAAAAATACAGTCAACAAATGCAAAAAATATTTTTGTTTTCTCTTTCAAAAGTAATGAAAAGGGAATTTGTGGTTTTACTCAAGATTCACTGAACACGAAAATTTGTGTCATGCAATTGATAATGAGTAGGGTTAACCTTGAGTACGTGTCTTTGCACAGAACAAGGTTCATATTTGTGTTTTACTCAAGATTCCCAATTTAATTTCTGAGCTTGTCTCTTTTAATAGTTCCATTTTTAATGTGATGAAATATGGAGATTTCTAGAGTTGTATCTACTAAAGTAAATACAAGTCGTGTGTAAATGTGTATAAAATTCTATCTCTAAAGCAATTGATAGTGAATAGAGTTAATGGTCTGAGATTACATGATCGAATATGGGGATCTTAATAGAAAATGTGAGGTAAGACACATCTGTCCATTTCTTTGCTTCTGTTTCTTTAATTCTTTAGTTACAAGTTTGCACCACATACACTAAAACAAAAAAAAATGAGTTTACAATAATAACCATGTTTTAAGGAATGATGATTTGATAGTAACCATTTTTTAAATATTGTATTGGAACAATTGATGGAACTTATATCCGGTTCGCCCTCCTAGTCGAACTACATAATCCTATAGAAGTAGAAAACAAGAACCTACAATGAATGTTCTTGCTGTATGTAACTTTGATATGAAGTTCATATATACATATGTCGGTGTATCTATTAGAGCACATGATACAAAGATATTGACTCATTGTGCGATGAATGAACCTTCATTTCTACATCCGCCTAATGGAAATTACTATATATTTGAGTCCGAATATCCTGATAGGAGAGGGTATCTTGGTACGCATCGTAGGATTTGATATCATCTAAGCCAATTTGTCAGAAGAGGATCACCAACAAACACACGAGAACTATTCAATCAAAAACATTCAGTTTTGAGATCAGTGATTGATCGGACATTTGGAGTATGGAAAGCAAAATGAAGTATTTTAGATCGTAAGCATCTGAAGTATGAATTGACTAAATGGATTAAGCTTGTAACAGCAACGATGACACTATAAAACTTCATTCCTGATTCACATCGAGAAGATTATGATTTTGCACAATGGCAAAACAAAGAAGAATATCATGTTCATGATGATGAAGATAAAGAAGGAAAAAAAAAACAGATGGTAATGATATACACGGTGAACATATTCCATATGACCTAACCGGTGATAGATCGATTGAAACTTTACGCGAAAACATCACAAATGAATATAATAGAAGATGTCGACTGTCATATTACTTATTTTAGTTAAAAATTTGATATATTATTTTTGTTTATTTTAATTTTTCTTTAATATATGACATGGTTTATAATTTAATTGATTATTTTTATTTTATTTTAATAAAAAAATATTCTGTTATTTTTAATTTATCTTATGATTTTATTATTAATTATATAACTATATTTAGCAAAACAAAAAAATTTGTTCATGTATAATTGTAAAAATTTATAAAAATATAATTATACAAATTTACAAAAATATAATTCTACAAATTTATAAAAATTAAAATATGAGTTAAGTAAAAAAAAATTATCACTGCGATAACAAAACAAGCAAACCTACAATCAGACGCTGCGATCAGCCGCACGATTGGCAAACAAACAAACGTGTGATCAAATGCTACGATCAACCGCACGATTGCGAAAAGAACAAATCTATAGCAACGACCTGCGGTCAAACACTGTGATTATAAAATGAACAACAATAGTGCAGCGTCTCACCGTAATGTGTAAGCGCAGGTTTCTGCCGCAGATGCTGCGGCAAGTCTCTCTTTAAATTATATGATTGATAGTTAAAAATAACCAAAGGTAAATGAATTAAGAAATTAGAGACTTATATTTTAATATAATATCATTCAAAAATTCATTTTTTGTAGTAACTAAACTTCACATTGTTCACAAAAATTATTCCATGCTTAAAACGAGTTAGAACTTAATAAATGCATTGTGCTAAGAATATCCATATATATATATTGGGCAAATGTCTAAAATAGCACATTTCTAAATTTTTGTTCCAAACTAGCATCATTAATTTAAATTTCCAATAATAGCACAAATTTAAGATTAAAATGCATTAAAACTATATTTTAATAGAAAAAATTAAACTCTAAATTGGAAATAATTAACCCAAATAAAATATTTTAAATTTATGTATAATTTATTTAGAATAAATAAGTATTTTCACATAAGTATTTGTGCTATTTTTGGGAATTTAATTTTATTATCCTAGATTTGGAAGAAAAATTTTAAAAAGTGCTATTTTAGGATATTACTCATATATATATATATATATAGGAAATCGCTTGTCAAATCCAATGTTGAGTCGAAATAATTAAAAAAATCAATAGTATCTATTAATGTTAAGTCAAAATATGAAAAAATTAATTGAAGTACTTATATGAAAAACTTTGAGTCTCGCAATACAATTTATAGTATTGGCATTGAAATCTTGTACAATATACGAATTATTATTTCTTTCAAAAATAATATAATTAATATATATATATATATATATATATATATATATATTGAATGAGTAATACTTTAAAAAGTAATATTTTTAAAATTTTTGTTCCAAAACTAATACTATAAAATTAAAGTTATGAAAATAACACAATAATTATGTAAAACTATTTATTTACTCTAAATAAAATATAAATTATTTTAAAATATTATATTTGAGTCTCCTTTTTTAATTTAGGGTTTATTTTTTTCCATTTACAAGAAGTTTTTATATATTTTATATTAAATTTGTATTATTATTGAAATTTAATTTATTGATACTAATTTTGAAAAACAAATTTAAAAAGATATTATTTTAGAGAATTTTCCTATATAAATATAGAAGACAATTGAAGATTACATATTATATTAGTAATGTATTATTTATTTAAAATTGATTACTTAACTAAAAATTTATATATATATATATATATATTGTATCAATTATTTTATAGTAATATTTTAAAATAACATCTTTTAAATTTTTATTCCAAATTTATCATTGTAAACTTTTAATATTCTAAAATAGTACAAATTATTTTTAAAAATACATATTTACAATAAAATTAAAAATATAATTAAAGTATTATATTTGGGGGCCTTTTTCCAATTCAAGATTTAACTTCCTTATTAAAAATAATTTTAATATATTTTAATATTAAAATTATGATATTTTTGGATATTTATACTAATGTTACTATATTTGGAATAAAAACCTAAAAGTGTGTTATTTTTGTCACTTGCCCATTAGAGTAATACAGTAATATAGCATAAGTGTTTATGCAAAAATATTTATTTCTCTTAAATTAGTTACAAATTAAATTAAAATATTATATTTGGATTCATTTTTTTTCTAATTTAGGAATTATTTTTTTATTAAAAATGTGTTTTAAGGTATTGTTATACTAAAATTTGTACTATTATTGGAAAAATAAATTAATGGTGTTAAAAAGTACTATTTTGTAAATACTCTTAAATTTATTGCAGTACTATTGGACTATGAGAAATTGTTAATCACAAAAAATGATGCATTTATAATCAAATTCTAATGTGTTTTCTTAATCTGTGAAAACTATAAATGATATTATTTAAAAACAGAGAGAAAATATTACTTAAAGTCATTACTTTTGTTATAATTTATTTATTTCGATATTACTGACATGTTTTAGCTAGACCAATTTGAATATCAACGTTTTTGATTGAAAAATTTGGAGTGTAATTTAATGACAAAATAAATTTCTAAGTTTTTACTATATAAATTAGTGACACCTTTTGGTTAAATTTATGGTAACAATGAACACAAAAAGTGAGAGTTGAAACATAAAAAGGATGGGAGGATATATAACAATGTTTTTATTATTAATTTAAATATTTTTTTGTTTCAACTATTTTTATTACCAAATAATATATCTGTTTTTAGAATACTGGATTATTGTATTGTATCATAGGTTATCAAGTATAATTATTTCGTAAAATAGAATCAACTTTAGTATTATCATTATATCATCTTGCTATATTTTATATTATTAATATTTATTTATGATTATTAAATATTAAAATTTTGGCTGTGAACTAAGGACCAAAGCAAATTCCACTTTTTTACTATATTAATTAGTTACACCTTTATACCAAAAATGGGTAATAATTATGAAACCTTAAATTTATATTGGACTAGGAAAAATTTGTGGTAATAGATCAAACTTTGAAAACAAAAAATGATAGTTGCCCAAAACATAGAAAGGATCAGAGGATATATAACAATGTTTCAAATGTTTGATTATAATTCTTTTCTTTTCATATATAAGGGAAAAAATAAAAGACATTAAAAGATAGTTAATGCAAGTCGAAATAAATTAACAAGTATGAGAACAATAACAACCTTTAATACTTTCAATATCAGTACACATGCCATGAGTATCAAGCCAGCCATGTGTATTTTGTGCAATACAAAGTTTATCGCAAGCATCGTTATCGCATGGTTTCATTGGCACTGAATATCCACACCATTTTCCTGTTGGTGTTGGTGGCATTGGAATCATTCCTCCATTTCCTCTTTCCATCTCTGCAATTTTATTATTATATCAAATATATTATAATCAAATCCAAATCTTAAATCAATTTTAACCAAGATCTAATTGTCTTTTGGCCATCTATATAGATTACATCAAACTATATTAAAAAAAAAACAATACATGTAAAAATGATGAAAAGATTCTTACCACCAGAGAAGATGACGAACACAAAAAGAAACGCTACCAAAATTCTCTTCATGTTTTTCTTATTGTAATAATTATATTATTGTTGTTGTTCGAAACAAATGCAATAGATTATATATATATATATATACATGCATGTTCACGGTATTGAATATTTTGACCATTTATTTCCAATTAGACATAGGCAAATCCGGTACAATTTTAAAATAAAATAATAGTAATAACTTACACACTATAAATTTCAGAAAGACAAAAAATATATTATCTTCCATAATTAAAGAATGCGTTATTAGCTTTTATGGGAACAATATAATTTTTAATATCACAATTGACACAATTTTGATCAAATATCAAACTTTTGATATCGATATATAAGTAAAATAATCTCTATGTTATATCACCGATCATATTTTAAAATTTATTTGTCAAATTTGATTTATTACCTTTTTTTAATTACATTTTTAGTTCTCATAGTGTAACATCTATTGTAAAATAATTCTAATTATTATTTGAAAATATTCTTTTTTGTTAAAAAGATTCAAATCTGTTGATATTATAATTCGTTAACTTTAGTTCAATATTAACACAAGCATTTATATATTGATTTGAGGAAACTACACTTTAATAAATTCATTCTAACAAATTTATTTAAACAGGGAAATTTCAATTTAATAATTTTTGCGTTATCAGAGTTTATTTATATAGTTTACAAAAAGTGTGATACTTGGAAATTCTTAACATAATTCTTCCAAGGATATGAAGACAATCTTATTTACTTTCAAATATATTAACAAAATCTAATTTAATAACTTTAAATTTATCATTTGATTTGTATCTACAGAAACTTAAATTCAATAATTTTAGTTCTACCAGATTAGTTATATAGCTTAGGAAAATTTGAATAAGTAGAAATCTGTTCATTGACATGTCCATAACAGAATGCTTCCTAAAAAAAAATTTACAAGAAATTCTAAAACATTTAACAATGTCAGCAAAATCTATAATATATTATTTGAAAAATATTTTAATAAAATAACCTCAGTCTAACGTGTTATTAACAGAAATATCATGTTAACGTGTCATCACCACAGTGAATTTCAATTAAATATACAAATGAGTTTAACTTACTATAATAATTACAATATATGTCATTGTTATTAATTTAATTAAAAAATCTATATATTTTTATTAAATTAACTAAAAATAATATTACATTCATAAAAAATAATTATTTTTATTTTCTTATTTGACATATACACAAATTAATATTAAAAATAAGTTTAAATAGAACTAAAATTATATAAACAATTAATTTACATTTATTAATAAATAATACTATATAATTTGTGAATATTTTTCTCCACGCATAACGTCTATATAAATTTAGTTGTATGTTATAAGATTTATATTGCAATATTTTAATAAAATAAGATGGTTTAGACAACTTATTAAATGGCGAATGAGACAAATATATGCATATGTAGAGTCAAATTCTTTAGAAAATCAATAATTTATATTGATATTGAGGCAAAAAATATGTCAAATTTTGGTGACTTGTGTTAGAATGCGAAAAATCAGATCTGAAAACTCTCATGTACAAATGATGAACAGATCAAAAACGATTGAAACCCAATTATGAAAATACGAATTTGCATAGACTAAATTTGATATCTTTTCTTAATTCATTAAATCTCTCTGTAATGTGCTGGTTTAACGAGATTATGAATTCCATGATACAACCATGATGAGATTATAATCGCAACATCCGATTATAGAATCTGCAAACAAAAATCCTACATTATACTCTCGAGACTTACGATTTGAGAAAGGAGAAGTAGACGAGAGGGATTGTGAAATGTTTCAGAGAAAAATGTACGAGAATGGAAGAAGAAGCGTTAATGAGACATTAAGGCTCATATTTATAGCATAAGGGAAACAATTTTGCAATCCTAAAACCGTGGAAGGTACCCCAACCGACAAGATAACAGTGGGCGCATGGAAGAGAAAAAGATAGGCAGAGTTTAGGATTTGACTCAGTTTTGGGTCAAAACCTTAACCAAAATTTGGTAAAAAAAAATTAGGCATAGGGCCCTTCTCCAAAACCCAAGCACGAGCCTAAGCCAGTCCGGTGGTGGCGGCGGGTTTGGCTTGTTCGTTTTTTTTCTTCAACACTTTTAAGTTTATTTGTGTGAGGAAAAGTATTCACCTATTATAATTAATTATTTGTTTAGTAAATATAAGTTAGATTTGTTTAGTAATTATAATATTGCATATCCAATATACAGATAATTTATTTTTTATTTAAAATAATTTTTTTGAAAATTTTAATATTAATTATATAAATAAAATATATAATGAAACCGTATTATACAAATTAATTAAAATTGTCTATATATTGGATATGCAATATTATTAAATAAATAAGGAATTGTAGATGTGATAAATATTCAATTATTCCAAAATTTGGTTTTATATTTTTTTGACTAATTATTTACAAAATTTTAATATTTTTTTTATATTGTGTTTGCCATATCAAAATATTAGTGATTTACATATATTATACTGTTAAATATTTGTGTTATGCTATTTTTATAATTAATCTAATAAATTATGTTTTATGTAATATTTGTGTTAAAATACTTTTATGTGTTACACGTCATCATGAAATACTTATAAATGAGATGTGAAGATAAGATTTATTTATTAATATATTTTTTAATTAATATATTTGGGATGTGTTTCTAAAAAGAAACCAGTTAACATTTAAACTTAATAATTTGTTCAGTTTGCAATTTTTAAGTCAATGCTTTTTTTTTAAATGGTGTTTCTTTATTTCCTCACAAATTAATCGAAATATTAAAATTTAAAAACCATTATAAAATTTGACATATCAAAAACAACATCAAAAACTGAGTTACAAAATAGAGAAAACATCCTTACTTTTGTGTGTATTAATTTCTTGTGTCTTTTGCTACAACCATATATTAGCGTTGATCGTTTCGCAGGCACACGAAGATACGACTGCGTCATACGATGAAACATTATTCGTTTGACTGTTGCATTTTTCTACAGTCAAACACTGCGATTGGTCATAATAATATGCGTTCTGAAATTTTAACCGCCGCTGAATTTTAGTACAACCAAAAAATATGCGACAAAATCTATTAATGACAAAAATACCATTAAACTTAATTGAGAATTACGTAGAAAAATCTAACCCTAAACGGCGGTATCACCACTTCTCTCCTTTCTCCATCGATTTGTTTCTCACCACCTCTCCCTCTCCATTAATTTTTGATTTCTCACCAGTCACATGTGAGTTTCCATGTCTGTCTCTCTCTTTGTAATTAGTGATTTGGATTCTTATATGTGGTTTTTGTTTTCAAAGATCTGGACATATGTAATTTTTCAGATTTTACATCAGCTTTTTGAAGGTGTTTTTGCAAATCAAAAACCCATTTCAAAGTTTTACCAGTGTTTACTTACGTTTTCAGTTTAGTTAAAAAATACAGTCAACAAATGCAAAAAATATTTTTGTTTTCTCTTTCAAAAGTAATGAAAAGGGAATTTGTGGTTTTACTCAAGATTCACTGAACACGAAAATTTGTGTCATGCAATTGATAATAAGTAGGGTTAACCTTGAGTACGTGTCTTTGCACAGAACAAGGTTCATATTTGTGTTTTACTAAAGATTCCCAATTTAATTTCTGAGCTTGTCTCTTTTAATAGTTCCATTTTTAATGTGATGAAATATGGAGATTTCTAGAGTTGTATCTACTAAAGTAAATACAAGTCGTGTGTAAATGTGTATAAAATTCTATCTCTAAAGCAATTGATAGTGAATAGAGTTAATGGTCTGAGATTACATGATCGAATATGGGGATCTTAATAGAAAATGTGAGGTAAGACACATCTGTCCATTTCTTTGCTTCTGTTTCTTTAATTCTTTAGTTACAAGTTTGCACCACATACACTAAAACAAAAAAAAATGAGTTTACAATAATAACCATGTTTTAAGGAATGATGATTTGATAGTAACCATTTTTTAAATATTGTATTGGAACAATTGATGGAACTTATATCCGGTTCGCCCTCCTAGTCGAACTACATAATCCTATAGAAGTAGAAAACAAGAACCTACAATGAATGTTCTTGCTGTATGTAACTTTGATATGAAGTTCATATATACATATGTCGGTGTATCTATTCGAGCACATGATACAAAGATATTGACTCATTGTGCGATGAATGAACCTTCATTTCTACATCCGCCTAATGGAAATTACTATATATTTGAGTCCGAATATCCTGATAGGAGAGGGTATCTTGGTACGCATCGTAGGATTTGATATCATCTAAGCCAATTTGTCAGAAGAGGATCACCAACAAACACACGAGAACTATTCAATCGAAAACATTCAGTTTTGAAATCAGTGATTGATCGGACATTTGGAGTATGGAAAGCAAAATGAAGTATTTTAGATCGTAAGCATCCGAAGTATGAATTGACTAAATGGATTAAGCTTGTAACAGCAACGATGGCACTATAAAACTTCATTCGTGATTCAAATCGAGAAGATTATGATTTTGCACAATGGCAAAACAAAGAAGAATATCATGTTCATGATGATGAAGATAAAGAAGGAAAAAAAACAGATGGTAATGATATACACGGTGAACATATTCCATATGACCTAACCGGTGATAGATCGATTGAAACTTTACGCGAAAACATCACAAATAAATATAGTAGAAGATGTCGACTGTCATATTACTTATTTTAGTTAAAAATTTGATATATTATTTTTGTTTATTTTAATTTTTCTTTAATATATGACATGGTTTATAATTTAATTGATTATTTTTATTTTATTTTAATAAAAAAATATTCTGTTATTTTTAATTTACCTTATGATTTTATTATTAATTATATAACTATATTTAGCAAAACAAAAAAATTTGTTCATGTATAATTGTAAAAATTTATAAAAATATAATTATACAAATTTATAAAAATATAATTCTACAAATTTATAAAAATTAAAATATGAGTTAAGTAAAAAAATTATCACTGCGATAACAAAACAAGCAAACCTACAATCAGACGCTGCGATCAGCCGCACGATTGGCAAACAAACAAACGTGTGATCAAATGCTACGATCAACCGCACGATTGCGAAAAGAACAAACCTATAGCAACGATCTGTGGTCAAACACTGTGATTATAAAATGAACAACAATAGTGCAGCGTCTCACCGTAATGTGTAAGCGCAGGTTTCTGCCGCAGACGCTGCGGCAAGTCTCTCTTTAAATTATATGATTGATAGTTAAAAATAACCAAAGGTAAATGAATGAAGAAATTAGGGACTTATATTTTAATATAATATCATTCAAAAATTCATTTTTTGTAGTAACTAAACTTCACATTGTTCACAAAAATTATTCCATGCTTAAAACGAGTTAGAACTTAATAAATGCATTGTGCTAAGAATATCCATATATATATATTGGGCAAATGTCTAAAATAGCACATTTCTAAATTTTTGTTCCAAACTAGCATCATTAATTTAAATTTCCAATAATAGCACAAATTTAAGATTAAAATGCATTAAAACTATATTTTAATAGAAAAAATTAAACTCTAAATTGGAAATAATTAACCCAAATAAAATATTTTAAATTTATGTATAATTTATTTAGAATAAATAAGTATTTTCACATAAGTATTTGTGCTATTTTTGGGAATTTAATTTTATTATCCTAGATTTAGAAGAAAAACTTTAAAAAGTGCTATTTTAGGGTATTACTCATATATATATATATAGGAAATCGATTGTCAAATCCAATGTTGAGTCGACATAATTAAGAAAATCAATAGTATCTATTAATGTTAAGTCAAAATATGAAAAAATTAATTGAAGTACTTATATGAAAAACTTTGAGTCTCGCAATAAAATTTATAGTATTGGCATTGAAATCTTGTACAATATACGAATTATTATTTCTTTCAAAAATAATATAATTAATATATATATATATATTGAATGAGTAATACTTTAAAAAGTAATATTTTTAAAATTTTTGTTCCAAAACTAATACTATAAAATTAAAGTTATGAAAATAACACAATAATTATGTAAAACTATTTATTTACTCGAAATAAAATATAAATTATTTTAAAATATTATATTTGAGTCTCTTTTTTTAATTTAGGGTTTATTTTTTTCCATTTACAAGAAGTTTTTATATATTTTATATTAAATTTGTATTATTATTGAAATTTAATTTATTGATACTAATTTTGAAAAACAAATTTAAAAAGATATTATTTTAGTGAATTTTCCTATATAAATATAGAAGACAATTGAAGATTACATATTATATTAGTAATGTATTATTTATTTAAAATTGATTACTTAACTAAAAATTTATATATATATATATATATATTGTATCAATTATTTTATAGTAATATTTTAAAATAACATCTTTTAAATTTTTATTCCAAATTTATCATTGTAAACTTTTAAAATTCTAAAATAGTACAAATTATTTTTAAAATTACATATTTACAATAAAATTAAAAATATAATTAAAGTATTATATTTGGACGCTTTTTTCAATTCAAGATTTAACTTCCTTATTAAAAATAATTTTAATATATTTTAATATTAAAATTATGGTATTTTTGGATATTTATACTAATGTTACTATATTTAGAATAAAAACCTAAAAGTGTGTTATTTTTGTCACTTGCCCATTAGAGTAATACGGTAATATAACATTGTATATCTGTTTTTAGAATACTGGATTATTGTATTGTATCATAGGTTATCAAGTATAATTATTTCGTAAAATAGAATCAACTTTAGTATTATCATTATATCATCTTGCTATATTTTATATTATTAATATTTATTTATGATTATTAAATATTAAAATTTTGGCTGTGAACTAAGGACCAAAGCAATTTCCACTTTTTTACTATATTAATTAGTTACACCTTTATACCAAAAATGGGTAATAATTATGAAACCTTAAATTTATATTGGACTAGGAAAAATTTGTGGTAATAGATCAAACTTTGAAAACAAAAAATGATAGTTGCCCAAAACATAGAAAGGATCAGAGGATATATAACAATGTTTCAAATGTTTGATTATAATTCTTTTCTTTTCATATATAAAGGAAAAAAAAAAGACATTAAAACACATAGTTAATGCAAGTCGAAATAAATTAACAAGTATGAGAACAATAACAACCTTTAATACTTTCGATATCAGTACACATGCCATGAGTATCAAGCCAGCCATGTGTATTTTGTGCAATACAAAGTTTATCGCAAGCATCGTTATCGCATGGTTTCATTGGCACTGAATATCCACACCATTTTCCTGTTGGTGTTGGTGGCATTGGAATCATTCCTCCATTTCCTCTTTCCATCTCTGCAATTTTATTATTATATCAAATATATTATAATCAAATCCAAATCTTAAATCAATTTTAACCAAGATCTAATTGTCTTTTGGCCATCTATATAGATTACATCAAACTATATTAAAGAAAACGATACATATAAAAATGATGAAAGGATTATTACCACCAGAGAAGATGACGAACACAAAAAGAAACGCTACCAAAATTCTGTTCATGTTTTTCTTATTGTAATAATTATATTATTGTTGTTGTTCGAAACAAATGCAATAGATTATATATATATACATGCATGTTCACGGTATTGAATATTTTGACCATTTATTTCCAATTAGACATAGGCAAATCCGGTACAATTTTAAAATAAAATAATAGTAATAACTTACACACTATAAATTTCAGAAAGACAAAAAATATATTATCTTCCATAATTAAAGAATGCGTTATTAGCTTTTATGGGAACAATATAATTTTTAATATCACAATTGACACAATTTTGATCAAATATCAAACTTTTGATATCGATATATAAGTAAAATAATCTCTATGTTATATCACCGATCATATTTTAAAATTTATTTGTCAAATTTGATTTATTACCTTTTTTTAATTACATTTTTAGTTCTCATAGTGTAACATCTATTGTAAAATAATTCTAATTATTATTTGAAAATATTCTTTTTTGTTAAAAAGATTCAAATCTGTTGATATTATAATTCGTTAACTTTAGTTCAATATTAACACAAGCATTTATATATTGATTTGAGGAAACTACACTTTAATAAATTCATTCTAACAAATTTATTTAAACAGGGAAATTTCAATTTAATAATTTTTGCGTTATCAGAGTTTATTTATATAGTTTACAAAAACTGTGATACTTGGAAATTCTTAACATAATTCTTCCAAGGATATGAAGACAATCTTATTTACTTTCAAATATATTAACAAAATCTAATTTAATAACTTTAAATTTATCATTTGATTTGTATCTACAGAAACTTAAATTCAATAATTTTAGTTCTACCAGATTAGTTATATAGCTTAGGAAAATTTGAATAAGTAGAAATCTGTTCATTGACATGTCCATAACAGAATGCTTCCTAAAAAAAAATTTACAAGAAATTCTAAAACATTTAACAATGTCAGCAAAATCTATAATATATTATTATTCTGAGAAGAATGAGTACTCCTCCTTACGTTGTTATTTGGTAAAATGGAGGCAGAAGGAATGAATGCATCATCTTCATCAATAAACTGGTGGTGCCTTGGTTGGAGAGAAGGTAGCGGTATGGTTAACGATGTTTCCAAAGATGCAAAGGGAAAAATAGCCTCATTAAACACCACATCTCTAGACACGAAATATTCTCGATTTTCCAAATCAAAAACTCTCCATCCTTTTTGTGCATGAGGATAGCCAAGAAAAACACACCATGTTGTCCTTTCATCAAACTTGTTTCGAGCACGTTTGCCTTTATGTGCATAACACAAGCAATCAAAACTAAGAACATGCTTATAACATGGGATAGTACCAAAAAGAAGTTCATACGTTGAAATATTGAAATATGTTTATTTCCGGTTGGTATAAAGGTTCAAAGCTGTATGTTTCTGTCTATCTAGGGTTTGATTAAGTCGGTTCTGTTTGCTGTGTAATTGATTGTTTTTTGTGTTTTACAGTTCCGATAGCGATGGCGATCCCAACGATGCAATATTCAATTGTTATTACAATGGGAAATTTCAAACAATTGATGGTGTTCTAAATTATGATGGAGGGGAGGTCTTCATTGCAGAAACACAGCCAGAAAACTTGTTTACGAGCTTGAAAGAAGATCTCAGAGTATCTCTATATGGGCAGCGACTGTGGTACAAACTTCCGTTTGAAGCGTTAACAGATTTGAAATACATGGTTGCCGGTGATGGAATATTTCAGAAAATGTGCACAGCGGCTCACTACACACATGCAATAGATGTGTATATGGAGGCAGACAATACTGGGGAAGGGAACAATCCTGTGGCTGTTGAAAATGAGGAGCAGTGTGCTGAGCAAAATGATGATCAAAATGAAAACGAGAATGAAGAAACCTATGATGAAGAAGCTCGGGTTGAATCACATATGGCTGATTTTGTTGATGACGAAGAAAACGTAAATTACCACGATACTCCAGTGAACTCAGAAGATGAGGAACCACAAAGTAGGCGATATGAAGCGTGGAGAAGAGGAAGTGGTGAGATTAAGCTTGGTCAAGTATTTGCCAGCATAAAAGAATTCAAAGAGGCTGTTGTGGAGTATGTTCTAAAAGAAGGATGGAATGTGAAATACACGAGATGGGGAAATGACATATGCGAAGTGAAATGCGCACAAAAAAGTGACTGTCCTTGGAGATTGTACTGTTCATTTGAAGAACCGGTTGGGAAGTTCATGGTGAAAACTTTTGAAAAAACACAAA
This sequence comes from Pugionium cornutum, assembly GCA_018901935.1. Lineage (NCBI taxonomy): Eukaryota > Viridiplantae > Streptophyta > Magnoliopsida > Brassicales > Brassicaceae > Pugionium > Pugionium cornutum. The sequence continues at coordinate 9,602,603 of JAENJI010000014.1, read as the reverse complement.
GTTGTATCCCCAATGGAACTTGTAGGATTATTACTCAAACGGTGATTGCGAAGCTCTTTTTTAACGAGATTAGAAAGGATCCAGATTTGAGACCGAAGTTTATTCAAGAGCAAATGGAAGAACGCTATAAAATCGTGGTCACGCACGATCAAAGTAGAAAGGGGAAGGCGCAAGCACTTGAATTAATCGATAGTGAGCATGATGAGCAATTTTCGCGGTTGAAAGATTATAAAGAAGAGATTGTAGAGTAAGTGACTTTACTGCTCATTACTTAATAAGTGATTATTCAAATTAACTATCAATTGTTATGCTTACTTGTTTGTTTGAAGCTCCAACCTGGGTTCTAGTGTTGAGCTTGGGACAATCTCCGGAGATAATGGATTGGAATTGTTTGATCGTTTTTATGTGTGTTTTGAAGCACTTCAAAACACTTGGATTACATCGTGTAGACCCATCATAGGCATCGATGGATGCTTTCTAAAATCAACTATTAAAGGACAGTTGTTGGTAGCCACATGAAGAGATGCGAATAATCAAATCTATCCAGTTCCTTTGGCGGTTGTGAATGTGGAAAACACGGATACGTGGTTGTGGTTCCTGAGGAAACTGAAATTGGATTTAAGCCTTGGAGAAGGAGATGGCTACACAATTATATCGGATAGACAAAAAGTAATTATGATTTTATACATGAGTTTGTTTTGTTTTGCTTGTTATGTATATTATACTTATGATTGTGTACCTCATTTCAGGGCTTGTTAATCGCGGTTGAGCAAGAGTTACCTAACACAGAACACCGAATGTGCGCATGTCACATTTACGGGAACTTGAAGGCCAAATTTCCGAATTAACCACTCATGAAACCGTTATTTTGGGCTGTTGCAGAGAGCTACAACATAGTGGATTATACGAAAGCCATTGATGCAGTTAGGGCGTACGACTCCGAAGTTTATGACTTGATGATGCTGAAAAATCTGAACAATTGTAGCCTAGCTTTCTTCACAAACACAGCTTGTTGTGAAGACGTTCACAACAACTTCTCCGAGTCATATAACAGTGGCATAGACAAGGCAAGGGAATTTCCACTTGTGGAGATGTTGGAAACAATACGGAGGCAAGCAATGGTTCGGATTGGACTTCGAAACAAGAAATCGATGGAGCATACAGGTACATTCACACCTAAAGTCGCAACAACAATTGAGTTAGAAACGAAGTACAGAAAATATTGCAAGACATTTGCTGGACCAAATGGGTGGTTTGAAGTTACTGAGAACGGATCACCTTTTAAGGTGCATATGCGAAGAAGAACGTGTAGGTGTCGGATGTGGGATGTTTCAGGGATTCTTTGTCGCCATGCCTTATGGGTAATCTTAGAAAAGAAGCTCGAGCTTGATGACTATGTGTCAAAATGGTATTTGACTACTACTTGGCGCCAACAGTACATCGATTCTATTCTTCCACTAAATGGCAAGAAATTTTGGAAAAACTTGGGTCAAACAACGATTCAAGCGCCACCACGAGATGAATCAAAGGGTCGTAAGAAAAAACAGAAGAGGATAAAGAGTAGGCATGAGTCTCCTACGAGAAAGGTCACGTTGAGTAAGAAAGGAAGGACAATGAATTGTGGTAATTATGGTTTAGCGGGACACAATTCAAGGAGGTGTACTAATGTTGGAGTGAAGATCACAAGGCCATCTAGAAATGCTTCTCAAACTGTCGTAGAGTCTATTCATGAAGACTATGGAGATGGACCAAGTCAAACAACGCAAAACTCTATTAATGTTTAGGTCATTTTCGGATTACTATGTAGACACGTCAGACTGTTTTTTGTGGGATGACATGTCTAACTCGGTTTGTCTCGGTGTAGGTTATCTCGGTTTTTGTTAAAATGGTATGTTTATCTCGGTTTTTGGATGTATCCTGAATTTTAATCACTTTGATTATGCCATTTCTAATTATGCGAATTTGTTTATCTCGATTATGCCATTTCGAATTTAAAGCATTCAATTTTAAGCACCTTCGATTATGCCATATTTCATAAAACATTCTTAAGCACCTTTGATATTAAACAGTACGCTTTTATGCCAAATTTCATAAAACAGTTTTAAACACAATTGATATTAAACACTCGGCTTTTATGCCAAATTTTAGAAAACAGATTTTATGTCAAATCTCATGTAGATCACAAAACAGAAAATAGATTTTATGTAAAATAACAAAGTAGATCACAAATATGAACAAACTACATATAATTATCTTCCGCAATTTCTGAATTTCACCATTATATTCTTCAATCTTTCTCTCCCAGCCACGCACAACTGCTTTCATGTCGTCAATATCATTTTTATAACGATGAACAATAGCTTCGCAAGTCCGTGTCTCACACTCGAGAATCTCTATTTCATTTTCACAATTTCGTAAACCATCCCGAAGATTTCCCATATCTTCTTTAACCTTATCAACAACAATTTCGACATTCTCAATTTCTTCAATTAACGATTCATCTGCCCATTTAAACAAATGAAATTTATGATTTTTGGATCTATTAGGACAACAATAGAAAATTCTTCCTGGATTTTGCTCAGTCCTTGACGTTCGAAATGTAGAAATTTCTCCACAGCGACACAGTCTTGGAATGCCTTTTCCTCGAACAGCTCGATCGATTTCGGAGTTTACAGTTATTCCTTTAAAAATTTCGAATGAATCTCACTTAACTCGAAAGAAAATTATAAACCCTAATTCGACACTACACAAATGAAACCACAAACAAGCATATTGAAATACATACCTGAGCCACTTTCTGCCATCTTCGTTCGCGGAGGAGAAGAAGAGAAGAGGAAGCCTCTACAAACCCTAATTTTGCAAAGGAAGAAGGAGCTCGGGGAAGAAGGGAAGATGAAAATAATGAAGGGTAACTCCCACTTATCAAAACGTCGACGTTTAGCTTGTTTATTAAGATGTTGTCGTTGCTGACGTGTCATCCTAGTCAGCTAAGATTAACGGTGAGTTAAACATCTTTTACCGCTAATGCATGTTTAATACTAATTAATCTAGTCAATGCATGTTACGGGGTCAAACACTAAGTTCATGTATGAAAGTGCACAGTTACAAAGTTCGTTATCGAATCGTAACCACGGGTCAAAGTTCATGTATGAATTGGCCGAAACCCCGAATAAAGAATAAGTTAAAGAGATGTAATCATTTTTGGGTTGAGTAGGAGCGAATATACTTTGGTGGAGATAAATTGGAAGAATATATTTTTTAAATAAAACTGATAATTTGTCAGATTATCTTTGTTAAATAAAAAATAAAAATATCATAAAATAGTATTTTTTAAATTTTTATTTTCAATTTAACATTTTAAATTTATAATTTCAAAATAATACAAATTATTTATGAAAATACATATTTACCATAAATAAATTACAAATATAATTAAAATATTATATTTGGGTTCATTTTTTTCTAATTTAGAATTTTATTTTTTCTTTATTAAAAAGAAATTTTAAGATATTTTAATATTAAATTTATGATATTTTAAAAAATTTAAACTAATAATGTATATTTAGAAAAAAAATTAAAAACTGATATTTTTGTCAGTTGTGTCATATACTTATCATTTTTTTTGTTCGGTTGTTTGATTTGATTTCGCTTTCTTAATTCTTTTACCTTTAATTACTTTAACACTATCAATCATAGAATTTTAAGAGAGATTATGGTTGTAGGAAAAGGCACAAAAAATTAATACACACTCAATTTTTGATGTTGTTTCTTATAAGTGTTTTACAATAGCAATAGAGTATTGAAATGTATCACCAAATACTTTTATTTATATCAAAAGTAGAGTTACAAGGCTGAGAGAAATGCTTATGCAAGTCAAGAGCATGGATTCTTTCATCTATTTATTCTAACAACACTACTTATCCTAATTAACTCTTGTGGTGAGAAGTTAACCCCAGACTTAGTTATTTAACTTTATGGTAGTTTTTCTTAAACTAATTAATGTTGTTATTTAAGCAAATTTACAAATAATTATTTTTTACTCTTTTATTTTTTTCTTATGTTGTATGGAAAGTCAACAAATTAAAACTCAAAATTGATATTAAAAGAGTAATACCCTAAAATAGCACCATTTTAAGTGTTTATTCCAAATTTAGCATATTAAAAATAAAATTTCAAAAATAGCACAAATCATTATGTAAAAATATTATTATTAATTTTAAATAAATTATATATAAAATTAAAATATAATGTTTGGGTTCACTCTTCTAATTTAGGTATAAATTTTTTTATTAGAAAGAGATTTTTAATTATTTTAGTATTAAATTTGTGTTATTTTTTAAAATATAAATTATTAATGCTACATATACACCAAAAACTTAAAATAGTGCTATTTTATACAATTGCCCATATTAAAATTATTGTGAAATTTTATAATGGTTTTTAAATTTTGATATAGGCAATTATCTAAAATAGCATTTTTTAAAGTTTTTGTTTTAAAAATATTATTAGTTTAAATTTCCAATAATAGCAAAAAATTTAAAATTAAAATGCATTAAAACTATATTTTAATAGAAAAAATTAAATAAAAAAGTGAATCTAAATATAATTTTTAAAATTTATATATAATTTATTTAGAATAAATAAGTATTTTTATATAATTATTTGTCCTATTTTTAGAATTTTAATTTTATGGTGCTATTTAATGGTATTATTCTTTTATTGATATTTCAATTATGTTGTGAGAAAATAAAGAAACGACATTTGAAAAAAATAAGCATCAACTTCAAAATTTGCAAACTAAACAAATTATACAGTTTAAATGTTCATTGGTTCTTCTTCTTTGAAAAATACATTATCTTCTTATTTGAGAAACCCAATATATTTTTTTTTGACAACCATATCATCTTATATTATAACAAAATAAAAAATATTCTACATATAAATAGAGATATAAAGAAGGAAAAAAACATGAAAACAACTGATGAGAAAATCTTTATGAACAGCTCTTCGAACTTTCAAATCGCGAAACATCCTCTTTGGATGAATTTTTAAATAAAATAATGAGTAATATATTAAAATAATAATTTTAAATTTTTTTTCTAAATTTACCACAGTAAAACTAAAACTCCAACAATAACACATATTTTTTATGCAAAAATATTTATTTCTCCGAAATTAGTTACAAATAAAATTAAAAATATTATGTTTGGGTTCATTTTTTCTAATTTAAGTATTATTTTTTTTATTATTAAGGTATTTAATACTAAACTTTGTGTTATTATTAAAATTAATGGTGTTAAATTTAAAATAAAAACTTAAAAAATTCTATTTTTATCAATGCCCTTAAATTTATTGTGTTTAAAACTATGAGAAAATTTTAATCACCAAAAATGATGATCAATAATGTGTTTTTTTAATATGTGTGAAAACTATAAACGATTTATTATTTAAAAACAGAGGGAGATTAACTTAAAATCATTACTTTTGTTATAAAATATTTATATCTATATTATTACATGAATTAGCTATTTTTAATCGTTTTTTATCGAAATTTTTTGAGTGTAAACTAATGAATCAAGAAATTTCCAAATTTTTACTATATAAATTATGACACCTTGGAAAAGGCTGTGGTAATAGATCAAACTTTGAAAACAAAAAATGATAGTTGCCCAAAACATAGAAAGGATCAGAGGATATATAACAATGTTTCAAATGTTTGATTATAATTCTTTTCTTTTCATATATAAGGGAAAAAATAAAAGACATTAAAACACATAGTTAATGCAAGTCGAAATAAATTAACAAGTATGAGAACAATAACAACCTTTAATACTTTCGATATCAGTACACATGCCATGAGTATCAAGCCAGCCATGTGTATTTTGTGCAATACAAAGTTTATCGCAAGCATCGTTATCGCATGGTTTCATTGGCACTGAATATCCACACCATTTTCCTGTTGGTGTTGGTGGCATTGGAATCATTCCTCCATTTCCTCTTTCCATCTCTGCAATTTTATTATTATATCAAATATATTATAATCAAATCCAAATCTTAAATCAATTTTAACCAAGATCTAATTGTCTTTTGGCCATCTATATAGATTACATCAAACTATATTAAAGAAAACGATACATATAAAAATGATGAAAGGATTATTACCACCAGAGAAGATGACGAACACAAAAAGAAACGCTACCAAAATTCTGTTCATGTTTTTCTTATTGTAATAATTATATTAATGTTGTTGTTTGAAACAAATGCAATAGATTATATATATATATATACATGCATGTTCACGGTATTGAATATTTTGACCATTTATTTCCAATTAGACATAGGCAAATCCGGTACAATTTTAAAATAAAATAATAGTAATAACTTACACACTATAAATTTCAGAAAGACAAAAAATATATTATCTTCCATAATTAAAGAATGCGTTATTAGCTTTTATGGGAACAATATAATTTTTAATATCACAATTGACACAATTTTGATCAAATATCAAACTTTTGATATCGATATATAAGTAAAATAATCTCTATGTTATATCACCGATCATATTTTAAAATTTATTTGTCAAATTTGATTTATTACCTTTTTTTAATTACATTTTTAGTTCTCATAGTGTAACATCTATTGTAAAATAATTCTAATTATTATTTGAAAATATTCTTTTTTGTTAAAAAGATTCAAATCTGTTGATATTATAATTCGTTAACTTTAGTTCAATATTAACACAAGCATTTATATATTGATTTGAGGAAACTACACTTTAATAAATTCATTCTAACAAATTTATTTAAACAGGGAAATTTCAATTTAATAATTTTTGCGTTATCAGAGTTTATTTATATAGTTTACAAAAACTGTGATACTTGGAAATTCTTAACATAATTCTTCCAAGGATATGAAGACAATCTTATTTACTTTCAAATATATTAACAAAATCTAATTTAATAACTTTAAATTTATCATTTGATTTGTATCTACAAAAACTCAAACTCAATAATTTTAGTTTTAGCAGATTAGTTATATAGCTTAGAAAAATTTGAATAAGTAGAAATCTGTTCATTGACATGTCCATAACAGAATGCTTCAGAAAAAAAAAGAAATTTACAAGAAATTCTAAAACATTTAACAATGTCATCGAAATCTCTAATATATTATTATTCTGAGAAGAATGAGTACTCCTCCTTACGTTGTTATTTGGTAAAATGGAGGCAGAAGGAATGAATGCATCATCTTCATCAATAAACTGGTGGTGCCTTGGTTGGAGAGAAGGTAGCGGTATGGTTAACGATGTTTCCAAAGATGCAAAGGGAAAAATAGCCTCATTAAACACCACATCTCTAGACACGAAATATTCTCGATTTTCCAAATCAAAAACTCTCCATCCTTTTTGTGCATGAGGATAGCCAAGAAAAACACACCATGTTGTCCTTTCATCAAACTTGTTTCGAGCACGTTTGCCTTTATGTGCATAACACAAGCAATCAAAAATAAGAACATGCTTATAACATGGGATAGTAACAAAAAGAAGTTCATACGACGTTTTTCCATCAAGCAAGCGTGATGGTGTGCGATTAATGAAGAAACTCGCTGTGAGAACACAATCACCCCAAAACTCTAGTGGAAGAGACGCTTGAAACCGGAGGGAAGATGTAACATTAAGAATATGCCGATGTTTATGTTCGACACGACCATTTTGTTGTGGTGTGCCGACACATGATGTTTGATGTAGAATTCCTTGAGACGCAAAAAAAGATTTGAGACAAAGAAACTCAGAACCATTATCACTTCTTAGAGTCCTCAAAGAGTTCTCCAATCTCACTTTTACTGCGCATCAGAAAAACCCAAACGGCTCGAGAGAAATCATCCAATATTGTCAAAAACCATCGTGAACCACAAATTGCAGGACTCGTATATGGTCCCCAAACATCACAATGAATCAAATCAAAAATCACTACAGCTTTATTATCATTGTCCAAAAACGGTAAACGTGAATGTTTTGCTCGTACACAAACATCACAAACATCAAGAGTCTGACCAGGGAAATTTAAATCAATGAAATTGGAAATATTAGAAAGTAAAGACTTTGAAGGATGTCCTAAACGCCGATGCCAGAGCTCACGACCACTGAGATTCTTAATAGAGTTAAAATGAGCACGAAAGACTTCCCAAAAATAATAGATTTCATCACACTCGTCACCCACTCCAATCAAAGTCTTCGTAATACGGTCCTGCAAATAGCAAAATTTGTCAGTGAAGACAGCAATGCATGGTTTCTCCTTAAGCGAACAAGCCACCGAAAACAGAGTATTAGTCAATTGTGGAACAAAATAAACAGATTGAAGAACGACAGATCCGCCAAGATGAAGTGTTCCTTGTTTTGTGGCCATAATAACATCGCCATTAGGAAGACCAATAGGACATGATGAAATGTCAGTAACATTTTTCAATGTTTCCAAATGACCTGTAAGATGGTGAGAGGCACCAGTGTCAATGACTATACTCGAGAGACGATATGATGAAGAGGACTTGCTCTTGTCAAGAAGTTGAACAAGCGTAGACCATTGTTCCTTATTCAATGTCAAACCAGAACCATCTTCATTAGTAACAATGTGATTTGCTTGTGGTTACGATCCTCCAACAGTTAGGCTAACATTATGCGTGTAACCTCTACTTCTGCCACGCCCATGATTATTAGAACCATTCCAACCTCCACGACCACCATTATAAGATTGACCACGACCACGAGCAACAATAGCATCAGTTTTCCACTCAGGAAACCCGTGTAATTGATAACAATCTCAAATGGGATGGCCTGTTTTGCCACAATAAGAACATGTGATTGCAGATTTACCTCGACCACTAGATTGTCCAGACGGAAAAACCTGAGCTGAGAATCCAACCATATCCGTTTTTGGTTCAGAAACAAAAGTAACTGATTGATGGCGTTCTTCTTGAATAAACATAGAAAATGCAGTATTAAGTGATGGTGACGGCTGCATACATAGTATATTAGAACGAATGGTTCCAAAACGAGACGTATCAAGACCCATGAAAAACTGGTACTTCAGCCATCAAAATCTGTAATAAAGAACGCTCATAAAGAATGGTTCCAAAACGAGACGTATCAAAACGCTCATAATTTTCACCGTTTAACAATAAAGAACAGATTATTTGACCTGGATCAGCAGAAGCATGTAGGTAATAATCTTCTAGAATAGAGGAGTATCAAACAATATCACCTCTATTATCTCCAGCCATCTTTAATCAAAGATTGGAGGCACACCAACCAAAAGAAGAAGGAAAAAAGAAAAATATAAAAATAATCAAAACTCTTACAGCTCTGATACCATAATAAACTGAATGTGAATCACATTTGCGGTTGCTCTGAAATTTGCCGTGCGTGAATGAATATTTATTGTGATGTGTACATAAACCTTTTATAGGTTAAAACAAACCCTAACATATTTTATAACTAACACAAATAAACCCAATTATATTGTATATGTGGTCCAATATTTATATTTGTGTGTAATCTTACATGTGCGATTTTTTTTGAATCTATGTTTTGCTGAAAATGCGATTAGAATTCTTCGCGTAAAGAAAGTCGCCGGAAAAGAAAAATTGCGTAGAGAAAGTCGGCGGAGATGAAAAGTTAATTTTTTTTTCATGCGAAACTTCCTTCTCCGGCGAAGCTTCTTTCTCCAGCAAAGGTTCTTTCTCCAGCGAAGGTTCCTTTGCGCAAAGAGTTCTAATCGCGATTTCAGCAAAATGAATATTCAGAAAAAAAAAATTGCACATGTAGGATTACACATGAATATAAATTTTAGCGTTTTTATTTTTCAATATTATTAGTATAGGGGGTTTAGCAAAGAGGAAAAAAGTTGAGGTAGAAAGAGTTTGGGAAGATATAGTTGAGGGAAAAATATAATGTCAACCCGATAGGTAATCATAAAACTTGTCAAAATTCGGTTAAAGTAAGTTCATATGTCCTGTCCTTTTGTTCCACTCATGGAACTCAGAGGCTTTTTTGTCCGTGTGATCAAGATGTTGCCCTTTTGACAGTTCACAGATAAAGGATATATCTTTGTCAAAGTCCATCTCGCGGAACAGTAAAAAAATGGAGCTGTACCTAAAAACTGCATTGAATGGAGCAATTTCTGAAGAAATGATTGTTGCCTCGAAACCATCGAGTTACAAGACGTTGAATGGTTACGAAGAAGCTGATGGTCAGAATACCTAGGATTCATTCAAACATTTGGTTTCAGAGGAATTGTTATCAGGATTTGACACATCCAATAATGTTAGACTATGGTTTCAATTGAAGACATGGGTAGTGGAATACCTGTAGCTGCACAAGGTCGGGTTTTTATGCTTTTTATGCAAGTGGATAGCTCCACATCAAGGTACACGAATTGGTTTCAGTAGAAGATTTTTAGCTGATGTGTCAAAACTATAATTTTTTTATTTTTATTATTAATTTAAATATTTTTTGATTCAACTATTTTTATTACCAAATAATATATATGTTTTTTAGAATAATAGATTCTTGTATTGTATCATAGGTTATCAAGTATAATTATTTCGTAAAATAGAACCAACTTTAGTATTATCATTATATCATCGTGCTATATTTTATAATATTAATTTTTATTTATGATTAATAAATATTAAAATTTTGACTGCGAACTAAAGAATCAAGAAATTTCCACTTCTTCACTATATAAATTAGTGACACCTTTTGATTACCATCTCCTATTCCAAAAAAATAACAAAAATGGGTAATAATTATGAAACCTTAAATTTATATTGGACTAGGAAAAAGTTGTGGTAATAGATCAAACTTTGAAAACAAAAAATGATAGTTGCCCAAAACATAGAAAGGATCAGAGGATATATAACAATGTTTCAAATGTTTGATTATAATTATTTTCATTTCATATATAAAGGAAAAATAAAAGACATTAAAAGATAGTTAATGCATGTCAAAATAAATTAACAAGTATGAAAACAGTAACAATCTTTAACACTTGGGATATCAGTACACACGCCATGAGTATCAAGCCAGCCATGTGTATTTTGTGCAATACAAAGTTTATCGCAAACATCGTTATTGCATGGTTTCATTGGTAATGAATATCCACACCATTTTCCTGTTGGTGTTGGTGGCAATGGAATCATTCCTCCATTTCCTCTTTCCATCTCTGCAATTTTATTATTATATCAAATATATTATAATCAAATCCAAATCTTAAATCAATTTTAACCAAGATCTAATTGTCTTTTGGCCATCTATATAGATTACATCAAACTATATTAAAAAAAAACAATACATGTAAAAATGATGAAAAGATTCTTACCACCAGAGAAGATGACGAACACAAAAAGAAACGCTACCAAAATTCTCTTCATGTTTTTCTTATTGTAATAATTATATTATTGTTGTTGTTCGAAACAAATGCAATAGATATATATATATATACATGCATGTTCACGGTATTGAATATTTTGACCATTTATTTCCAATTAGACATAGGCAAATCCGGTACAATTTTAAAATAAAATAATAGTAATAATTTACACACTATAAATTTCAGAAAGACAAAAAATATATTATCTTCCATAATTAAAGAATGCGTTATTAGCTTTTATGGGAACAATATAATTTTTAATATCACAATTGACACAATTTTGATCAAATATCAAACTTTTGATATCGATATATAAGTAAAATAATCTCTATGTTATATCACCGATCATATTTTAAAATTTATTTGTCAAATTTGATTTATTACCTTTTTTTAATTACATTTTTAGTTCTCATAGTGTAACATCTATTGTAAAATAATTCTAATTATTATTTGAAAATATTCTTTTTTGTTAAAAAGATTCAAATCTGTTGATATTATAATTCGTTAACTTTAGTTCAATATTAACACAAGCATTTATATATTGATTTGAGGAAACTACACTTTAATAAATTCATTCTAACAAATTTATTTAAACAGGGAAATTTCAATTTAATAATTTTTGCGTTATCAGAGTTTATTTATATAGTTTACAAAAACTGTGATACTTGGAAATTCTTAACATAATTCTTCCAAGGATATGAAGACAATCTTATTTACTTTCAAATATATTAACAAAATCTAATTTAATAACTTTAAATTTATCATTTGATTTGTATCTACAAAAACTCAAACTCAATAATTTTAGTTTTAGCAGATTAGTTATATAGCTTAGAAAAATTTGAATAAGTAGAAATCTGTTCATTATGTCCATAACAGAACAATCTCTATTTAACAACTTTCAAATTATATTAACAAAATCTAATTTAATAACTTTAAATTTATCATTTGATTTGTATCTACAAAAACTCAAACTCAATAATTTTAGTTTTAGCAGATTAGTTATATAGCTTAGAAAAATTTGAATAAGTAGAAATCTGTTCATTAACATGTCCATAACAGAATGCTTCAGAAAAAAAGAAATTTACAAGAAATTCTAAAACATTTAACAATGTCATCGAAATCTCTAATATATTATTATTCTGAGAAGAATGAGTACTCCTCCTTACGTTGTTATTTGGTAAAATGGAGGGAGAAGGAATGAATGCATCATCTTCATCAATAAACTGGTGGTGCCTTGGTTGGAGAGAAGGTAGCGGTATGGTTAACGATGTTTCCAAAGATGCAAAGGGAAAAATAGCCTCATTAAACACCACATCTCTAGACACGAAATATTCTCGATTTTCCAAATCAAAAACTCTCCATCCTTTTTGTGCATGAGGATAGCCAAGAAAAACACACCGTGTTGTCCTTTCATCAAACTTGTTTCGAGCACGTTTGCCTTTATGTGCATAACACAAGCAATCAAAAATAAGAACATGCTTATAACATGGGATAGTACCAAAAAGAAGTTCATACGACGTTTTTCCATCAAGCAAGCGTGATGGTGTGCGATTAATGAAGAAACTCGCTGTGAGAACACAATCACCCCAAAACTCTAGTGGAAGAGACGCTTGAAACCGGAGGGAACATGTAACATTAAGAATATGCCGATGTTTATGTTCGACACGACCATTTTGTTGTGGTGTGCCGACACATGATGTTTGATGTAGAATTCCTTGAGACGCAAAAAAAGATTTGAGACAAAGAAACTCAGAACCATTATCACTTCTTAGAGTCCTCAAAGAGTTCTCCAATCTCACTTTTACTGCGCATCAGAAAAACCCAAACGGCTCGAGAGAAATCATCCAATATTGTCAAAAACCATCGTGAGCCACAAATTGCAGGACTCGTATATGGTCCCCAAACATCACAATGAATCAAATCAAAAATCACTACAGCTTTATTATCATTGTCCAAAAACGGTAAACGTGAATGTTTTGCTCGTACACAAACATCACAAACATCAAGAGTCTGACCAGGGGAATTTAAATCAATGAAATTGGAAATATTAGAAAGTAAAGACTTTGAAGGATGTCCTAAACGCCGATGCCAGAGCTCACGACCACTGAGATTCTTAATAGAGTTAAAATGAGCACGAAAGACTTCCCAAAAATAATAGATTTCATCACACTCGTCACCCACTCCAATCAAAGTCTTCGTAATACGGTCCTGCAAATAGCAAAATTTGTCAGTGAAGACAGCAATGCATGGTTTCTCCTTAAGCGAACAAGCCACCGAAAACAGAGTATTAGTCAATTGTGGAACAAAATAAACAGATTGAAGAACGACAGATCCGCCAAGATGAAGTGTTCCTTGTTTTGTGGCCATAATAACATCGCCATTAGGAAGACCAATAGGACATGATGAAATGTCAGTAACATTTTTCAATGTTTCCAAATGACCTGTAAGATGGTGAGAGGCACCAGTGTCAATGACTATACTCGAGAGACGATATGATGAAGAGGACTTGCTCTTGTCAAGAAGTTGAACAAGCGTAGACCATTGTTCCTTATTCAATGTCAAACCAGAACCATCTTCATTAGTAACAATGTGATTTGCTTGTGGTTACGATCCTCCAACAGTTAGGCTAACATTATGCGTGTAACCTCTACTTCTGCCACGCCCATGATTATTAGAACCATTCCAACCTCCACGACCACCATTATAAGATTGACCACGACCACGAGCAACAATAGCATCAGTTTTCCACTCAGGAAACCCGTGTAATTGATAACAATCTCAAATGGGATGGCCTGTTTTGCCACAATAAGAACATGTGATTGCAGATTTACCTCGACCACTAGATTGTCCAGACGGAAAAACCTGAGCTGAGAATCCAACCATATCCGTTTTTGGTTCAGAAACAAAAGTAACTGATTGATGGCGTTCTTCTTGAATAAACATAGAAAATGCAGTATTAAGTGATGGTGACGGCTGCATACATAGTATATTAGAACGAATGGTTCCAAAACGAGACGTATCAAGACCCATGAAAAACTGGTACTTCAGCCATCAAAATCTGTAATAAAGAACGCTCATAAAGAATGGTTCCAAAACGAGACGTATCAAAACGCTCATAATTTTCACCGTTTAACAATAAAGAACAGATTATTTGACCTGGATCAGCAGAAGCATGTAGGTAATAATCTTCTAGAATAGAGGAGTATCAAACAATATCACCTCTATTATCTCCAGCCATCTTTAATCAAAGATTGGAGGCACACCAACCAAAAGAAGAAGGAAAAAAAGAAAAATATAAAAATAATCAAAACTCTTACAGCTCTGATACCATAATAAACTGAATGTGAATCACATTTGCGGTTGCTCTGAAATTTGCCGTGCGTGAATGAATATTTATTGTGATGTGTACATAAACCTTTTATAGGTTAAAACAAACCCTAACATATTTTATAACTAACACAAATAAACCCAATTATATTGTATATGTGGTCCAATATTTATATTTGTGTGTAATCTTACATGTGCGATTTTTTTTGAATCTATGTTTTGCTGAAAATGCGATTAGAATTCTTCGCGTAAAGAAAGTCGCCGGAAAAGAAAAATTGCGTAGAGAAAGTCGGCGGAGATGAAAAGTTAATTTTTTTTCATGCGAAACTTCCTTCTCCGGCGAAGCTTCTTTCTCCAGCAAAGGTTCTTTCTCCAGCGAAGGTTCCTTTGCGCAAAGAGTTCTAATCGCGATTTCAGCAAAATGAATATTCAGAAAAAAAAAATTGCACATGTAGGATTACACATGAATATAAATTTTAGCGTTTTTATTTTTCAATATTATTAGTATAGGGGGTTTAGCAAAGAGGAAAAAAGTTGAGGTAGAAAGAGTTTGGGAAGATATAGTTGAGGGAAAAATATAATGTCAACCCGATAGGTAATCATAAAACTTGTCAAAATTCGGTTAAAGTAAGTTCATATGTCCTGTCCTTTTGTTCCACTCATGGAACTCAGAGGCTTTTTGTCCGTGTGATCAAGATGTTGCCTTTTGACAGTTCACAGATAAAGGATATATCTTTGTCAAAGTCCATCTCGCGGAACAGTAAAAAAATGGAGCTGTACCTAAAAACTGCATTGAATGGAGCAATTTCTGAAGAAATGATTGTTGCCTCGAAACCATCGAGTTACAAGACGTTGAATGGTTACGAAGAAGCTGATGGTCAGAATACCTAGGATTCATTCAAACATTTGGTTTCAGAGGAATTGTTATCAGGATTTGACACATCCAATAATGTTAGACTATGGTTTCAATTGAAGACATGGGTAGTGGAATCCCTATAGCTGCACAAAGTCGGGTTTTATGCCTTTTATGCAAGCGGATAGCAAAAATTTTTTTTTTAAAGCACACACATTAGAAGATTTTTAGCTGATGTGTCAAAACTATAATTTTTCAGTTTTTATTATTAATTTAAATATTTTTTCGTTTCAACTATTTTTATTACCAAATAATATATCTGTTTTTAGAATACTGGATTATTGTATTGTATCATAGGTTATCAAGTATAATTATTTCGTAAAATAGAATCAACTTTAGTATTATCATTATATCATCTTGCTATATTTTATATTATTAATATTTATTTATGATTATTAAATATTAAAATTTTGGCTGTGAACTAAGGACCAAAGCAATTTCCACTTTTTTACTATATTAATTAGTTACACCTTTATACCAAAAATGGGTAATAATTATGAAACCTTAAATTTATATTGGACTAGGAAAAATTTGTGGTAATAGATCAAACTTTGAAAACAAAAAATGATAGTTGCCCAAAACATAGAAAGGATCAGAGGATATATAACAATGTTTCAAATGTTTGATTATAATTATTTTCATTTCATATATAAAGGAAAAATAAAAGACATTAAAAGATAGTTAATGCATGTCAAAATAAATTAACAAGTATGAAAACAGTAACAATCTTTAACACTTGGGATATCAGTACACACGCCATGAGTATCAAGCCAGCCATGTGTATTTTGTGCAATACAAAGTTTATCGCAAACATCGTTATTGCATGGTTTCATTGGTAATGAATATCCACACCATTTTCCTGTTGGTGTTGGTGGCAATGGAATCATTCCTCCATTTCCTCTTTCCATCTCTGCAATTTTATTATTATATCAAATATATTATAATCAAATCCAAATCTTAAATCAATTTTAACCAAGATCTAATTGTCTTTTGGCCATCTATATAGATTACATCAAACTATATTAAAAAAAAACAATACATGTAAAAATGATGAAAAGATTCTTACCACCAGAAAAGATGACGAACACAAAAAGAAACGCTACCAAAATTCTCTTCATGTTTTTCTTATTGTAATAATTATATTATTGTTGTTGTTCGAAACAAATGCAATAGATTATATATATATACATGCATGTTCACGGTATTGAATATTTTGACCATTTATTTCCAATTAGACATAGGCAAATCCGGTACAATTTTAAAATAAAATAATAGTAATAATTTACACACTATAAATTTCAGAAAGACAAAAAATATATTATCTTCCATAATTAAAGAATGCGTTATTAGCTTTTATGGGAACAATATAATTTTTAATATCACAATTGACACAATTTTGATCAAATATCAAACTTTTGATATCGATATATAAGTAAAATAATCTCTATGTTATATCACCGATCATATTTTAAAATTTATTTGTCAAATTTGATTTATTACCTTTTTTTAATTACATTTTTAGTTCTCATAGTGTAACATCTATTGTAAAATAATTCTAATTATTATTTGAAAATATTCTTTTTTGTTAAAAAGATTCAAATCTGTTGATATTATAATTCGTTAACTTTAGTTCAATATTAACACAAGCATTTATATATTGATTTGAGGAAACTACACTTTAATAAATTCATTCTAACAAATTTATTTAAACAGGGAAATTTCAATTTAATAATTTTTGCGTTATCAGAGTTTATTTATATAGTTTACAAAAACTGTGATACTTGGAAATTCTTAACATAATTCTTCCAAGGATATGAAGACAATCTTATTTACTTTCAAATATATTAACAAAATCTAATTTAATAACTTTAAATTTATCATTTGATTTGTATCTACAAAAACTCAAACTCAATAATTTTAGTTTTAGCAGATTAGTTATATAGCTTAGAAAAATTTGAATAAGTAGAAATCTGTTCATTAACATGTCCATAACAGAATGCTTCAGAAAAAAAGAAATTTACAAGAAATTCTAAAACATTTAACAATGTCATCGAAATCTCTAATATATTATTATTCTGAGAAGAATGAGTACTCCTCCTTACGTTGTTATTTGGTAAAATGGAGGGAGAAGGAATGAATGCATCATCTTCATCAATAAACTGGTGGTGCCTTGGTTGGAGAGAAGGTAGCGGTATGGTTAACGATGTTTCCAAAGATGCAAAGGGAAAAATAGCCTCATTAAACACCACATCTCTAGACACGAAATATTCTCGATTTTCCAAATCAAAAACTCTCCATCCTTTTTGTGCATGAGGATAGCCAAGAAAAACACACCATGTTGTCCTTTCATCAAACTTGTTTCGAGTACGTTTGCCTTTATGTGCATAACACAAGCAATCAAAAATAAGAACATGCTTATAACATGGGATAGTACAAAAAGAAGTTCATACGACGTTTTTCCATCAAGCAAGCGTGATGGTGTGCGATTAATGAAGAAACTCGCTGTGAGAACACAATCACCCCAAAACTCTAGTGGAAGAGGCGCTTGAAACCGGAGGAACATGTAACATTAAGAATATGCCGATGTTTATGTTACACGACCATTTTGTTGTGGTGTGCCGACACATGATGTTTGATGTAGAATTCCTTGAGACGCATAAAAAGATTTGAGACAAAGAAACTCAGAACCATTATCACTTCTTAGAGTCCTCAAAGAGTTCTCCAATCTCACTTTTATCGCATCAGAAAAACCCAAACGGCTCGAGAGAAATCATCCAATATTGTCAAAAACCATCGTGAGCCACAAATTGCAGGACTCGATATGGTCCCCAAACATCACAATGAATCAAATCAAAAATCACTACAGCTTTATTATCATTGTCCAAAACGGTAAACGTGAATGTTTTGCTCGTACACAAACATCACAAACATCAAGAGTCTGACCAGGGGAATTTAAATCAATGAAATTGGAAATATTAGAAAGTAAAGACTTTGAAGGATGTCCTAAACGCCGATGCCAGAGCCCACGACCACTGAGATTCTTAATAGAGTTAAAATGAGCACGAAAGACTTCCCAAAAATAATAGATTTCATCACACTCGTCACCCACTCCAATCAAAGTCTTCGTAATACGGTCCTGCAAATAGCAAAATTTGTCAGTGAAGACAGCAATGCATGGTTTCTCCTTAAGCGAACAAGCCACCGAAAACTTGTGTTCATGAAGAACGACAATTATGGGCCATTGTAGCATGATGAAATGTCAGACACAATGTTTCCAAATGATGTAGATGGTGAGAGGCACCACACACGAGAACGATATGATAAGGATCAAGAAGTTTTTGTTTTATTTGTACCACTAACATTTGCTTTGGTTACGAGTTAGGCTAACATTATTGTACTTTTGATTATGTCACCAATTTTATAATAGTTTTTAAACCCGTGTTTGATATTGCCACAATAAGAACTGATTATTTACCTTAGATTTAGAAGAATATATCCGTTTTTGGTTCAGAAAGAACTGAATGAATCATAGAAAATGCTATTAAATGACCATACATAGTATATTAGAAGTGGTTACGAGATATTATGGTACTTCAGCCTAAATTCATATGGTTCACACGTAAAAATATAAATTTTAAATTATTTAGATCACAGCATGTAGGTAATAATCTATGTAAAATCAAAGATTAAAAAAAGAAAAATAAAAAATAATAAAACTAAAACATAATGTTTGAGTTCACTTTTTCCAATTTAGGGTTCTAGCTTTTTTCATTAAGAAATTTTTTTAATTATTTTAATGTTAAATTTATGATATTTTTGAAAATTTAAACTAATAGTATTATATTTGAAACCAAAATTTGAAATAGTGTTATTTCATTCAATTGCCCATAAAGAAATACCATTTAAACAAAATAAGCATCGACTTAAAAATTTGCAAATTAAACAAATTATTAAGTTTAAATGTTAATTGGTTTTTTCCTTTGAGAAACACATTCCAAATATATTAATTGAAAAATATTTTAATAAAAAAACTTTATCTTCACATCTGATTTATAAGTATGTCATAATAACGTGTAACATCATAAATACATTTTAGGAAAATATTACATGTAACATAATTTATTCCAGTATTTACAAAATAATATTAGGTAAATATTTAACGTTATACTTTATATAAATCACTAATATTTCTACATAAAAGGCAAACATAATATAAAAAAAAATATTAATTTTTTTAAATAATTAGTCAAACAAAATATTAAACAAAAGTTCGGACTAATTGAATATTTATCACATGTACAACTCCTTATCTAATTAATGATGTTGCATAACCAAGATATAGATAATTTAAATTAATTTATATAATGCGATTTTATTGTATATTTTATTTTTATAATTAATATTAAAATTTTCAAAAACATATTTTAAATAAAAGATAAATAATGTGCATATCTAACTTATATTTATTAAATAAATAATTAATTATAATAGGTGAATACTTTTCCTTACACAAATAAACTTAAAAGTGTTAGAAAAAAAAAGCCATGCCCGCTGCCGCCGTCGGACCGGTTCGGGCTCGGGCGTAAATTAACAAGTATGAGAACAATAACAACCTTTAATACTTTCAATATCAGTACACATGCCATGAGTATCAAGCCAGCCATGTGTATTTTGTGCAATACAAAGTTTATCGCAAGCATCGTTATCGCATGGTTTCATTGGCACTGAATATCCACACCATTTTCCTGTTGGTGTTGGTGGCATT
Organism: Pugionium cornutum; assembly: GCA_018901935.1. Lineage (NCBI taxonomy): Eukaryota > Viridiplantae > Streptophyta > Magnoliopsida > Brassicales > Brassicaceae > Pugionium > Pugionium cornutum. The sequence continues at coordinate 9,582,172 of JAENJI010000014.1, read as the reverse complement.
GGAATCATTCCTCCATTTCCTCTTTCCATCTCTGCAATTTTATTATTATATCAAATATATTATAATCAAATCCAAATCTTAAATCAATTTTAACCAAGATCTAATTGTCTTTTGGCCATCTATATAGATTACATCAAACTATATTAAAGAAAACGATACATATAAAAATGATGAAAGGATTATTACCACCAGAGAAGATGACGAACACAAAAAGAAACGCTACCAAAATTCTGTTCATGTTTTTCTTATTGTAATAATTATATTATTGTTGTTGTTCGAAACAAATGCAATAGATTATATATATATATATATACATGCATGTTCACGGTATTGAATATTTTGACCATTTATTTCCAATTAGACATAGGCAAATCCGATACAATTTTAAAATAAAATAATAGTAATAACTTACACACTATAAATTTCAGAAAGACAAAAAATATATTATCTTCCATAATTAAAGAATGCGTTATTAGCTTTTATGGGAACAATATAATTTTTAATATCACAATTGACACAATTTTAATCAAATATCAAACTTTTGATATCGATATATAAGTAAAATAATCTCTATGTTATATCACCGATCATATTTTAAAATTTATTTGTCAAATTTGATTTATTACCTTTTTTTAATTACATTTTTAGTTCTCATAATGTAACATCTATTGTAAAATAATTCTAATTATTATTTGAAAATATTCTTCTTTGTTAAAAAGATTCAAATCTGTTCATATTATAATTCGTTAACTTTAGTTAAATATTAACACAAGCATTTATATAGTTTAATAAATTCATTCTAACAAATTTATTTAAACAGGCAAATTTCAATTTAATAATTTTTGCTTTATCAGAGTTTATTTATATAGTTTACAAAAAATGTGATACTTGAAAATTCTTAACATAATTCTTCCAAGGATATGAAGACAATCTTATTTACTTTCAAATATATTAACAAAATCTAATTTAATAACTTTAAATTTATCATTTGATTTGTATCTACAGAAACTTAAATTCAATAATTTTAGTTCTACCAGATTAGTTATATAGCTTAGGAAAATTTGAATAAGTAGAAATCTGTTCATTGACATGTCCATAACAGAATGCTTCCTAAAAAAAATTTACAAGAAATTCTAAAACATTTAACAATGTCAGCAAAATCTATAATATATTATTTGAAAAATATTTTAATAAAATAACCTCAGTCTAACGTGTTATTAACAGAAATATCATGTTAACGTGTCATCAACACAATGAATTTCAATTAAATATACAAATGAGTTTAAATTAATAAAATAATTAGAATATATGCCATTGTTATTAATTTAATTAAAAATCAATATATTTTATTAAATTAACTAAAAATAATATTACATTCATAAAAAATAATTATTTTTATTTTATTATTTGACATATACACAAATTAATATTAAAAATAATTTAAGATAGAACTAATATTATATAAATAATTAATTTATATTTATTAATAAATAATATTATATAATTTGCGAATATTTTTTCCTACACATAACGTGGATATAAATTTAGTTGTATGTTATTAGATATATATTGCAATATTTTAATAAAATAAGATGGTTTAGACAACTTATTAAATGGGGAGTGAGACCATTCTTTCCAATAAGTTTTCCTCTTTTAAGTCATAAAAATATATGCATATGTAGAGTCAAATTCTTTAGAAAATCAATAATTTATATTGATATTGACTCGAAAAATATGTCAAATTTTGGTGACTTGTGTTAGAATGCGAAAAATCATATCTGAAAACTCTGATGTAAAAATGATGAACAGATCGAAAATGATTGAAACCCAATTATGAAAATACGAATTTGCATAGACAAAATTTGATCTATTTTCTTAATTTATTAAATTTCTCTGCAGTGTGCTGGTTTAACGAGATTATAAATCACATGATACAACCATGATGAGATTATAATCGCAACACCGGATTATAGAATCTGCGAACAAAAATTTTACGTTATACTCTCGAGACTTATGATTTGAAAAAGGAGAAATAGACGAGAGGGATTGTGAAATGTTTCGGAGAAAAATGTATGAGAATGGAAGAAGAAGCGTTAATGAGACATTAAAGCTCATACTTATAGCATAAGGGAAACGGTTTTGCAATCCTAAAACCATGGGAGGTAGCCCAACCGATGAGATAACAGTGGACGCATGGAAGAGAAAAAGATAGGCAGAGTTTAGGATTTTGACTTAGTTTTGAATCAAAACCTTAAGCAAAATTTGGTCAAAAAAATTTTTTAACAAAAAAGAATCTTTTCAAAATAATAATTAGAATTATTTTACTAATACATGTTACATTATGAGAACTAAAAATGTAATTAAAAAAGGTAATAAATCAAATTTGACAAATAAATTTTAAAATATGATCGGTGATATAACATAGAGATTATTTTACTTATATATCGATATCAAAAGTTTGATATTTGATCAAAATTGTGTCAATTGTGATATTAAAAATTATATTGTTCCCATAAAAGCTAATAACGCATTCTTTAATTATGGAAGATAATATATTTTTTGTCTTTCTGAAATTTATAGTGTGTAAATTATTACTATTATTTTATTTTAAAATTGTACCGGATTTGCCTATGTCTAATTGGAAATAAATGGTCAAAATATTCAATACCGTGAACATGCATGTATATATATATATATATATATATATAATCTATTGCATTTGTTTCAAACAACAACATTAATATAATTATTACAATAAGAAAAACATGAAGAGAATTTTGGTAGCGTTTCTTTTTGTGTTCGTCATCTTCTCTGGTGGTAATAATCCTTTCATCATTTTTATATGTATCGTTTTCTTTAATATAGTTTGATGTAATCTATATAGATGGCCAAAAGACAATTAGATCTTGGTTAAAATTGATTTAAGATTTGGATTTGATTATAATATATTTGATATAATAATAAAATTGCAGAGATGGAAAGAGGAAATGGAGGAATGATTCCAATGCCACCAACACCAACAGGAAAATGGTGTGGATATTCAGTGCCAATGAAACCATGCGATAACGATGCTTGCGATAAACTTTGTATTGCACAAAATACACATGGCTGGCTTGATACTCATGGCATGTGTACTGATATCGAAAGTATTAAAGGTTGTTATTGTTCTCATACTTGTTAATTTATTTCGACTTGCATTAACTATCTTTTAATGTCTTTTATTTTTCCTTTATATATGAAATGAAAATAATTATAATCAAACATTTGAAACATTGTTATATATCCTCTGATCCTTTCTATGTTTTGGGCAACTATCATTTTTTGTTTTCAAAGTTTGATCTATTACCACAACTTTTTCCTAGTCCAATATAAATTTAAGGTTTCATAATTATTACCTTTTTTGTTTTTTTTGTGGACTAGGAGATGGTAATCAAAAGGTGTCACTAATTTATATAGTGAAAAAATGGAACTTTCTTGATTCATTAATTTATATAGTGGTTTTGTTTCCACAATCTTTCCCATCGGAAATAAATCTAACGGTTCATAATTATTATGCATTTTGTTAGTTTTGGACTAGGAGATAGTAACCAAAAGGTGTCACTAATTTATATATTAAAAACTTAGAAATTTCTTGATTCATTAGTTTACACTCAAAAATTTTCAATCAAAAACGTTGATATTCAAAATTGGTCTAGCTAATGCATGTCAATAATATCGAGATAAATATTTTATAACAAAAGTAATGATTTTAAATAATACTTTTTCTCTGTTTTTAAATAATAGATCATTTATAGTTTTCACACATATTAAAAAAACACATTAAAATTTGATTATAAATGCATCATTTTTGTGATTAACAATTTTTCATAGTCCAATAGTACTGCAATAAATTTAATGGCATTGAAAAAATAGCACTTTTTAACACCATTAATTTATTTTTCCAAAAATATCACAAATTTTAGTATAATAATACCTTCAAAACATATTTTTAATAAAGAAAAATAATTCCTAAATTAGAAAAAATGAATTCAAATATAATATTTTAATTTAATTTGTAACTAATTTAACAGAAATAAATATTTTTGCATAAAAAATTATGATATATTAGGGTATTACTCTAATGGGCAAGTGACAAAAATAATACACTTTTAGGTTTTTTTCCAAATATATTACCATTAATATAAATGTCCAAAATAACATAATTTTAATATTAAAATATATTAAAATTATTTTTAATAAGGAAAAGTTAAATCTTGAATTGGAAAAAGGCCCCCAAATATAATACTTTAATTATTTTTAATTTTATGGTAAATATATATTTTAGAAAATAATTTTTTCTATTTTAGAATCTTAAATTTACAGTGATAAATTTGGAACAAAAATTTAAAACATGCTATTTTATAATATTACTATAAAATAATTGATACAATATATATATATATATAAATTTTTTGTTCAGTAATCAATTCTAAATATAAAAATATTACTAATATAATATATAATCTTCAATTCTCTTCTATATTTATATAGGAAAATTCTCTAAAATAATATCTTTTTAAAATTTTTTTTTCAAAATTAGTATCATTAATTTAAATTTTCAATAATAATACAAATTTTGATATAAAATATATAAAAACTTCTTGAAAATAGAAAAAAATAAACTGTAAATTAAAAAAAGAAACTCGAATATATTGTTTTAAAATAATTTATATTTTATTTAGAGTAAATAACTAGTTTCACATAATTATTGTGCTATTTTCATAATTTTAATTTTATGTTACTAGATTTGGAACAAAATTTTAAAAAATATTATTTTTTAAATTATTACTTATTCAATATATATATATATATATTAATTATATTATTATTGAAAGAAATAATAATCCGTATATTGTACAAGATTTAAATGCCAACCTATAAATTTCATTGCGAGACTCAAAATTTTTCATATAAGTACTACAATTAATTTTTACATATTTTGAGTTAACATTAATAGATACTATTAAGGGCAAATGTCTAAAATAGCACCTTTTTAAGTTTTTTTCAAAAATAACATCATTAGTTTAAATTTCCAATACTAGCACAAATTTAAGATTAAAATGTATTAAAACAATATTTTAATAGAAAAAAATTAAAGAGTAATACCCTAAAATAGCATAATTTGTTTATTTAAATAAAAAATAATTATTTACCTAATAAAAATTATTTTAAAACATATAATTTTTTATTAGGAAGTTTAATTATTTTTTTTGGAAATTTAAGTGATTAATGCTATTTGAATTAAAACTTGAAATAGTGCTATTTAAACTCTAAATTGGAAAAATGAACCCAAATAAAATACTTTAAAATTTATTTAGAATAATTTATATAACTCATATTTTAATTTTTATATATTTGTAGAATTATATTTTTATAAATTTTTATAATTATATTTTTATAAATTTTTACAATTATACATGAATAAAGTTTTTTGTTTTGTTGAATATAGTTATATAATTAATAATAAAATCATAAGCTAAATTAAAAATAATAGAATATTTTTTAATTAAAAGAAAATAAAATAATGAATTAAGTTATAAACTATGTCATATATTAAAGAAAATTAGAATAAACAAAATTAATATATCAAATTCTTAACTGAAATCTTTAATATGACAGTCGACATCTTCTACCATATTCATTTGTGATGTTTTCACGTAGAGTTTCCATCGCTCTATCACCGGTCGGCTTATATGGAATATGTTCACCGTTTATCATCACCATCTGTTTCTTCTTCTTATTCATCTTCATCACCATGAACATGATATTTTTTTCTGTTTTGTCATTGTGCAAAATCATAATCCTCTCTATGTGAATCACGAATGAAGTTTTATAGTGTCATCGTTGTTGTTACAAGCTTAATCCATTTAGTCAATTCATACTTCGTATGCTTACGATCTAAAATCATCCATTTTGCTTTTCATACTCCAAATGTCCGCTCAATCACTGATCCAAACCTGAATATTTTTGATTGAACAGTTCTCGTGTGTTTGTTGGTGGTCCTCTTCTGGCAAATTGGCCTACATGATATCGGATCCTACGATGCTTACCAATATACTTTGTCCTATTAGGATATCCGGAGTCAAATATATAGTACTTTCCATTAGGCGGATGTAGAAATGAAGTTTCATTCATCGCACAATGATTCAATACTTTTGTATCATGTGCTCTATCAAGTACACCGACAAATATGTTTATGAACTTCATATCAAAATTACATACAACAATAATATTCATTGTAGGTTCTTGGTTTCTACTTCTATATGATTTTGTAATTCACTAGAAGGGCAAACTGAGACATGAATTCCATCAATTGCTACAATACAATCTTTATAAAATGGTCAATATCAAACAGAGTTATTCTTGTAAACTCACTTTATTTGGTTTTAGTGTATATGATGCAAACTTGTAACTAAAGAACTAAAGAAACAGAAGCAAAGAAATGGACAGGTCTGTCTTACCTCACATTTTCTATTAAGATTCCCATATTGGATCATATAATCTGAGACCATTAACCCTATTCACTATCAATTGCTTTAGAGATAGAATTTTATACACATTTACACACGACTTGTATTAACTTTAGTAGATACAACTCTAGAAACATCCATATTTCATCACATTAAAAATAGAATTATTAAAAGAGACAAGCTGAAAAATTAAATTGGGAATCTTGAGTAAAACACAAATATGAACCTTGTTCTGTGCAAAGACACGTACTCAAGGTTAACCCTACTCATTATCAATTGCATGACACAAATTTTCGTGTTCAGTGAATCTTGAGTAAAACTCCAAATTCCCTTTTCAATACTTTTGAAAGAGAAAACAAAAATATTTTTTGCATTTGTTGACTGTATTTGTTGACTGTATTTATCACATCTACAATTTTTTATCTATTTAATGATATTGCATATTCAAGATATAGACAATTTTAATTAATTTGTATAATACGATTTCATTGTATATTTTATTTGTATAATTAATATTAAAAAAAGTTTTAAAAAATTTTAAATAAAAAAGAAATTACATACATATCTAGCTTATATTTACTAAATAAATAATTAATTATAATAGATAAATAATTTTCCTCACACAAATAAACTTAAAAGTTTTGAAGAAAAAAAATTAACAAGCCAAGCCCGCCGCCGCCACCGGACCGGCTCAGGCTCGTGCTTGGGTTTTGGAGAAGGGTCATAGGCCTAATAAGATTTTTTTTGACCAAATTTTGCTTAAGGTTTTGATTCAAAACTGAGTCAAAATCCTAAACTCTGCCTATCTTTTTCTCTTCCATGCGTCCACTGTTATCTCATCGGTTGGGCTACCTCCCATGGTTTTAGGATTGCAAAACCGTTTCCCTTATGCTATAAATATGAGTTTTAATGTCTCATTAACGCTTCTTCTTCCATTCTCATACATTTTTCTCCGAAACATTTCACAATCCCTCTCGTCTATTTCTCCTTTTTCAAATCATAAGTCTCGAGAGTATAACGTAAAATTTTTGTTCGCAGATTCTATAATCCGGTGTTGCGATTATAATCTCATCATGGTTGTATCATGTGATTTATAATCTCGTTAAACCAGCACACTGCAGAGAAATTTAATAAATTAAGAAAATAGATCAAATTTTGTCGTATGAACTTCTTTTTGTTACTATCCCATGTTATAAGCATGTTCTTATTTTTGATTGCTTGTGTTATGCATAAAAAAACAAGTTTGATGAAAGGACAACATGGTGTGCTTGGCTATCCTCATGCACTGGAGAGTTTTGATTTGGAAAATCGAGAATATTAGAGATTTTGATGACATTGTTAAATGTTTTAGAATTTCTTGTAAATTTCTTTTTTTTTCTGAAGCATTCTGTTATGGACATGTCAATGAACAGATTTCTACTTATTCAAATTTTTCTAAGCTATATAACTAATCTGCTAAAACTAAAATTATTGAGTTTGAGTTTTTGTAGATACAAATCAAATGATAAATTTAAAGTTATTAAATTAGATTTTGTTAATATATTTGAAAGTAAATAAGATTGTCTTCATATCCTTGGAAGAATTATGTTAAGAATTTCCAAGTATCACAGTTTTTGTAAACTATATAAATAAACTCTGATAACGCAAAAATTATTAAATTGAAATTTCCCTGTTTAAATAAATTTGTTAGAATGAATTTATTAAAGTGTAGTTTCCTCAAATCAATATATAAATGCTTGTGTTAATATTGAACTAAAGTTAACGAATTATAATATCAACAGATTTGAATCTTTTTAACAAAAAAGAATATTTTCAAATAATAATTAGAATTATTTTACAATAGATGTTACACTATGAGAACTAAAAATGTAATTAAAAAAAGGTAATAAATCAAATTTGACAAATAAATTTTAAAATATGATCGGTGATATAACATAGAGATTATTTTACTTATATATCGATATCAAAAGTTTGATATTTGATCAAAATTGTGTCAATTGTGATATTAAAAATTATATTGTTCCCATAAAAGCTAATAACGCATTCTTTAATTATGGAAGATAATATATTTTTTGTCTTTCTGAAATTTATAGTATGTAAGTTATTACTATTATTTTATTTTAAAATTGTACCGGATTTGCCTATGTCTAATTGGAAATAAATGGTCAAAATATTCAATACCGTGAACATGCATGTATATATATATATAATCTATTGCATTTGTTTCGAACAACAACAATAATATAATTATTACAATAAGAAAAACATGAAGAGAATTTTGGTAGCGTTTCTTTTTGTGTTCGTCATCTTCTCTGGTGGTAAGAATCTTTTCATCATTTTTACATGTATTGTTTTTTTTTTAATATAGTTTGATGTAATCTATAGAGATGGCCAAAAGACAATTAGATCTTGGTTAAAATTGATTTAAGATTTGGATTTGATTATAATATATTTGATATAATAATAAAATTGCAGAGATGGAAAGAGGAAATGGAGGAATGATTCCATTGCCACCAACACCAACAGGAAAATGGTGTGGATATTCATTACCAATGAAACCATGCAATAACGATGTTTGCGATAAACTTTGTATTGCACAAAATACACATGGCTGGCTTGATACTCATGGCGTGTGTACTGATATCCCAAGTGTTAAAGATTGTTACTGTTTTCATACTTGTTAATTTATTTTGACATGCATTAACTATCTTTTAATGTCTTTTATTTTTCCTTTATATATGAAATGAAAATAATTATAATCAAACATTTGAAACATTGTTATATATCCTCTGATCCTTTCTATGTTTTGGGCAACTATCATTTTTTGTTTTCAAAGTTTGATCTATTACCACAACTTTTTCCTAGTCCAATATAAATTTAAGGTTTCATAATTATTACCCATTTTTGTTATTTTTTTGGAATAGGAGATGGTAATCAAAAGGTGTCACTAATTTATATAGTGAAGAAGTGGAAATTTCTTGATTCTTTAGTTCGCAGTCAAAATTTTAATATTTATTAATCATAAATAAAAATTAATATTATAAAATATAGCACGATGATATAATGATAATACTAAAGTTGGTTCTATTTTACGAAATAATTATACTTGATAACCTATGATACAATACAAGAATCTATTATTCTAAAAAACATATATATTATTTGGTAATAAAAATAGTTGAATCAAAAAATATTTAAATTAATAATAAAAATAAAAAAATTATAGTTTTGACACATCAGCTAAAAATCTTCTACTGAAACCAATTCGTGTACCTTGATGTGGAGCTATCCACTTGCATAAAAAGCATAAAAACCCGACCTTGTGCAGCTACAGGTATTCCACTACCCATGTCTTCAATTGAAACCATAGTCTAACATTATTGGATGTGTCAAATCCTGATAACAATTCCTCTGAAACCAAATGTTTGAATGAATCCTAGGTATTCTGACCATCAGCTTCTTCGTAACCATTCAACGTCTTGTAACTCGATGGTTTCGAGGCAACAATCATTTCTTCAGAAATTGCTCCATTCAATGCAGTTTTTAGGTACAGCTCCATTTTTTTACTGTTCCGCGAGATGGACTTTGACAAAGATATATCCTTTATCTGTGAACTGTCAAAAGGGCAACATCTTGATCACACGGACAAAAAAGCCTCTGAGTTCCATGAGTGGAACAAAAGGACAGGACATATGAACTTACTTTAACCGAATTTTGACAAGTTTTATGATTACCTATCGGGTTGACATTATATTTTTCCCTCAACTATATCTTCCCAAACTCTTTCTACCTCAACTTTTTTCCTCTTTGCTAAACCCCCTATACTAATAATATTGAAAAATAAAAACGCTAAAATTTATATTCATGTGTAATCCTACATGTGCAATTTTTTTTTTCTGAATATTCATTTTGCTGAAATCGCGATTAGAACTCTTTGCGCAAAGGAACCTTCGCTGGAGAAAGAACCTTTGCTGGAGAAAGAAGCTTCGCCGGAGAAGGAAGTTTCGCATGAAAAAAAATTAACTTTTCATCTCCGCCGACTTTCTCTACGCAATTTTTCTTTTCCGGCGACTTTCTTTACGCGAAGAATTCTAATCGCATTTTCAGCAAAACATAGATTCAAAAAAAATCGCACATGTAAGATTACACACAAATATAAATATTGGACCACATATACAATATAATTGGGTTTATTTGTGTTAGTTATAAAATATGTTAGGGTTTGTTTTAACCTATAAAAGGTTTATGTACACATCACAATAAATATTCATTCACGCACGGCAAATTTCAGAGCAACCGCAAATGTGATTCACATTCAGTTTATTATGGTATCAGAGCTGTAAGAGTTTTGATTATTTTTATATTTTTCTTTTTTCCTTCTTCTTTTGGTTGGTGTGCCTCCAATCTTTGATTAAAGATGGCTGGAGATAATAGAGGTGATATTGTTTGATACTCCTCTATTCTAGAAGATTATTACCTACATGCTTCTGCTGATCCAGGTCAAATAATCTGTTCTTTATTGTTAAACGGTGAAAATTATGAGCGTTTTGATACGTCTCGTTTTGGAACCATTCTTTATGAGCGTTCTTTATTACAGATTTTGATGGCTGAAGTACCAGTTTTTCATGGGTCTTGATACGTCTCGTTTTGAAACCATTCGTTCTAATATACTATGTATGCAGCCGTCACCATCACTTAATACTGCATTTTCTATGTTTATTCAAGAAGAACGCCATCAATCAGTTACTTTTGTTTCTGAACCAAAAACGGATATGGTTGGATTCTCAGCTCAGGTTTTTCCGTCTGGACAATCTAGTGGTCGAGGTAAATCTGCAATCACATGTTCTTATTGTGGCAAAACAGGCCATCCCATTTGAGATTGTTATCAATTACACGGGTTTCCTGAGTGGAAAACTGATGCTATTGTTGCTCGTGGTCGTGGTCAATCTTATAATGGTGGTCGTGGAGGTTGGAATGGTTCTAATAATCATGGGCGTGGCAGAAGTAGAGGTTACACGCATAATGTTAGCCTAACTGTTGGAGGATCGTAACCACAAGAAAATCACATTGTTACTAATGAAGATGGTTCTGGTTTGACATTGAATAAGGAACAATGGTCTACGCTTGTTCAACTTCTTGACAAGAGCAAGTCCTCTTCATCATATCGTCTCTCGAGTATAGTCATTGACACTGGTGCCTCTCACCATCTTACAGGTCATTTGGAAACATTGAAAAATGTTACTGACATTTCATCATGTCCTATTGGTCTTCCTAATGGCGATGTTATTATGGCCACAAAACAAGGAACACTTCATCTTGGCGGATCTGTCGTTCTTCAATCTGTTTATTTTGTTCCACAATTGACTAATACTCTGTTTTCGGTGGCTTGTTCGCTTAAGGAGAAACCATGCATTGCTGTCTTCACTGACAAATTTTGCTATTTGCAGGACCGTATTACGAAGACTTTGATTGGAGTGGGTGACGAGTGTGATGAAATCTATTATTTTTGGGAAGTCTTTCGTGCTCATTTTAACTCTATTAAGAATCTCAGTGGTCGTGAGCTCTGGCATCGGCGTTTAGGACATCCTTCAAAGTCTTTACTTTCTAATATTTCCAATTTCATTGATTTAAATTCCCCTGGTCAGACTCTTGATGTTTGTGATGTTTGTGTACGAGCAAAACATTCACGTTTACCGTTTTTGGACAATGATAATAAAGCTGTAGTGATTTTTGATTTGATTCATTGTGATGTTTGGGGACCATATACGAGTCCTGCAATTTGTGGCTCACGATGGTTTTTGACAATATTGGATGATTTCTCTCGAGCCGTTTGGGTTTTTCTGATGCGCAGTAAAAGTGAGATTGGAGAACTCTTAAAGAATTTTTGTGCAATGGCTAAGAGACAATTTAATAACCGTGTGAGGACTCTAAGAAGTGATAATGGTTCTGAGTTTCTTTGTCTCAAATCTTTTTTTGCGTCTCAAGGAATTCTACATCAAACATCATGTGTCGGCACACCACAACAAAATGGTCGTGTCGAACATAAACATCGGCATATTCTTAATGTTACATGTTCCCTCCGGTTTCAAGCGTCTCTTCCACTAGAGTTTTGGGGTGATTGTGTTCTCACAGCGAGTTTCTTCATTAATCGCACACCATCACGCTTGCTTGATGGAAAAACGTCGTATGAACTTCTTTTTGTTACTATCCCATGTTATAAGCATGTTCTTATTTTTGATTGCTTGTGTTATGCACATAAAGGCAAACGTGCTCGAAACAAGTTTGATGAAAGGACAACATGGTGTGTTTTTCTTGGCTATCCTCATGCACAAAAAGGATGGAGAGTTTTTGATTTGGAAAATCGAGAATATTTCGTGTCTAGAGATGTGGTGTTTAATGAGGCTATTTTTCCCTTTGCATCTTTGGAAACATCGTTAACCATACCGCTACCTTCTCTCCAACCAAGGCACCACCAGTTTATTGATGAAGATGATGCATTCATTCCTTCTGCCTCCATTTTACCAAATAACAACGTAAGGAGGAGTACTCATTCTTCTCAGAATAATAATATATTAGAGATTTCGATGACATTGTTAAATGTTTTAGAATTTCTTGTAAATTTCTTTTTTTCTGAAGCATTCTGTTATGGACATGTCAATGAACAGATTTCTACTTATTCAAATTTTTCTAAGCTATATAACTAATCTGCTAAAACTAAAATTATTGAGTTTGAGTTTTTGTAGATACAAATCAAATGATAAATTTAAAGTTATTAAATTAGATTTTGTTAATATATTTGAAAGTAAATAAGATTGTCTTCATATCCTTGGAAGAATTATGTTAAGAATTTCCAAGTATCACAGTTTTTGTAAACTATATAAATAAACTCTGATAACGCAAAAATTATTAAATTGAAATTTCCCTGTTTAAATAAATTTGTTAGAATGAATTTATTAAAGTGTAGTTTCCTCAAATCAATATATAAATGCTTGTGTTAATATTGAACTAAAGTTAACGAATTATAATATCAACAGATTTGAATCTTTTTAACAAAAAAGAATATTTTCAAATAATAATTAGAATTATTTTACAATAGATGTTACACTATGAGAACTAAAAATGTAATTAAAAAAAGGTAATAAATCAAATTTGACAAATAAATTTTAAAATATGATCGGTGATATAACATAGAGATTATTTTACTTATATATCGATATCAAAAGTTTGATATTTGATCAAAATTGTGTCAATTGTGATATTAAAAATTATATTGTTCCCATAAAAGCTAATAACGCATTCTTTAATTATGGAAGATAATATATTTTTTGTCTTTCTGAAATTTATAGTGTGTAAGTTATTACTATTATTTTATTTTAAAATTGTACCGGATTTGCCTATGTCTAATTGGAAATAAATGGTCAAAATATTCAATACCGTGAACATGCATGTATATATATATATATAATCTATTGCATTTGTTTCAAACAACAACATTAATATAATTATTACAATAAGAAAAACATGAACAGAATTTTGGTAGCGTTTCTTTTTGTGTTCGTCATCTTCTCTGATGGTAATAATCCTTTCATCATTTTTATATGTATCGTTTTCTTTAATATAGTTTGATGTAATCTATATAGATGGTCAAAAGACAATTAGATCTTGGTTAAAATTGATTTAAGATTTGGATTTGATTATAATATATTTGATATAATAATAAAATTGCAGAGATGGAAAGAGGAAATGGAGGAATGATTCCAATGCCACCAACACCAACAGGAAAATGGTGTGGATATTCAGTGCCAATGAAACCATGCGATAACGATGCTTGCGATAAACTTTGTATTGCACAAAATACACATGGCTGGCTTGATACTCATGGCATGTGTACTGATATCGAAAGTATTAAAGGTTGTTATTGTTCTCATACTTGTTAATTTATTTCGACTTGCATTAACTATGTGTTTTAATGTCTTTTATTTTTTCCCTTATATATGAAAAGAAAAGAATTATAATCAAACATTTGAAACATTGTTATATATCCTCTGATCCTTTCTATGTTTTGGGCAACTATCATTTTTTGTTTTCAAAGTTTGATCTATTACCACAAATTTTTCCTAGTCCAATATAAATTTAAGGTTTCATAATTATTACCCATTTTTGGTATAAAGGTGTAACTAATTAATATAGTAAAAAAGTGGAAATTGCTTTGGTCCTTAGTTCACAGCCAAAATTTTAATATTTAATAATCATAAATAAATATTAATAATATAAAATATAGCAAGATGATATAATGATAATACTAAAGTTGATTCTATTTTACGAAATAATTATACTTGATAACCTATGATACAATACAATAATCCAGTATTCTAAAAACAGATATACAATGTTATATTACCGTATTACTCTAATGGGCAAGTGACAAAAATATTATTTTAGTATATTACTCATTATTTTATTTAAAAATTCATCCAAAGAGGATGTTTCGCGATTTGAAAGTTCGAAGAGCTGTTCATAAAGATTTTCTCATCAGTTGTTTTCATGTTTTTTTCCTTCTTTATATCTCTATTTATATGTAGAATATTTTTTATTTTGTTATAATATAAGATGATATGGTTGTCAAAAAAAAATATATTGGGTTTCTCAAATAAGAAGATAATGTATTTTTCAAAGAAGAAGAACCAATGAACATTTAAACTGTATAATTTGTTTAGTTTGCAAATTTTGAAGTTGATGCTTATTTTTTTCAAATGTCGTTTCTTTATTTTCTCACAACATAATTGAAATATCAATAAAAGAATAATACCATTAAATAGCACCATAAAATTAAAATTCTAAAAATAGGACAAATAATTATATAAAAATACTTATTTATTCTAAATAAATTATATATAAATTTTAAAAATTATATTTAGATTCACTTTTTTATTTAATTTTTTCTATTAAAATATAGTTTTAATGCATTTTAATTTTAAATTTTTTGCTATTATTGGAAATTTAAACTAATAATATTTTTAAAACAAAAACTTTAAAAAATGCTATTTTAGATAATTGCCTATATCAAAATTTAAAAACCATTATAAAATTTCACAATAATTTTAATATGGGCAATTGTATAAAATAGCACTATTTTAAGTTTTTGGTGTATATGTAGCATTAATAATTTATATTTTAAAAAATAACACAAATTTAATACTAAAATAATTAAAAATCTCTTTCTAATAAAAAAATTTATACCTAAATTAGAAGAGTGAACCCAAACATTATATTTTAATTTTATATATAATTTATTTAAAATTAATAATAATATTTTTACATAATGATTTGTGCTATTTTTGAAATTTTATTTTTAATATGCTAAATTTGGAATAAACACTTAAAATGGTGCTATTTTAGGGTATTACTCTTTTAATATCAATTTTGAGTTTTAATTTGTTGACTTTCCATACAACATAAGAAAAAAATAAAAGAGTAAAAAATAATTATTTGTAAATTTGCTTAAATAACAACATTAATTAGTTTAAGAAAAACTACCATAAAGTTAAATAACTAAGTCTGGGGTTAACTTCTCACCACAAGAGTTAATTAGGATAAGTAGTGTTGTTAGAATAAATAGATGAAAGAATCCATGCTCTTGACTTGCATAAGCATTTCTCTCAGCCTTGTAACTCTACTTTTGATATAAATAAAAGTATTTGGTGATACATTTCAATACTCTATTGCTATTGTAAAACACTTATAAGAAACAACATCAAAAATTGAGTGTGTATTAATTTTTTGTGCCTTTTCCTACAACCATAATCTCTCTTAAAATTCTATGATTGATAGTGTTAAAGTAATTAAAGGTAAAAGAATTAAGAAAGCGAAATCAAATCAAACAACCGAACAAAAAAAAATGATAAGTATATGACACAACTGACAAAAATATCAGTTTTTAATTTTTTTTCTAAATATACATTATTAGTTTAAATTTTTTAAAATATCATAAATTTAATATTAAAATATCTTAAAATTTCTTTTTAATAAAGAAAAAATAAAATTCTAAATTAGAAAAAAATGAACCCAAATATAATATTTTAATTATATTTGTAATTTATTTATGGTAAATATGTATTTTCATAAATAATTTGTATTATTTTGAAATTATAAATTTAAAATGTTAAATTGAAAATAAAAATTTAAAAAATACTATTTTATGATATTTTTATTTTTTATTTAACAAAGATAATCTGACAAATTATCAGTTTTATTTAAAAAATATATTCTTCCAATTTATCTCCACCAAAGTATATTCGCTCCTACTCAACCCAAAAATGATTACATCTCTTTAACTTATTCTTTATTCGGGGTTTCGGCCAATTCATACATGAACTTTGACCCGTGGTTACGATTCGATAACGAACTTTGTAACTGTGCACTTTCATACATGAACTTAGTGTTTGACCCCGTAACATGCATTGACTAGATTAATTAGTATTAAACATGCATTAGCGGTAAAAGATGTTTAACTCACCGTTAATCTTAGCTGACTAGGATGACACGTCAGCAACGACAACATCTTAATAAACAAGCTAAACGTCGACGTTTTGATAAGTGGGAGTTACCCTTCATTATTTTCATCTTCCCTTCTTCCCCGAGCTCCTTCTTCCTTTGCAAAATTAGGGTTTGTAGAGGCTTCCTCTTCTCTTCTTCTCCTCCGCGAACGAAGATGGCAGAAAGTGGCTCAGGTATGTATTTCAATATGCTTGTTTGTGGTTTCATTTGTGTAGTGTCGAATTAGGGTTTATAATTTTCTTTCGAGTTAAGTGAGATTCATTCGAAATTTTTAAAGGAATAACTGTAAACTCCGAAATCGATCGAGCTGTTCGAGGAAAAGGCATTCCAAGACTGTGTCGCTGTGGAGAAATTTCTACATTTCGAACGTCAAGGACTGAGCAAAATCCAGGAAGAATTTTCTATTGTTGTCCTAATAGATCCAAAAATCATAAATTTCATTTGTTTAAATGGGCAGATGAATCGTTAATTGAAGAAATTGAGAATGTCGAAATTGTTGTTGATAAGGTTAAAGAAGATATGGGAAATCTTCGGGATGGTTTACGAAATTGTGAAAATGAAATAGAGATTCTCGAGTGTGAGACACGGACTTGCGAAGCTATTGTTCATCGTTATAAAAATGATATTGACGACATGAAAGCAGTTGTGCGTGGCTGGGAGAGAAAGATTGAAGAATATAATGGTGAAATTCAGAAATTGCGGAAGATAATTATATGTAGTTTGTTCATATTTGTGATCTACTTTGTTATTTTACATAAAATCTATTTTCTGTTTTGTGATCTACATGAGATTTGACATAAAATCTGTTTTCTAAAATTTGGCATAAAAGCCGAGTGTTTAATATCAATTGTGTTTAAAACTGTTTTATGAAATTTGGCATAAAAGCGTACTGTTTAATATCAAAGGTGCTTAAGAATGTTTTATGAAATATGGCATAATCGAAGGTGCTTAAAATTGAATGCTTTAAATTCGAAATGGCATAATCGAGATAAACAAATTCGCATAATTAGAAATGGCATAATCAAAGTGATTAAAATTCAGGATACATCCAAAAACCGAGATAAACATACCATTTTAACAAAAACCGAGATAACCTACACCGAGACAAACCGAGTTAGACATGTCATCCCACAAAAAACAGTCTGACGTGTCTACATAGTAATCCGAAAATGACCTAAACATTAATAGAGTTTTGCGTTGTTTGACTTGGTCCATCTCCATAGTCTTCATGAATAGACTCTACGACAGTTTGAGAAGCATTTCTAGATGGCCTTGTGATCTTCACTCCAACATTAGTACACCTCCTTGAATTGTGTCCCGCTAAACCATAATTACCACAATTCATTGTCCTTCCTTTCTTACTCAACGTGACCTTTCTCGTAGGAGACTCATGCCTACTCTTTATCCTCTTCTGTTTTTTCTTACGACCCTTTGATTCATCTCGTGGTGGCGCTTGAATCGTTGTTTGACCCAAGTTTTTCCAAAATTTCTTGCCATTTAGTGGAAGAATAGAATCGATGTACTGTTGGCGCCAAGTAGTAGTCAAATACCATTTTGACACATAGTCATCAAGCTCGAGCTTCTTTTCTAAGATTACCCATAAGGCATGGCGACAAAGAATCCCTGAAACATCCCACATCCGACACCTACACGTTCTTCTTCGCATATGCACCTTAAAAGGTGATCCGTTCTCAGTAACTTCAAACCACCCATTTGGTCCAGCAAATGTCTTGCAATATTTTCTGTACTTCGTTTCTAACTCAATTGTTGTTGCGACTTTAGGTGTGAATGTACCTGTATGCTCCATCGATTTCTTGTTTCGAAGTCCAATCCGAACCATTGCTTGCCTCCGTATTGTTTCCAACATCTCCACAAGTGGAAATTCCCTTGCCTTTTCTATGCCACTGTTATATGACTCGGAGAAGTTGTTGTGAACGTCTTCACAACAAGCTGTGTTTGTGAAGAAAGCTAGGCTACAATTGTTCAGATTTTTCAGCATCATCAAGTCATAAACTTCGGAGTCGTACGCCCTAACTGCATCAATGGCTTTCGTATAATCCACTATGTTGTAGCTCTCTGCAACAGCCCAAAATAACGGTTTCATGAGTGGTTAATTCGGAAATTTGGCCTTCAAGTTCCCGTAAATGTGACATGCGCACATTCGGTGTTCTGTGTTAGGTAACTCTTGCTCAACCGCGATTAACAAGCCCTGAAATGAGGTACACAATCATAAGTATAATATACATAACAAGCAAAACAAAACAAACTCATGTATAAAATCATAATTACTTTTTGTCTATCCGATATAATTGTGTAGCCATCTCCTTCTCCAAGGCTTAAATCCAATTTCAGTTTCCTCAGGAACCACAACCACGTATCCGTGTTTTCCACATTCACAACCGCCAAAGGAACTGGATAGATTTGATTATTCGCATCTCTTCATGTGGCTACCAACAACTGTCCTTTAATAGTTGATTTTAGAAAGCATCCATCGATGCCTATGATGGGTCTACACGATGTAATCCAAGTGTTTTGAAGTGCTTCAAAACACACATAAAAACGATCAAACAATTCCAATCCATTATCTCCGGAGATTGTCCCAAGCTCAACACTAGAACCCAGGTTGGAGCTTCAAACAAACAAGTAAGCATAACAATTGATAGTTAATTTGAATAATCACTTATTAAGTAATGAGCAGTAAAGTCACTTACTCTACAATCTCTTCTTTATAATCTTTCAACCGCGAAAATTGCTCATCATGCTCACTATCGATTAATTCAAGTGCTTGCGCCTTCCCCTTTCTACTTTGATCGTGCGTGACCACGATTTTATAGCGTTCTTCCATTTGCTCTTGAATAAACTTCGGTCTCAAATCTGGATCCTTTCTAATCTCGTTAAAAAAGAGCTTCGCAATCACCGTTTGAGTAATAATCCTACAAGTTCCATTGGGGATACAACTTTGTGTTTTTTCAAAAGTTTTCACCATGAACTTCCCAACCGGTTCTTCAAATGAACAGTACAATCTCCAAGGACAGTCACTTTTTTGTGCGCATTTCACTTCGCATATGTCATTTCCCCATCTCGTGTATTTCACATTCCATCCTTCTTTTAGAACATACTCCACAACAGCCTCTTTGAATTCTTTTATGCTGGCAAATACTTGACCAAGCTTAATCTCACCACTTCCTCTTCTCCACGCTTCATATCGCCTACTTTGTGGTTCCTCATCTTCTGAGTTCACTGGAGTATCGTGGTAATTTACGTTTTCTTCGTCATCAACAAAATCAGCCATATGTGATTCAACCCGAGCTTCTTCATCATAGGTTTCTTCATTCTCGTTTTCATTTTGATCATCATTTTGCTCAGCACACTGCTCCTCATTTTCAACAGCCACAGGATTGTTCCCTTCCCCAGTATTGTCTGCCTCCATATACACATCTATTGCATGTGTGTAGTGAGCCGCTGTGCACATTTTCTGAAATATTCCATCACCGGCAACCATGTATTTCAAATCTGTTAACGCTTCAAACGGAAGTTTGTACCACAGTCGCTGCCCATATAGAGATACTCTGAGATCTTCTTTCAAGCTCGTAAACAAGTTTTCTGGCTGTGTTTCTGCAATGAAGACCTCCCCTCCATCATAATTTAGAACACCATCAATTGTTTGAAATTTCCCATTGTAATAACAATTGAATATTGCATCGTTGGGATCGCCATCGCTATCGGAACTGTAAAACACAAAAAACAATCAATTACACAGCAAACAGAACCGACTTAATCAAACCCTAGATAGACAGAAACATACAGCTTTGAACCTTTATACCAACCGGAAATAAACATATTTCAATATTTCAACGTATGAACTTCTTTTTGGTACTATCCCATGTTATAAGCATGTTCTTAGTTTTGATTGCTTGTGTTATGCACATAAAGGCAAACGTGCTCGAAACAAGTTTGATGAAAGGACAACATGGTGTGTTTTTCTTGGCTATCCTCATGCACAAAAAGGATGGAGAGTTTTTGATTTGGAAAATCGAGAATATTTCGTGTCTAGAGATGTGGTGTTTAATGAGGCTATTTTTCCCTTTGCATCTTTGGAAACATCGTTAACCATACCGCTACCTTCTCTCCAACCAAGGCACCACCAGTTTATTGATGAAGATGATGCATTCATTCCTTCTGCCTCCATTTTACCAAATAACAACGTAAGGAGGAGTACTCATTCTTCTCAGAATAATAATATATTAGAGATTTCGATGACATTGTTAAATGTTTTAGAATTTCTTGTAAATTTCTTTTTTTCTGAAGCATTCTGTTATGGACATGTCAATGAACAGATTTCTACTTATTCAAATTTTTCTAAGCTATATAACTAATCTGCTAAAACTAAAATTATTGAGTTTGAGTTTTTGTAGATACAAATCAAATGATAAATTTAAAGTTATTAAATTAGATTTTGTTAATATATTTGAAAGTAAATAAGATTGTCTTCATATCCTTGGAAGAATTATGTTAAGAATTTCCAAGTATCACAGTTTTTGTAAACTATATAAATAAACTCTGATAACGCAAAAATTATTAAATTGAAATTTCTGTTTAAATAAATTTGTTAGAATGAATTTATTAAAGTGTAGTTTCCTCAAATCAATATATAAATGCTTGTGTTAATATTGAACTATAGTTAACGAATTATAATATCAACAGATTTGAATCTTTTTAACAAAAAAGAATATTTTCAAATAATAATTAGAATTATTTTACAATAGATGTTACACTATGAGAACTAAAAATGTAACAAAAAGGTAATAAATCAAATTTGACAAATAAATTTTAAAATATGATCGGTGATATAACTAGAGATTATTTTACTTATATATCGATATCAAATAGTTTGATATTTGATCAAAATTGTGTCAATTGTGATATTAAAAATTATATTGTTCCCATAAAAGCTAATAACGCATTCAATTTATTATTATGGAAGATAAGCATATATTTTTTGAATAATCACTTATTAAGTAATGAGCAGTAAAGTCACTTACTCTACAATCTCTTCTTTATAATCTTTCAACCGCGAAAATTGCTCATCATGCTCACTATCGATTAATTCAAGTGCTTGCGCCTTCCCCTTTCTACTTTGATCGTGCGTGACCACGATTTTATAGCGTTCTTCCATTTGCTCTTGAATAAACTTCGGTCTCAAATCTGGATCCTTTCTAATCTCGTTAAAAAAGAGCTTCGCAATCACCGTTTGAGTAATAATCCTACAAGTTCCATTGGGGATACAACTTTGTGTTTTTTCAAAAGTTTTCACCATGAACTTCCCAACCGGTTCTTCAAATGAACAGTACAATCTCCAAGGACAGTCACTTTTTTGTGCGCATTTCACTTCGCATATGTCATTTCCCCATCTCGTGTATTTCACATTCCATCCTTCTTTTAGAACATACTCCACAACAGCCTCTTTGAATTCTTTTATGCTGGCAAATACTTGACCAAGCTTAATCTCACCACTTCCTCTTCTCCACGCTTCATATCGCCTACTTTGTGGTTCCTCATCTTCTGAGTTCACTGGAGTATCGTGGTAATTTACGTTTTCTTCGTCATCAACAAAATCAGCCATATGTGATTCAACCCGAGCTTCTTCATCATAGGTTTCTTCATTCTCGTTTTCATTTTGATCATCATTTTGCTCAGCACACTGCTCCTCATTTTCAACAGCCACAGGATTGTTCCCTTCCCCAGTATTGTCTGCCTCCATATACACATCTATTGCATGTGTGTAGTGAGCCGCTGTGCACATTTTCTGAAATATTCCATCACCGGCAACCATGTATTTCAAATCTGTTAACGCTTCAAACGGAAGTTTGTACCACAGTCGCTGCCCATATAGAGATACTCTGAGATCTTCTTTCAAGCTCGTAAACAAGTTTTCTGGCTGTGTTTCTGCAATGAAGACCTCCCCTCCATCATAATTTAGAACACCATCAATTGTTTGAAATTTCCCATTGTAATAACAATTGAATATTGCATCGTTGGGATCGCCATCGCTATCGGAACTGTAAAACACAAAAAACAATCAATTACACAGCAAACAGAACCGACTTAATCAAACCCTAGATAGACAGAAACATACAGCTTTGAACCTTTATACCAACCGGAAATAAACATATTTCAATATTTCAACGTATGAACTTCTTTTTGGTACTATCCCATGTTATAAGCATGTTCTTAGTTTTGATTGCTTGTGTTATGCACATAAAGGCAAACGTGCTCGAAACAAGTTTGATGAAAGGACAACATGGTGTGTTTTTCTTGGCTATCCTCATGCACAAAAAGGATGGAGAGTTTTTGATTTGGAAAATCGAGAATATTTCGTGTCTAGAGATGTGGTGTTTAATGAGGCTATTTTTCCCTTTGCATCTTTGGAAACATCGTTAACCATACCGCTACCTTCTCTCCAACCAAGGCACCACCAGTTTATTGATGAAGATGATGCATTCATTCCTTCTGCCTCCATTTTACCAAATAACAACGTAAGGAGGAGTACTCATTCTTCTCAGAATAATAATATATTAGAGATTTCGATGACATTGTTAAATGTTTTAGAATTTCTTGTAAATTTCTTTTTTTCTGAAGCATTCTGTTATGGACATGTCAATGAACAGATTTCTACTTATTCAAATTTTTCTAAGCTATATAACTAATCTGCTAAAACTAAAATTATTGAGTTTGAGTTTTTGTAGATACAAATCAAATGATAAATTTAAAGTTATTAAATTAGATTTTGTTAATATATTTGAAAGTAAATAAGATTGTCTTCATATCCTTGGAAGAATTATGTTAAGAATTTCCAAGTATCACAGTTTTTGTAAACTATATAAATAAACTCTGATAACGCAAAAATTATTAAATTGAAATTTCCCTGTTTAAATAAATTTGTTAGAATGAATTTATTAAAGTGTAGTTTCCTCAAATCAATATATAAATGCTTGTGTTAATATTGAACTAAAGTTAACGAATTATAATATCAACAGATTTGAATCTTTTTAACAAAAAAGAATATTTTCAAATAATAATTAGAATTATTTTACAATAGATGTTACACTATGAGAACTAAAAATGTAATTAAAAAAAGGTAATAAATCAAATTTGACAAATAAATTTTAAAATATGATCGGTGATATAACATAGAGATTATTTTACTTATATATCGATATCAAAAGTTTGATATTTGATCAAAATTGTGTCAATTGTGATATTAAAAATTATATTGTTCCCATAAAAGCTAATAACGCATTCTTTAATTATGGAAGATAATATATTTTTTGTCTTTCTGAAATTTATAGTGTGTAAGTTATTACTATTATTTTATTTTAAAATTGTACCGGATTTGCCTATGTCTAATTGGAAATAAATGGTCAAAATATTCAATACCGTGAACATGCATGTATATATATATAATCTATTGCATTTGTTTCGAACAACAACAATAATATAATTATTACAATAAGAAAAACATGAACAGAATTTTGGTAGCGTTTCTTTTTGTGTTCGTCATCTTCTCTGGTGGTAATAATCCTTTCATCATTTTTATATGTATCGTTTTCTTTAATATAGTTTGATGTAATCTATATAGATGGCCAAAAGACAATTAGATCTTGGTTAAAATTGATTTAAGATTTGGATTTGATTATAATATATTTGATATAATAATAAAATTGCAGAGATGGAAAGAGGAAATGGAGGAATGATTCCAATGCCACCAACACCAACAGGAAAATGGTGTGGATATTCAGTGCCAATGAAACCATGCGATAACGATGCTTGCGATAAACTTTGTATTGCACAAAATACACATGGCTGGCTTGATACTCATGGCATGTGTACTGATATCGAAAGTATTAAAGGTTGTTATTGTTCTCATACTTGTTAATTTATTTCGACTTGCATTAACTATGTGTTTTAATGTCTTTTTTTTTTCCTTTATATATGAAAAGAAAAGAATTATAATCAAACATTTGAAACATTGTTATATATCCTCTGATCCTTTCTATGTTTTGGGCAACTATCATTTTTTGTTTTCAAAGTTTGATCTATTACCACAAATTTTTCCTAGTCCAATATAAATTTAAGGTTTCATAATTATTACCCATTTTTGGTATAAAGGTGTAACTAATTAATATAGTAAAAAAGTGGAAATTGCTTTGGTCCTTAGTTCACAGCCAAAATTTTAATATTTAATAATCATAAATAAATATTAATAATATAAAATATAGCAAGATGATATAATGATAATACTAAAGTTGATTCTATTTTACGAAATAATTATACTTGATAACCTATGATACAATACAATAATCCAGTATTCTAAAAACAGATATACAATGTTATATTACCGTATTACTCTAATGGGCAAGTGACAAAAATAACACACTTTTAGGTTTTTATTCTAAATATAGTAACATTAGTATAAATATCCAAAAATACCATAATTTTAATATTAAAATATATTAAAATTATTTTTAATAAGGAAGTTAAATCTTGAATTGAAAAAAGCGTCCAAATATAATACTTTAATTATATTTTTAATTTTATTGTAAATATGTAATTTTAAAAATAATTTGTACTATTTTAGAATTTTAAAAGTTTACAATGATAAATTTGGAATAAAAATTTAAAAGATGTTATTTTAAAATATTACTATAAAATAATTGATACAATATATATATATATATATATAAATTTTTAGTTAAGTAATCAATTTTAAATAAATAATACATTACTAATATAATATGTAATCTTCAATTGTCTTCTATATTTATATAGGAAAATTCACTAAAATAATATCTTTTTAAATTTGTTTTTCAAAATTAGTATCAATAAATTAAATTTCAATAATAATACAAATTTAATATAAAATATATAAAAACTTCTTGTAAATGGAAAAAAATAAACCCTAAATTAAAAAAAGAGACTCAAATATAATATTTTAAAATAATTTATATTTTATTTCGAGTAAATAAATAGTTTTACATAATTATTGTGTTATTTTCATAACTTTAATTTTATAGTATTAGTTTTGGAACAAAAATTTTAAAAATATTACTTTTTAAAGTATTACTCATTCAATATATATATATATATTAATTATATTATTTTTGAAAGAAATAATAATTCGTATATTGTACAAGATTTCAATGCCAATACTATAAATTTTATTGCGAGACTCAAAGTTTTTCATATAAGTACTTCAATTAATTTTTTCATATTTTGACTTAACATTAATAGATACTATTGATTTTCTTAATTATGTCGACTCAACATTGGATTTGACAATCGATTTCCTATATATATATATATGAGTAATACCCTAAAATAGCACTTTTTAAAGTTTTTCTTCTAAATCTAGGATAATAAAATTAAATTCCCAAAAATAGCACAAATACTTATGTGAAAATACTTATTTATTCTAAATAAATTATACATAAATTTAAAATATTTTATTTGGGTTAATTATTTCCAATTTAGAGTTTAATTTTTTCTATTAAAATATAGTTTTAATGCATTTTAATCTTAAATTTGTGCTATTATTGGAAATTTAAATTAATGATGCTAGTTTGGAACAAAAATTTAGAAATGTGCTATTTTAGACATTTGCCCAATATATATATATGGATATTCTTAGCACAATGCATTTATTAAGTTCTAACTCGTTTTAAGCATGGAATAATTTTTGTGAACAATGTGAAGTTTAGTTACTACAAAAAATGAATTTTTGAATGATATTATATTAAAATATAAGTCCCTAATTTCTTCATTCATTTACCTTTGGTTATTTTTAACTATCAATCATATAATTTAAAGAGAGACTTGCCGCAGCGTCTGCGGCAGAAACCTGCGCTTACACATTACGGTGAGACGCTGCACTATTGTTGTTCATTTTATAATCACAGTGTTTGACCACAGATCGTTGCTATAGGTTTGTTCTTTTCGCAATCGTGCGGTTGATCGTAGCATTTGATCACACGTTTGTTTGTTTGCCAATCGTGCGGCTGATCGCAGCGTCTGATTGTAGGTTTGCTTGTTTTGTTATCGCAGTGATAATTTTTTTACTTAACTCATATTTTAATTTTTATAAATTTGTAGAATTATATTTTTATAAATTTGTATAATTATATTTTTATAAATTTTTACAATTATACATGAACAAATTTTTTTGTTTTGCTAAATATAGTTATATAATTAATAATAAAATCATAAGGTAAATTAAAAATAACAGAATATTTTTTTATTAAAATAAAATAAAAATAATCAATTAAATTATAAACCATGTCATATATTAAAGAAAAATTAAAATAAACAAAAATAATATATCAAATTTTTAACTAAAATAAGTAATATGACAGTCGACATCTTCTACTATATTTATTTGTGATGTTTTCGCGTAAAGTTTCAATCGATCTATCACCGGTTAGGTCATATGGAATATGTTCACCGTGTATATCATTACCATCTGTTTTTTTTCCTTCTTTATCTTCATCATCATGAACATGATATTCTTCTTTGTTTTGCCATTGTGCAAAATCATAATCTTCTCGATTTGAATCACGAATGAAGTTTTATAGTGCCATCGTTGCTGTTACAAGCTTAATCCATTTAGTCAATTCATACTTCGGATGCTTACGATCTAAAATACTTCATTTTGCTTTCCATACTCCAAATGTCCGATCAATCACTGATTTCAAAACTGAATGTTTTCGATTGAATAGTTCTCGTGTGTTTGTTGGTGATCCTCTTCTGACAAATTGGCTTAGATGATATCAAATCCTACGATGCGTACCAAGATACCCTCTCCTATCAGGATATTCGGACTCAAATATATAGTAATTTCCATTAGGCGGATGTAGAAATGAAGGTTCATTCATCGCACAATGAGTCAATATCTTTGTATCATGTGCTCGAATAGATACACCGACATATGTATATATGAACTTCATATCAAAGTTACATACAGCAAGAACATTCATTGTAGGTTCTTGTTTTCTACTTCTATAGGATTATGTAGTTCGACTAGGAGGGCGAACCGGATATAAGTTCCATCAATTGTTCCAATACAATATTTAAAAAATGGTTACTATCAAATCATCATTCCTTAAAACATGGTTATTATTGTAAACTCATTTTTTTTGTTTTAGTGTATGTGGTGCAAACTTGTAACTAAAGAATTAAAGAAACAGAAGCAAAGAAATGGACAGATGTGTCTTACCTCACATTTTCTATTAAGATCCCCATATTCGATCATGTAATCTCAGACCATTAACCCTATTCACTATCAATTGCTTTAGAGATAGAATTTTATGCACATTTACACACGACTTGTATTTACTTTAGTAGATACAACTCTAGAAATCTCCATATTTCATCACATTAAAAATGGAACTATTAAAAGAGACAAGCTCAG
The DNA here is from genome assembly GCA_018901935.1 of Pugionium cornutum. Classification (NCBI taxonomy): domain Eukaryota; kingdom Viridiplantae; phylum Streptophyta; class Magnoliopsida; order Brassicales; family Brassicaceae; genus Pugionium; species Pugionium cornutum. The sequence goes on along the minus strand of JAENJI010000014.1, from coordinate 9,553,642 downwards.
AAATTAAATTGGGAATCTTTAGTAAAACACAAATATGAACCTTGTTCTGTGCAAAGACACGTACTCAAGGTTAACCCTACTTATTATCAATTGCATGACACAAATTTTCGTGTTCAGTGAATCTTGAGTAAAACCACAAATTCCCTTTTCATTACTTTTGAAAGAGAAAACAAAAATATTTTTTGCATTTGTTGACTGTATTTTTTAACTAAACTGAAAACGTAAGTAAACACTGGTAAAACTTTGAAATGGGTTTTTGATTTGCAAAAACACCTTCAAAAAGCTGATGTAAAATCTGAAAAATTACATATGTCCAGATCTTTGAAAACAAAAACCACATATAAGAATCCAAATCACTAATTACAAAGAGAGAGACAGACATGGAAACTCACATGTGACTGGTGAGAAATCAAAAATTAATGGAGAGGGAGAGGTGGTGAGAAACAAATCGATGGAGAAAGGAGAGAAGTGGTGATACCGCCGTTTAGGGTTAGATTTTTCTACGTAATTCTCAATTAAGTTTAATGGTATTTTTGTCATTAATAGATTTTGTCGCATATTTTTTGGTTGTACTAAAATTCAGCGGCGGTTAAAATTTCAGAACGCATATTATTATGACCAATCGCAGTGTTTGACTGTAGAAAAATGCAACAGTCAAACGAATAATGTTTCATCGTATGACGCAGTCGTATCTTCGTGTGCCTGCGAAACGATCAACGCTAATATATGGTTGTAGCAAAAGACACAAGAAATTAATACACACAAAAGTAAGGATGTTTTCTCTATTTTGTAACTCAGTTTTTGATGTTGTTTTTGATATGTCAAATTTTATAATGGTTTTTAAATTTTAATATTTCGATTAATTTGTGAGGAAATAAAGAAACACCATTTAAAAAAAAAGCATTGACTTAAAAATTGCAAACTGAACAAATTATTAAGTTTAAATGTTAACTGGTTTCTTTTTAGAAACACATCCCAAATATATTAATTAAAAAATATATTAATAAATAAATCTTATCTTCACATCTCATTTATAAGTATTTCATGATGACGTGTAACACATAAAAGTATTTTAACACAAATATTACATAAAACATAATTTATTAGATTAATTATAAAAATAGCATAACACAAATATTTAACAGTATAATATATGTAAATCACTAATATTTTGATATGGCAAACACAATATAAAAAAAATATTAAAATTTTGTAAATAATTAGTCAAAAAAATATAAAACCAAATTTTGGAATAATTGAATATTTATCACATCTACAATTCCTTATTTATTTAATAATATTGCATATCCAATATATAGACAATTTTAATTAATTTGTATAATACGGTTTCATTATATATTTTATTTATATAATTAATATTAAAATTTTCAAAAAAATTATTTTAAATAAAAAATAAATTATCTGTATATTGGATATGCAATATTATAATTACTAAACAAATCTAACTTATATTTACTAAACAAATAATTAATTATAATAGGTGAATACTTTTCCTCACACAAATAAACTTAAAAGTGTTGAAGAAAAAAAACGAACAAGCCAAACCCGCCGCCACCACCGGACTGGCTTAGGCTCGTGCTTGGGTTTTGGAGAAGGGCCCTATGCCTAATTTTTTTTTACCAAATTTTGGTTAAGGTTTTGACCCAAAACTGAGTCAAATCCTAAACTCTGCCTATCTTTTTCTCTTCCATGCGCCCACTGTTATCTTGTCGGTTGGGGTACCTTCCACGGTTTTAGGATTGCAAAATTGTTTCCCTTATGCTATAAATATGAGCCTTAATGTCTCATTAACGCTTCTTCTTCCATTCTCGTACATTTTTCTCTGAAACATTTCACAATCCCTCTCGTCTACTTCTCCTTTCTCAAATCGTAAGTCTCGAGAGTATAATGTAGGATTTTTGTTTGCAGATTCTATAATCGGATGTTGCGATTATAATCTCATCATGGTTGTATCATGGAATTCATAATCTCGTTAAACCAGCACATTACAGAGAGATTTAATGAATTAAGAAAAGATATCAAATTTAGTCTATGCAAATTCGTATTTTCATAATTGGGTTTCAATCGTTTTTGATCTGTTCATCATTTGTACATGAGAGTTTTCAGATCTGATTTTTCGCATTCTAACACAAGTCACCAAAATTTGACATATTTTTGCCTCAATATCAATATAAATTATTGATTTTCTAAAGAATTTGACTCTACATATGCATATATTTGTCTCATTCACCATTTAATAAGTTGTCTAAACCATCTTATTTTATTAAAATATTGCAATATATATCTTATAACATACAACTAAATTTATATACACGTTATGTATGGAGAAAAATATTCACAAATTATATAGTATTATTTATTAATAAATATAAATTAATTATTTATATAATTTTAGTTCTATTTAAACTTATTTTTAATATTAATTTGTGTATATGTCAAATAAGAAAATAAAAATAATTATTTTTTATGAATGTAATATTATTTTTAGTTAATTTAATAAAATATATAGATTTTTTAATTAAATTAATAACAATGACATATATTGTAATTATTATAGTAAGTTAAACTCATTTGTATATTTAATTGAAATTCACCGTGGTGATGACACGTTAACATGATATTTCTGTTAATAACACGTTAGACTGAGGTTATTTTATTAAAATATTTTTCAAATAATATATTATAGATTTTGCTGACATTGTTAAATGTTTTAGAATTTCTTGTAAATTTTTTTTTAGGAAGCATTCTGTTATGGACATGTCAATGAACAGATTTCTACTTATTCAAATTTTTCTAAGCTATATAACTAATCTGCTAAAACTAAAATTATTGAGTTTGAGTTTTTGTAGATACAAATCAAATGATAAATTTAAAGTTATTAAATTAGATTTTGTTAATATATTTGAAAGTAAATAAGATTGTCTTCATATCCTTGGAAGAATTATGTTAAGAATTTCCAAGTATCACAGTTTTTGTAAACTATATAAATAAACTCTGATAACGCAAAAATTATTAAATTGAAATTTGCATGTTTAAATAAATTTGTTAGAATGAATTTATTAAAGTGTAGTTTCCTCAAATCAATATATAAATGCTTGTGTTAATATTGAACTAAAGTTAACGAATTATAATATCAACAGATTTGAATCTTTTTAACAAAAAAGAATATTTTCAAATAATAATTAGAATTATTTTACAATAGATGTTACACTATGAGAACTAAAAATGTAATTAAAAAAAGGTAATAAATCAAATTTGACAAATAAATTTTAAAATATGATCGGTGATATAACATAGAGATTATTTTACTTATATATCGATATCAAAAGTTTGATATTTGATCAAAATTGTGTCAATTGTGATATTAAAAATTATATTGTTCCCATAAAAGCTAATAACGCATTCTTTAATTATGGAAGATAATATATTTTTTGTCTTTCTGAAATTTATAGTGTGTAAGTTATTACTATTATTTTATTTTAAAATTGTACCGGATTTGCCTATGTCTAATTGGAAATAAATGGTCAAAATATTCAATACCGTGAACATGCATGTATATATATATAATCTATTGCATTTGTTTCGAACAACAACAATAATATAATTATTACAATAAGAAAAACATGAAGAGAATTTTGGTAGCGTTTCTTTTTGTGTTCGTCATCTTTTCTGGTGGTAAGAATCTTTTCATCATTTTTACATGTATTGTTTTTTTTTAATATAGTTTGATGTAATCTATATAGATGGCCAAAAGACAATTAGATCTTGGTTAAAATTGATTTAAGATTTGGATTTGATTATAATATATTTGATATAATAATAAAATTGCAGAGATGGAAAGAGGAAATGGAGGAATGATTCCATTGCCACCAACACCAACAGGAAAATGGTGTGGATATTCATTACCAATGAAACCATGCAATAACGATGTTTGCGATAAACTTTGTATTGCACAAAATACACATGGCTGGCTTGATACTCATGGCGTGTGTACTGATATCCCAAGTGTTAAAGATTGTTACTGTTTTCATACTTGTTAATTTATTTTGACATGCATTAACTATCTTTTAATGTCTTTTATTTTTCCTTTATATATGAAAAGAAAAGAATTATAATCAAACATTTGAAACATTGTTATATATCCTCTGATCCTTTCTATGTTTTGGGCAACTATCATTTTTTGTTTTCAAAGTTTGATCTATTACCACAACTTTTTCCTAATCCAATATAAATTTAAGGTTTCATAATTATTACCCATTTTTGGTATAAAGGTGTACCTAATTAATATAGTAAAAAAGTGGATATTTCTTTTGTCCTTAGTTCACAGCCAAAAATTTAATATTTAATAATCATAAATAAAAATTAATAATATAAAATATAGCAAGATGATATAATGATAATACTAAAGTTGATTCTATTTTACGAAATAATTATACTTGATAACCTATGATACAATACAATAATCCAGTATTCTAAAAACAGATATATTATTTGGTAATATTTAAATTAATAATAAAAACTGAAAAATTATAGTTTTGACACATCAGCTAAAAATCTTCTAATGTGTGTGCTTTAAAAAAAAAAATTTTTTGCTATCCGCTTGCATAAAAGGCATAAAACCCGACTTTGTGCAGCTATAGGGATTCCACTACCCATGTCTTCAATTGAAACCATAGTCTAACATTATTGGATGTGTCAAATCCTGATAACAATTCCTCTGAAACCAAATGTTTGAATGAATCCTAGGTATTCTGACCATCAGCTGCTTCGTAACCATTCAACGTCTTGTAACTCGATGGTTTCGAGCCAACAATCATTTCTTCAGAAATTGCTCCATTCAATGCAATTTTTAGGTACAATTCCATTTTTTTACTGTTCCACGAGATGGACTTTGACAAAGATATGTCCTTTCTCTGTGAACTGTCAAAAAGGCAACATCTTGGTCACATGGACAGAAAAGCTTCTGAGTTCCATGGGTGGAACAAAAGGACAAGACAAATGAACTTACTTTAACCGAATTTTTGACAAGTTTTATGATTATCTATCCGGTTGACATTATATTTTTCCCCCAACTATGTTTTCCCGAACTCTTTCTACCTCAACTTTTTTCCTCTTGGCTAAACCCCCTATACTAATAATATTGAGGAATAAAACCGCTAAACTTTATATTTATACGTAATCCTACATATGCGATTTTTTCTGAATCTGCGTTTTGCTAAAATCGCGATTAAAACTCTTTGCGCAAAGGAAGCTTTGCTGCAGAAAGCAGCTTTGCTGCAGAAAGAAGCTTCGCTGCAGAAAGAAGCTTCGCTGCAGAAAGAAGCTTCGCTGCAGAAAGAAGCTTCGCTGCAGAAAGAAGCTTCGCTGCAGAAAGAAGCTTCGCTGCAGAAAGAAGCTTCGCCGGAGAAGGAAGCTTCGCGTGAAAAAGTGTTAACTTTTCTTCTCCGCCGACTTTCTCTACGTGATTTTTCTTCTCCGGCGACTTTCTTCCACGTGAAGCTTCCTTCACGGGAAGCTTCCTTATCCGGTAAAGCTTCCTTCTCCGACAAACCTTCCTTCTCCGGCAAAGCTTATTTCTCCGGCAAAGCTTCCTTCTCCAGCGAATCTTCTTTCTCCGGCGAAACTTTCTTCATGCGAAGAGTTCTAATCGCGATTTTAGCAAAACATAGATTCGAAAAAAAACCGCACATGTAAGATTACGCACAAATATAAAGTTTAGGGTTTCATTCCTCAATATTATTAGTACTGGGCTTTAGCGAAGAGGCAAAAAGTTAAGCTAGAAAGAGTTTAGGAAGAGATAATTTGGGGAGAAATATAAAGGCAACCCGTATCTATCTAAATCTCCCTGAATCTACTTTGACTATCTCTGGTACTTTTTCTAAAACGAAAACCACAAGCTGCCAAATTTGTTAATTTATTTTCAATGATTTCTATTACGAAATCTTAATCCCAAGAACATCTAGATTTGATTTAATTCAACTTAATATTGTAGAAGAAAAAAATATAAACCTTGATCCATGAAGAATTGAATTGATTTTCTCCTCCCTTTGATCTCTTCCTTAATGATTCTTTTGATGAATTAAAAATCAATAATAACTTTTTCTCTTTAATGATGTATATTTTCTCACTCTAAAATTTGTAAACCCAAGGACACACACCTTTTTGAAGAGTTGTGATGGTTTTATAACCATTAGAAAATAATCACTCTTTTAATAACCACCATATATATATAAATTTATCCATATGTAGTTATAATTATTCTTTTATTAACTACTAATTCATTATATATAAATGTATTTAAACATTAGAGAAAGTTACTTATTAAATATGATAAGATAAGGGAGGAGGGTTATCAATACATCCAAATTCTAATATCATTAACCGAAACCAATTCATCACGGTATCGTCTTTTATATATTAGAATTATGAACATTAATATGAACTTGATCCGTATAATTAAACCAAAAGACACATAGGTCACATATAAGAATATAAATATTCTTACATTCTCCCACTTGACCTTGTGTCGACTTGATGATTCAACAACCTTAATGTTCACTTTACATCAAGTTCATTTCAATTTAAACTATCATAATAAAATTAGAATTGATCGGATCATGGCGATCACACATCATTAGAGGACATGATCTCTTCCATGTATCAAAAAACAATCCCAACTTCATATATAGTTTCTTTATATTGAGAATAACCTTAATTCTTAATTTAATCAAATGTTATCTAAAAACCATAAGTGTATACACATACTTTAATGATAACATATCTATTAAAACCAGAAACATAACTTAAAGTGAATTCATAATGTCATACATATAATGAACATATCATAATCATAATAGTAAGGCTTTGTCTATAATACCCATACGCTCTACATGACCAATAAATATTTTGGGTGGTAGTCCCTTAGTTAACGAATCCGCTACCATCATATTAGTTCTTATATGTTCAAATGACACTCTATGTTTCTGTACTTCTTCTTTGACAGCTAAGTACTTTAACTCCATGTGCTTAGCACCTTTAGAGTACTTGTCATTCTTTGAAAAGAAGATAGCTGCGAAATTATCACAATAGATTCTTAGCGGTCTTGCTATAGTGTCGACAATACGAAGTCCCGAGATAAAGTTCTGCAGCCACAATGCGTGAATTGTGGCCTCAAAGCATACCACAAATTCGGCCTCCATAGTGGAAGTAGCAATGATTGACTGTTTTCCACTTTTCCATGATATTGCTCCCCCAGCTAATAGGAACAAATAGCCAAACGTCGATTTTCTACTGTCAACGCATCCGGCATAATCTGAATCTGAATATCCAATGACCCCAAGGTGATCAGATTTCTTGTATGCAAGCATGTGCTCTTTGGTGCCTTCCAAGTACCTGATAACCTTCTTTGCAACTCTCCAGTGGTCCATTCCGGGATTACTTTGATATCGACCCAACATACCAACCGCGATACTGATAACTGGCCGAGTACATGTTTAAACATAGTTCAAACTCTCAACCACTAATGCATATGGAATTCTTTCCATTTCTTTACGCTCTAATTCATTTTTAGGACATTGCATTTTACTGAACTTGTCCCCTTTTTGAATTGGAGTTATCCCTGCAGAGCATTTATCCATTTTATATCTCTCTAAAATCTTATTGATATATCCTTTCTGAGACAATCTTAACAATCCTTGTGCTCTCTCTCGAAATATTTCTATTCCAATCACATATGATGCCTCACCCATATCTTTCATTTCAAAGTTCTTAGAGAGATACTTCTTTATATCATGTAACATGCTATGTCGTGTGCAGTAAGCAAAATATCATCAACATATAAGACTAAAATCACAAACTTGCTCTCACTAACTTTAATATAGATACATCGATCAACGACGACCTCTACAAAACCGTATGACAAGATGATATCATTAAACTTTAAATACCATTTTCTAGAAGCTTGTTTTAGTCCATATATCGACTTTCTTAGCTTACACACCATACGTTCTTTTCCTGTGACCACGAAACCTTCAGGTTGGTCCATATATACTTCTTCCTCAAGCTCTCCATTTAGAAAGGCGGTTTTCACATCCGTTTGGTGAAGCTCTAGATCATAATGAGCTACCAAAGCCAAAACAATTCTTAGAGAATCCTTCTTTAAAACCAGAGAGAAGGTCTCTTTATAGTCAATACCATCTTTTTGGGTGAAACCTTTAGCAACAAGACGAGCCTTGTATCTTTCAATGTTACCTTTCAAGTCGCGTTTAGTCTTAAAGACCCATTTAGAACCAATGGTTTTGAAATCGTTAGGCAACTCTACTAAGTCCCATAGTTTGTGATCACCCATAGATTTTATTTCTTCTTTCGAGACAATTAACCATTTTCAGAATTATCAGTTTTCATGGCTTTTTGGAATGAGCACGGATCTTCATCAATGCTTAAGTCACATTCACTTTCAATAGCATAAACCACATAGTCATCAGAAATAGCAGATCTTCTTTCTCTTCCAGATCGCCTTAATGGTTCTTGTGGTACACTATTCTCTTTTTGAATTGTAACCGGTTCATTAATTGTATTTTCTACTAGTGGGGTTGACACATCATTATGTTGTTCTATTGTGTCATTTAACTGTGATGCAACAATAGGAACAACAACCTCAGGTGCAACGATAGGTGAAGGAACATCAACATGGACTTCCTGAATGTCCACTTTTCGTGGTTCACCACTCTAACTAGTTTCACCATTATCAATGAACCTAACATTACCGGTCTCCACTATTCTCGTACTATGGTTAGGACAATAAAATATATACCCCTTTGATTTTTCAGGATAACCAATGAAAAATCCACTAATAGTCCTAAAATCAAGTTTCTTTTCATGTGGGTTATACAACCTTACTTCTGCTGGACAACGCCAAACACGTAGATGTCTTAAACTAGGTTTTCTTCCCGTCCATAGTTCATAAGGGGTCTTAGGAACAACCTTGATAGGAACCCGGTTCAGCAAATATATTGTAGTTTTTAATGCATATACCCACTACGAAAGAGGTAAAGAGCAATTACTTAACATGCTTCTAACTATATCCATTAAAATACGGTTCCGCCTCTCAGCTACACCATTCTGCTGAGGAGTACCAAGTATTGTATATTGTGCACAAATACCTTTACTTTCAAGTAACTTTGCAAATGGACCTGGAAATTGTCCATTTTCGTTGAATTTTCCATAAAACTCACCACCTCTATCAGATCTCATAACTTTTACCTTTTTATGTAACTGCCTTTCCACCTCGTCAATGAACACCTCTAGAACATTCACATATTTGGACTTTTCATGCAGCAGATATGTATATCCATAACGTGAGTAATCATCGATGAAGGTGATAAAGTATTTTTCACCACTCCAAGAAGGAGCATCTAAAGGGCCACAAATATCGGTATGTATTAACTCAAGAAGCTGAGTGCTTCTTGTGGCTGTTTTCTTTGTTATATGTTTAGTCTGCTTTCCTTTAATACAGTCCACACATACATTTAGATCACCAAAATCCAATGAAGAATTTCATTCTTTACCAACCTCATAATTCTTTCTTTGGAAATATGACATAATCTTTGATGCCACAATAAAGCAGAATTTTCATTTGATGCACTACGTTTAATGCCTCGACTTTCAATATTAAATAGAGATTCGGAAAATTTTGCATCAAGATTGAACTTATAAAGTGAATTAAACAAAATATCACTACCATAAAAGTAATCATTTCAGTACAAAGAGAAAACACCATGTCCAACCTTAAAAACAAATCCTAAATTATCCAGTCTACTTACGGAAAGAAGATTTCTAGCACATTCAGGTACATAGAGACATCCTTCAAGATCTACATGACACCTAGTGTCTAAAATCAATCTATAAGTCCTCATGCCTTCAATTTGTGCCTTCATCATGTTCCCCATGAACAAGTATTGTTCAGTTCCTCTTATGGGCTGGATCGAACTGAATCCCTGTTTAATATGAGACACATGAGTAGTAGCACCAGAATCTAACCACCAAATATTATTAGGCACTTCTATAAGGTTCAATTCAGAGCAAACAAAACTATGATGTTTACATTTCTTGTCGAACCAGACCTTTCTTTTCAGACAATCTTTCTTGAAATTTCCCGTTTTCTTGCAAAAGAAATATTTCATCTCTTTATGGATTTTGCTTTCGGGTCCTTTCACAAAAGCTTTATCCTTTCTTTTGTCCTTTTTACTTGGTTTTGCCTTATAGCTGCTAGAACTTCCAATACCTACGAGATTCGTAACTTGGTCCTTCATTTTCTTTAATCTCCCTTCCTCTTGAACCAACATAGCCTTTAGTTCTTTAAAATTCCATTTATCTTTAATGGTGTTGTAGTTCACCTGGAATTGGCTAAATTCAAAAGGTAGGGAGTTCATAATGAATTGGACCAAAAATTGCTCATGAACTTCCATTCCCATGGATGTTAACTTTGCTGTCAAGTTAGACATGTGCGTGACATGATCATGGATTGGTTGAGACCAATCAAACTTTTTCGTAGTTAGCTCACTCATTAGGCTTCCTACAATCGACTTATCAGCCAAATCCGATTGTGAACACTCCTTAATTTTCTGTATGAATTCCCTTGCTTTCTCTGTCTTAGGCATAGATGGCTTAATACTTTCCGCCATTGTCATCCTCATAAGGTTCAAACTCAGCCTGTTAGATCGCTCCCAAGTCTCATACAAAGTCTTTTCAGTTTGGGAGCTATCATCTGTAATGGCTGAGGATTCCTCATCCGTTAAGATTGAAAGGTCGAGTGCCATAATATCTAGTGTGAACTGGATATGTTCTTACCACTCTCCATAATTGAGCCCATTAAACTTTACGACAGAATTAACAGATGCATACAAATTTGATGAAACTGCAAAACATTTATACGTATTTACTCATTATTACTTTGAAACTTTATTACAGATTCAAAGACCTAATCATAAACTTTAAAAACATGTATTCAAACAACCTTTGGGTAATACTTTAAATACAAGTATTTTTAATGATGTTTAATTTAGTATTTAACAATTAATCATATCACATAAAATCAAATATTTATGTTACCTTTTGGTATACATAATATCGACTATAGTGAAATGATTAATTCTTTTCATATTAATAACTATATCATATGATCTACCTTTGGGTAATCTCCTAGAATATAGATATTAAAACAATTGATCAATTAAAACTTTAATGTCATTTATAACATCACTTTAATCATGATCAATTGATAAACTTTATTAATTTATATCTATTATAACAAGACCACTTTGGTGACTAACATGTTATATAAAATATAAACATTAAAATTTTAATAGATAAATTATCTTTATATTGTATTAACATTTTAAAATATAATTAACGAATTCTATTAAACCAGCGGAATTTTTATTTTACACTTATATATACAAGTTTTTATATATATAAGCAAATTTATCTAATCAAATATCTTTACTCTAATAAGTTATGATTTTATCTTAATTAATAAGTGATATTTATTATGATTTATATGAAAAAAATCGATTCTCATAATATGCACCTATTAATTAATTAATTTTTTTTAAACTTCATGCACTTTAATGCATTTCATGCACTTTAAAACATTTTAAAATTTTCTCATGTAATTATCAAGTAACCGCAAGATGCACTTTTTAATTACGTGTCAGTATTTAATTTATCTATCAATTTCTTTTATGAACATTAATGATTGTTATAAAACAGTAAATAATCACACTTAACATCAAAATCTAATCTACATGATTTTCATCATGAAAATCAATCACTAATTTTTTTTATGGTGAATTAAACAAATCTAGTTTTGCTCTGATACCAATTGTTAATTTATTTTTAATAATTTCGATTATGAATCTTAATTCCAAGAACATCTAGATTTGATTTAATTCAACATAATATTGTAGAAGAAGAAGAAAATACTAACCGTGATCCATGAAGAATTGGATTGATTTTCTCTTCCTTTTGATCTCTTCATTAATGATTCTTTTGATGAATTAAGAATTAATAATAACTTTCTCTCTTTAATGATGTATATTTTCTCTTTCTAAAAATTGTAAACCCAACGACACACACACCTTTTTGAAGAGTTGTGATGGTTTTATAACCATTAGAAAATAACCACCCTTTTAATAACCACCATATATATATAACATTATCCATATGTAGTTATAATTATTCTTTTATTAACTACTAATTCATTATATATAAATGTATTTAAACATTAGAGAAAGTTACTTATTAAATATGATAAAATAAGGGAGGAGGGTTATCAATACATCCAAATTCTAATATCATTAACCGAAACCGATTCATCACGGTATCGTCTTTTATATATTAGAATTATGAACATTAATATGAACTTGATCTATATAATTAAACCAAAAGACACATAAGTCACATATAAGAATATAAATATTCTTACAATTCAAAATCATGAAATCAGTAGCAATATGTCCAATAGGACTTACATTTATTCCCCGAACTGAAATCTTACCTCAATGTCTTTGTTCCTTGACTCCTAGAATAGAGAAATGACATCATGAATATCGAAATGTACAGATTCCAATTCTAGCTTGCCAGCTTTGATCTTGGCACGATCAAGAACCTCGTTCATTAATGAAATCAATGCTTTACCACAAATTAATTTGTGCGGTCTGAGCGTAATCTCTCTACGTTGAGCTAAGTTCAGTATCACGAAGCATAGCAAGCATTCATACAAAAGAAAACGAAAACAGTGACCTGGAGAAACCGAAAATTAAAGGCAAAGTACTAAACCTATTCAAAATTAAGGTATAATACCAAGAATACCATTCATTGGTGTCCTAATCTCGTGAGACATAGTGGCAAGAAACTGAAATTTAGCGACATCAGTAGCTTCTGCTCGGACTTTAACTTCTTGCATTTCATGGAAATCATCTTTGACTTTCTCAATATGCATAGTTGCACTATACAGTATATACCCACCAAGAAACCAATAGCAAAAAACAAAAGCACGGTTGTGAGTGCATTTAATTGTATTGGTGCCTTTTGGTGGTACCTACACTCAGAATTGAGAACAAAAAACTCCAATTTTTGATCTCAGAAAGTATTTTGGCTTAAAGATCTCACGTATGGGTTACCTGCAAATCATCTTATGTTTTCTAAAAGGGTCTCCGAAATTGAGTTTGCTCCCATGAGATAGAGAGAGATGTGTCGTCTTCTTCATCTTGATTGCCATACATGACAAACGGATCTGATGCATTAGTGATATCATATACGTGCATAACTTTTGCTTGATTACCAACAAGCTGACTGAGTAAATTCTACTCCACATCAAAACCGCCACCAAAGTACATATATTTCAAATTTAAGCATCAATCTTTACATGATTTCCTGCATAAATCAACCTTAAAATCTCAAAAGCTCTTTCTTTACATGACATGAGAACATTACCCTACAATGGCTGCAAGGCATAAAATGAAGAGTCATTCCCATTTACATCTCAGTCTATGAGTATGTCTAAATACAAATTTAACCAACAAAACTCCATCTGCTCTTCTTAACCCAAAACTCTCCACCAACACATAACACCCAAATCTCCTCCAATCTCTATCATTATTATCATTAATATTTCTTCTAAAAACCCTAATTTTCTCATCTCTCTCCACTCTCACCACCTTCCTCCCTCCTCCCACCCACCCTCCTTCCTCCATTACCCTTCTCATCCTCTCCAACACCGCGAAACTCAGCCCCACCGGAGACCCTAAACTCATCTTCCTCCTCCTCTCCCTTGGTCCTCGCCCACCTTGCACCGGCTTATACCAATAAAACCCTCCATGAGTTTCTTTCTCCCCCTTAACCGCCTCCATACCCATCACATAATTCGCCTCTCTCACCACGTTCACGTCTATTCTCACTACATCATCTTCATTATCATCATTGTTTTCGTCAAGATCGGTGTTGGCTTCATTCGAGTTATTGTTTTCACAATGGTAGATCCGTTCCCAATATTGGGAAAGTGTCATCCTATAAAACATTGACTTCTTCATTTGGTGACTCACACTACAATTCTCCTTCACAAACATGAAAGGACAATACCATTCTCCAACTATCACGCTCCCTGACCGTATTGTAGAGATTGGGAAACCTAGTTCAGGGAGACGGTCTCTTAGCTCAGTGTCTAGACCTAGAGCTTCTCTAGGTCTCCTTGGATGCAGGCTTCTCGATGTTCGTAGCTCCCATCCTTTCTTCTTGAGAAATGAAGGTGGTCTACCGTCTGGAGCAACGGATTTCGCAAAGAACGTCTTCTCGTGATGCCTGTTTATCTTAACTGTCTGATATATGTTTCTTGGATCCAAAGGTTTTGGTTTCTTGTCATGCAAGAGATCTGGAAAACAACATATCCCGTTCTCTACCTCCCTAGAACACATCCAAACTTTCCTGCAAAATAGAAGAAACAAAGGAGAGTTCACCAACTCGATATAATTATTTTGATTTATTAGGTATTTCGGATCTTACCCTTTGTGTCTGCCTCTAGCATGAACAACGTAATACCGATTTGAAGACAATGGTTGATCGAGAGCCGGTATGAACAAAACCTTCTTAACAGAAGTCTCTCTGTTACCAGAACTGTCAGTGTGAACAACTGATAAGATCTTATCCTGAGGAAACGGAAGCTTTTCGATTTTGGTTCTCTTACACATCCCAAAACAGAACGTGTCCTCGGTTTCTGCTTCTTCGTCTGTTATAACTAGAACGCCGGAAAACGGACCCTCCGGCGACTCCTCCGCGAGAGTCTTCTGATATTTTCTGAACTGCGACAATGGCCTCGTTACGTACATCCCTTGTTTTCTTGACAATGTAAGGAAATCAGTGAATTATGAGGAGGTTTTAGCCTCAATTTATTAAAGAATTTCAACAATGTTTGGGGGTTGAAACGATGAGATTGTAGAGAAGTGGAGTGTAAAGTTGTGTAACTTAAGTCTTTGCTGATTGGCTTAACTTTGTTTTCATAAAAGATATCAAAGAAAGATAAAGCGAAATATGACTGTCACATTCCACTTTCATAGTAAAAAAAAAGTCTATCGCTAACAGTAATAAATAGAAGTTCATTTTACAATTTAAATTCAAAATTTTCTTCTCAAAACTTCACATAAATTGGGACTATCTCTTTAAGTTTTGTGGGCAGCGAAGCTCCAAAAGAATCGATGTTGATGGTTTATGTTCTTAAAACTGAATATTCTTAATTAAAATTCAAACGGAATTATTCTAACAAAATAAGGCTATTTGTAATTTTTCAAATGGTTTTTAGATTTTCGTTTTTGGATTGTTTTACTTTAAAATTTTTTTTTTTGATGTCGATTTTAGCTTTTTAAAACTTGAATGGTAATTTTTTTAGTTTGGTTATAATATTTAGGAAAATGCTTTTATACTTTTAATTTTTTAGTTTTTGTTTTTATGTTTTAAAAAATTAATAATAGAAATATATAAATTGTATTCATAGAAAATAATAACCCAAAAATTAATGTACTAAGCCAAAATAGTGTATATTATGAGTGAACTGCATGTTCTATTTTTTATATTATTCTTGATTTTTAGTGTTTTAATTGTATGCTATAATTTAGGTAATGTTCACGAGTTATTCTTATTTACAAAATTTTTTTAGAAATTTAAGAAAATAATGGATAATTAAACAGAAACATTAAAATATGAACTTTTGGCTTTTCTTTGCAATTTTTAAAAACATTCAAAAACCAGTTTTTTAATTTTTAGAAAAACTATTTTTCTATAATTTTGATTGGCTAATAAAAGCCCAAAAGGAATTTTAGAAAACACCAAGGCCTAATAAAATTATATAAATCTCTATAGCCACTCATGTGAATAGCTTTAAAATTAGTGGAAGAAGAAAGAGATGATAAAAAGAGGAAAAGAGAAAAGAGGGAATAAAGTTAAAAGACAACTAATATAAAGAAATATGTGTAAATAAATCTAAAGTTCGTGTAAACATATATATTTTAAAATATTATGAATAAGATAAATCTTTAATATATTATTTGAATAACATTTTAAAAAAACAACTTCGTCATAACGTATTATTAATAAAAATGTCATATTGATATGTTATCACCGTGAATTTCAAATAACTATATAAATGAACTTAAATTACTAAAATAATTACAATATATATAATTGTTATTAATTTGGTTAGATAATTAATATATTTTTTTAAAATAACAAAAATATTATTAAATTCGTAAAAACAATTATTATTTCTTTAATTTACATATACAAAATTAATATTAAAAATAATTTTAAATAAGAGTTACACTTACATAAATATTTAATTTATATTTAATAATAAAAAATATTATATAATTTGTTAATATTAATTTCCACGCAACTCGTGATTATAAATTTAGTAGTTTAAGATTTCAAAACATGAACCAAAATTTTCGTATTATATTAGCAAATTAATTAATTTTAAAATACAATTGGAACGTTTATTTTTTGCAACAAATAAAATATTGAACAAAAATATAAATTAAATATATATTTTTTGCCATGGAAGTTCTGTATCTTTAGTGTATTCTCCGATGTCACTTGGTAACGAACAATATATTGAAAAACCAAAACCTGAACTAGACGAAAACGTTGGGACTTAAATGGTGAATGAACTATTTTGTGAAAATATGCAATCTTTCGTAGATTATTAAAATAGATTTCAGTAACCTTTGATATGTTAAATGCACCTAATGTTTGTTCTACAAAAGATGTAAACATGAACATTCACATTTATCATATACAACTAGGTTAATAAACATAAAGACAAATATCAATTTGGAGGGAGAATTATGTGAATGTAATAGTTGATTTTTCTAGAAAAAATTTATTTGAAGATAATTTTTCACCATTTTTATACTATTAGATGTAGAAATTGGTAGCGAATATTAGTTTGCCGTTTCAAATAATACATATGTACATCAACAATTGTATGATTTGATTGAAAGAGGATGAAGACCGCATGACACACCGGTTTTATCGCAAATCCGATATAAAAACTAGTAGAAAAGTTAAAATTCTATTTATATGGATATGGTATTTACTATTAATAGAAAGGTTGAAGAGATTATAACAATTTAAAGAGCTTATATGATTGGCATGTAAATGTACCACCATTTGAAAAATTATGTATTCCTCAGATGCAATAACAAATAAACATTTTAATCAATGTATCCTAGTTTTCCATATGAGGAAAGGAATGTATATCTCTTTTGTGAAGAATAGAAGACAATATTTATTGTGATCAATCATATTGGCATCTTACAATTTTCCATTATTTTTGTGCATAAGATTAGAGTTTTTATTAATATCTCTTGACAATGTGCTATTGATTTATGAATTACAATTATTGCGAAAGCATTGTGTTCAACGTTCAATGTATGCCAACAAAATTTTGTGATATGTGTGGTACTTATGTGTACCATACACGATTTTAGCATATGGTATTTATGTAAGATATGAGATGGTGTCTACAAGCAATTACTTCTCGACTCAAAGAGGTTTGGTGGAATGCGTGGATTGATATAGTGTAATGTAATGGTATTTGGTTTGGAGATAATTAGACCGAGACAAGAAAGGGTGAGATTCGTTTTTCTTAAGAGACTGCACGCACTATAAAAATAAGACTCAATCAATTATTAAACAATAGGAACTCCACATACAATATTTAAGAGAAATGAACAATAAACCAATGAAAAGACACAAGATTTTATTCAAAAATATATTTATTAATAACATAAAGTATGTTTTTCAGCTACTTACAAGGGATAATAGCTTTTATAATCTTAATAATTTAAATACAACCGTTATAAAATATTTGAAAAATGAACGAAGAATATTGTGCATTTGAAGAGGAATATGGTTCTTGGGGTTTAAAACGCTTTTTTCAAATAAGGCAATTTGGTTGAAGTGAGCTAGACCTTCAATGCACCTTGCTTGTTGTGTATTGGCCCTTCCAAACGACCAATTTGCTCACTTATGTTTGTTCTAGCCAACCTATGTGGTTCATCTCATCTGGAATTAAAAGGTTATGATCATTTGTATAATGGTCGTGAGTAGGTTACGAAGTATTTCTCTGATGGTACATGTTGTTCACATAACTTAGTAGATACATGAAGTGGATATAAAGATACAAAAAAATCAGTTTTGGTTTGTTTTTATTAGCAAAAGTAAACTTGAGAGTAATATTGTTTTTGGATTTTTATATGGTTTGAAAACAACCAAAATTTTAAATTGTTTAAATAGTAGAAGTGAAATTAACAAAGAAGAAATTTTGTTTAACTTATTGAGACGAAATCAAAAGAAACTAATTAAATTACAAAATGAAGCAAAGAAAAAAAAAAGATAAGATTGGATGAATACAACCTAAAATGTATAGGAGGTTTTAAACTCTCATACCAATGATGTAAAATATGAGATGGTGTCCATAAACGCTGGCTTCTCGGATTAAAGAGATTTGGCGGAATTGATGTATTAACGAAGTGTGATGGTATTTGGTCCGGAGATGTATTAGACCAAGTGAAAAAAGAGTGAGATTTTGCTATATTGAGAGATTCCACACAGTAGAAAGACAACAACCAATCAATTATTAAACAAGAGGAATTCCATCCACATTATTTTAAAAAATCGACAAAGAGAAGAAACTGAATGCAAAAGCACAATCGTTGATTCAAATGAAATGTTTATTGATAATATAAGGCATGCATTTAAGCTACAAGAGGGAAGAGCCTTTATAAGTTCAAGAAATTGAATATAAGGGTCATAAAAAATTGAAAAAAAAAATATTATGCATGTGAAGAAAAATATTGTTGTTGGACTTTACAGTGTTTTGGCCCATTAATACAACTTGGTTGGGGAGAACTGGACCTTTATAGAAGTTTTGGGTTGGTTTTTTCAAGTCCGGGCAATGTATTATATGTTGAATTAGGTGACAAATGTGAAAGAGTCTATTTTTAGTAAGTTGATGATTAAGTGATTTTTATTTAGTCAAATCGATGTTGAATTGGATTTTCTCATTTTTGGTTTCTTTTTTTTAACTTAGAGAAATTCCAAATCATACAATTTCAATTGGCTCATTGCTAGCAAATTGATTTGCACGATAAAATTTGAGATACAGCCCAAATTGAGTCTAGGCCAGCTTGGTGAAAAGACATTTTTTCCTTGGTCATAAGTGTTTTTATGATTGGTTTGTTAATGAATTTTAATGGTGGAATTGTTGAGGTTAGTCTTAAGTTTTGTCCTCTTATTCTTCTGTTTTGTTTCTAGTACAGAAGAAGCTGCAGGAAAAGCTTCAGGAAAGTCTGCAGAAGACAAGAGAAAGCGAAAAGAAGAATAACAAGAAGAGTATCGACAAAGACAATTCTCTTGGGAAATCACTAAGAATTTTTCTCACTCCTGAAAGTACAAACTGAAGAAAACGTTTTGTCCCCAAGGAGACAAGATTCAGGCCTAGAAAAAAGTGCTCTTCTCGGAATAAACAACAGATTGAAAGCAACCAATAACCATAGCTTGACTTGAGTTCAAGATGAGTTAGTTTAGCTAAGGTTATGTCAATATATATTGAGGTTGATGTTACTTTCAACGTTCTAAGTTTGTGAGGAGTGGAAAGGAGAGTGATTTGTAAAAAGGATTCAAAAGTTCGGTTTGAGCTAAGTTTAGTGGATTTTCCGGAGAAGATCTCCGGCGAGACGTAGGACACCATTTTGGAATCTGAAATCGTTAATTCTGTGTGTCTTTTACTTACAGTCTTTAAACAAGTTTATACTCTAAATCTTCCTTAAAACACAACAAAGAGAGTAGCTTAAACAAAACCTGAAAAACATACCTACAACCAAGTTTGTGTTGCTATTTCTCAGAGCAAATATCACCCTTATTTCTTCACAGGAATAAAATGTTTTGAAATTGGGACATATACATAGTGACCTGCTTGGAGCGGTATACGTCGTTGCTGAATTGAGACGTCCAATTTGAATTTGTTTAGGCAGTTAGCTCCAACCGATGGAATTGGTTGTTGCAACTCCAAACTATTGGTCTCGGCCCGTGTGGAAGCTCTAGAATCTCTTTTGGATCACATTCTTGTTGTTCCAAAAATATCTATATCATACATTTCATTTGATGTATACTATAGAATTAGAACTGGTTTAGTAAAAATGAAAGACTTATGGAAATGTGAAAGCGATATTATTGAAAACGTTTGAAATGGTAATTAAAATTTCTAAAATAACATAAATAATTATGTGAAAACATTTATTTACTCCAAATACACTATATATAAATTTATAACATTGTATTTAGATTTCTTTTTCTAATTTATAATTTATTTATTTTTGTAAAAATAAAGTTTTAATATATTTTAATATTAATTTTATGCTATAGTTAGAAATTTAAACTAATTGTCTTCTTTTGGAACCAAAACTTTAAAAGATGCCATTTTAGAAAATTATCTTTCTCTAAAACAGTATATTTTTAGTTTTTATTTTAAATATAACATCATTAGTTTAAAATTTTAATAATTACACAAATTTGATATTAAAAGTTTAAAACATCTATTTAATCAAAAAAATTTAAATCCAAATTAGAAAAAATAATCTCAAACATGATGTTTTATTTTAATTTATAATTTATTAGGATAAATAATTATTTTCACATAATAATTTATGTTATTTTTGAAATTTTAATTTTACTGTGTTAGATTTAAAATAAAAATTTAAAACTACACTATTTTAAAAATAGTATTATTTCATTGTAAAAAAACTCTAATAAAAGGTAATATTATAGAAATGTAATGTAAGAACTCGACACTAGTTTTTTAGATATTTTGTACAGTTGTTGTAGTTGAATTTATTTAGGTGCGTAATTTCATAAAGTAAGATTTATTTTAAAAAGAATTATAAATCCAATTTCCTAGATCCTACACTGTGTGTGTGTGTGTGTTTGAAATCATTTTATCGAATAGCTGAAATTTATTGAATAATACCCAATTGTTTTAGAGAAGGTGGAGCAGGAAGAAACGTAATATGGAAAATTTAAAAAAAAACATTATTATTATTTGAAGGAAATTATTTAGGAGACATTATCAATTTTGCAGACATCATCCATTATCTGTAACTTTAACTGCTCCTTCGATTTTCTAGAAGCAAGAAAAATCAGAAAATACATAAGAAGTAACTAATATTGACAAAATTAGATATCTCTTAATGATTTTCCTTAATTTAAGTCAATGTATTCCTTTCCCAAGTAAAGATTTTGCTATTTTAATTTCATAAGTGTATATATATTACATAAAATATAATATGTTGATTAGTTATAGTATCACAGTGGTTACACACTACTTCCTTCCCAACATGGGTCTAAGGTTCGATTTCCTTATAGAGCTATTAATAAATCTTTTGCTATTTTACTTAAAGTAGTGTATATATATTAAACAAAATGTTATATGTTGATTAGTTACATCAGCATATTGGGTTACACACTCTTTCTCTTATCCAATTGTCTAAGGTTCGATTTGCACAATTGCAACTTTTATTTTTTTATTTTTTTTAATTTTTTTTATTTAGGAAACGGTTCCTTAATATTAAAAAATCTTTATTTAATTTAGGTTATTAGTCACATTTATGCAAAATTTAGGAAGGCTCTATGCAAATTTAGGAAGTATCTCTTACATTTTAAGAATTCCTTCCTAAAACGTGAAATTAAATAAGTAATAGTGCATATTCATCAGATTGTTCCACCTGTTTTCATCAATAGTGTTTATCCAAAAAACATCAGCAAAAATGTTTATCAATAATCACAAATACAAGTCATAAACGAAAACATCAAAATAAAAATGTCCAAACTAAAATTTATCACCAAACTCATGAAAGATGTCAAATACGAGCTTCGTTCTTATGTTTTCTTTTACGGCATCATGTAGCTTTGACATATTTTTAATATCCATTGAATGATATTCAATCAATTTGAGCACAAAAAGAGAACAATTGGCATCGGTTTTCGTCATTAAAAAAAGAAAAAAAAATAGTTTTGCTCCTCTCTCAAAAACTCATTAACGCGCTCAATATTGCTCCATGAGAATTTTCAAATCAAAATCGTGAAATTGGAAGAGAATAATTTTGCAATCACCAAAATTTAGAAAGTTTTTTTAAGATACCATTGGAAAATTTAAACAGGAAGATAAATTTATGATGTAAAGAAAAAGTCTAATTTAAACTAAATACAGATATATATACAAAAAAAATATTCATATGTCAATTAGCTATAGTAGCATATTGGTTACATACTCCTTCTATTACATAATAGACCAATGTTCGATTCTCTCCCTTGTGAGCTGATTTAAAAATTTTGCAGAATATGAGGTTAAACAGATGAATAAGGTTATTTTAGTATTTTTCATTTAAAAAAAATGCTATTTGTGTGAGTTTAGGTTTGAGATGCTAATTTAGTCACTAAAACATTATTTAGTGCTAAATTACTCAATTGCCCTAAAATATATTAATTTTTTAACTAAATTAATAATATTGTAATTATCTAACGGTTCAATATCCGACAACCTCATAATTTGTTTGGCCTCGTTGAAACTAAAATGTCCACTAAGGTTAAAACATTTTATTGAACAAGCACTTCCAGATTGCATTTCGGTAACATCAAACTTGAGGATAACAATTGATAAATCTAGTGCTTTCATAAATTCGGGTTGGTTTTATTTATGAGAAAGTTACAAGAATATCCTAAATAAAATCGAGGAATATGTGCAGAAACAGTAAATTTAAAAAAGTTTGTAAGTACTACAAGAACTCTTATTTTTATTTTAAGAGAAGAAAAATATATTTTAATAAATTATTTTTATTTGCAATATTTATTGTTTATGTTAGCAGATTTGTACCACTTTTTGACGGTAAAACTTAACTTATTATTAACTCTTATGTGAATCTTATTCTCTTGTTTCTTCAAGTTGTTAATTTTGTGTTTGATTTTGAGTGAACTTTAAATGACAAAGACACAAGAATTTAACGAGTTCGAGATCATAAACTTGATCTCTACGTCTCGGCCGAGTTCTTGCTCGAAAATTCACTAAGTTTCTTTTGCTCTTTCGAGCCTTTTGAGTTTTAGAACCTTACAAGGATGCTCTCACACTATGTTCTAACTCTCCTTCCTTACTTAGTCTCTCCTCTTTCTCACTTACGTATCCTCTCTCTTTGCCTTTCTTATATACTTCTTAAGAGAGAGTGTACATAACAATTAAAAGAGACAAAAGGAATAAACAACTTCTGCAAATGCTTCAGAAGCTGTCTTTTGAGAGCCTGCTGCACCTTGTCCCTTACAGAGCCTATTGTACATTCTTCTTGAGATAATAACCTGCTCATCGAAGACTTTCTCTTCCTCCCTGCAGTTGACTTCAGAACCTGCAGACAAAGCCTTCTTTGATAACAGAAAGGAGAAGACAGATTCCTCCTAGGAATCAGTGCTTTGATTCCTCCTTCTCTCTCTTGTTTTGCCCTTCGACAGAACCCTTGTACCTTTTACCTTTGTAACTCTGTTTTACCGAGAGTTTAAAACCAATTATTCCTTCACAAAACTCCCCCTTGGTTTATAACTATCCTTCTCCTTAACTTAGTAGATGAATTTCCATCCTCGGACCTGTTGTATCTTCAGAGATTTGAGTATCTCAGCAGCTTCATGGCATCAAGAAGCTTGCTTATTGGAACCACCTTAGTTAGAATGTCTGTAGGATTCCACACCGTAGACACCTTGATCACCTCAATCTTCCCTTCTGCCAACTTTTCTCTTATGAAATGGACTTTCACATCGATGTGTTTGGTCCTTTCATGGAAGACTGAATTCTTTGACAGTGCTATAGCACTCTGAGAACCACACATTATGGCAACTTTTTCTTGTTTAAATCATAATTCCTCAGCTAGTCCTTTCAGCCAAATGGCTTCTTTGGTTGCATCCGTGAGGGCCATGTATTCAGCTTCTGTAGAAGAAAGAGCAACTACAGACTACAGACATGACCTCCAGCTGACTGTGTTTCCACTAATTGTAAACACTCGACCTGAAACTGATCTCCTTTTGTCAGGATCAGTTGCAAAATATGAGTCACAATATCCTTTTATGTCGAACTTCCCTTCCTTTCTGAACTGAAGACAGACATCTTTTGATCCCTGCATGTACCTCATCACCCATTTTACTGCTTCCCAATGATCTTTAGTTGGCTTTGTCATATATCTGCTGATTACACCCACTGTGTATGTCAAATCGAGTCTAGTTCCAATCATCAAATACATTATACTTCCAATAGCATTTGGATAGGGAACTGGCCTCATGAAATCAGACTGATCTTGTTGTTCTTTTTCCGTAGCAGCCTTGAGTTTAAAATGAGCACCTAATGGTGTCTTCACCTCTTTGCATTGATCCATCCTGAACTGTTTCAGAACCTTTCTGACATAATCTTTCTGTGACAATTCTAATACTCCTCTGGTTCTGTCTCTCCTGATCTCTATACCCAAAATTTTCCTTGCTGGTCCAAGGTCTTTCATGTCGAATTCATGACTGAGATGTTTCTTTAACTCCTTTATCTCATCTATGTTCTTGGTAGCTATCAACATATCGTCGACATATAGGAGCAGGTAGATATATGTTAGATCATTAAGTTGTTTAAAATAAACACATGGATCATACCTACTTCTTTGATAGCTCTGAGTAGTCATAAAGGTGTCAAACCGTAGGTTCCATTGCCTTAGCGATTGCTTCAGGCCATAGAAAGATTTCTTGAGTCGACATACTTGATTATGTGAACCTTCTGATTCATATCCTTCTGGCTGATCCATGAGTATTTCTTCTTGTAAATCTCCATGGAGGAATGCTGTCTTAACATCCAGTTGCTCCAACTCCAGATCGAAGTGAACCACAATTGATAGAAGAAATCTGATTGACACATGTTTGACGATAGGGGAGAAAATCTCCTGATAGTCAATGCCTTGTTTCTATGAGTACCCCTTGGCTACAAGCCTGGCTTTGTATCTTGGAGGTTCAACTCCTGGAATCCCAGCTTTCCTCTTATAAATCCATTTGCATCCAACTGTTCTGGTTGATGCAGGTCTTCGTATCAGTGACCAAGTATCATTTCTTATGAGAGACTTCATCTCTTCATCCATTGCCTTTTGCCATTCTGCTTTGTCTGTACTGAGTACAGCTTCCTGATATGTCCTTGGTTCACAATGTTCACCATCTTCTGTTGTTGTCAAAGACAGTCCCACTAGATTCAGTTCATCATCATACCTTCTAGGAGCCTTGATGTTTCTTCGAACTTTGTCTCTAGTTAACTGATAATCCTCAAGATTATTCTCATCTGTTTCATTCTCTGAGTCATTCTCTGTCCCATTCTCTGATTCATTCTTGTCTACTGTGGGGCTGTCTTCTGATGGGTCTGTAGAATTTTTCATGCTTTCTTCTGTAATTCTACTACTTCCCCTTTCAGTAGTTGTGATTCCTCTCAGCTCAATATTTAAGACTTCCAATTCCCTTTTCATGTCTTCCTTCTGTTCTGAGCTTTGCATTTTCAGATCCTTAAACATGACATTTTCTTGAAATACCACATCCCTAGATACTACACATTTTCTGTC
The DNA here is from genome assembly GCA_018901935.1 of Pugionium cornutum. Lineage (NCBI taxonomy): Eukaryota > Viridiplantae > Streptophyta > Magnoliopsida > Brassicales > Brassicaceae > Pugionium > Pugionium cornutum. The sequence continues at coordinate 9,527,903 of JAENJI010000014.1, read as the reverse complement.
ATCTAACAACCAGACACGGAACCCTTTTACTCCAACCGGATATCCCACAAACACACCTTTCTTGGCCTTTGGATTCAACTTTCCTTGGTCTGAATGAACATATGCAATTGATCCAAATCTCTTAAGCACTCTGTAGTCTGGTGGATGCCATGTCCATCTTTCATCTGAGATGTCAAACTCTATGGAAGAACATGGACTTTTATTGATTAAGACCACGGCTGTGGCTGCTGCTTCAGCCCAGAATTGTTTACCCATTCCAGATTCATTTAACATACACCTTACCTTGTTCATTATTATTCTATTCATCCTTTCTGCTATCCCATTCTGTTGTGGTGTGTATGCACACGTTCTATGTCTAGTTACACCCTCCATCTTGCAGTAGGCTTTAAATTCTGAGTTACAGAATTCAAGTCCATTGTCCGTCCTCAAAGTTTTTATCTTTCTGCTCAGCTGGTTTTCTGTCATTATTTTCCATTCCATGAATTGTCTGAATGCTTCATCCTTGGTTCTGGTGAAGTAAATCCACGTTTTTCTGGTGAAGTCATCAATGAATGTTATAAAATATTGACACTTATCAAGGGAAAATGGAACAGAAGGTGAACCCCATAGATCCGAGTGGATGTAGTCCATTTTGTTTTCTGTGACATGTTTTGCAGTCCCAAAGCTAACTCGGTGAGTCTTCCCATAGATGCAGTCTTCGCAGAACTCTAGCTGTTTGACACTTGTTTGATTCAGGAGACCTCTTCTTGCTAAGACTTCTAATCCCTTTTTACCGATGTGTCCCATTCTGCTGTGCCATAGCTTGGTATCATCAGTCCTTTCTGTAGCATACACTTCTCCTAATAGTGTGGTTCTTTGAAGAAAGTAAAGAGTATCTGATTTCTTTCCTATCAGAAGTACTTTAATTTCCTTCATGACTTCTAGAGTTCCTTGCTTTGATTGAAACCAACACCCTTTGTCTTCTAACGTTCCTAATGATATCAAGTTCTTTGTCATCTCTGGCGCGTATCTGACCTGAGTGAGGAGTATTGTGCTTCCATCGTTATTCAGTATCCGGATGTTTCCTAGTCCTTTTACTGCAGAGTGTGTATCATTACCCATCCTAACCTTTCCAGTGACCATTTCTTTAAAATCCAGCAACCAGTCCTTGTTGCAAGTCATATGAAAGGAACAACCTGTATCCAAAATCCATGTTTCAGGAGAGATTTCAAGAAGACTTACCAGTGCATCTGATGCTACCAAGGCAGCTACATCTGTTGTGTTTGAGGTGACTGTTGATGCTTCTCCTTTTTCCATTATGGTTTCCCTTGTTTTGTTCCTTTCTTTCCACACATTGCACTGTCGTTTAAAATGGCCTTCTTTCCCACAGATCCAACATGTTTTGGTTCTTGTGCGAGACTTTGATCTGTTCTTGCTTTTGCCTCTATCAACAGATTTTCCTCTTTTCTCAGATCTTCCTCTGTCTTGAACAAACAGCCCCTCTGAGTTGTTTTTGAGCAGTTTTCCACTTGCTCCGAGTTCAAGTACTTTAGATCTTATTGCAATGTGAATTTCTTCCAGTGAGAGAGTAGTCTTGCAGTATTTCAAGGTTTCTTTTACCTGATCAAACTGTTTAGGAAGAGACATTAGCAGGATGATTGCTTGGTCTTCCTTTGAAACCGTGACTTTGACATTCTCAAGGTCGGCTATGAGCTTTGAGAAGTCGTCTGTGTTCTCTTCTATGGTCATTGCCTCACTCATTTTGTAGCTGTATAATCTCTGCTTTAGATAAATGCGATTAGGCAATGACTTAGCCAAATACAACTGGTCCAGTACATGAATCATCCTTGCAGCAGATTTTTCTTTAATGATCTTTCTTAGAACATTATCTGTCACACTTAGGATGATTGTAGATATGGCCTTACCTCTTTTCTCTTTGAGATTCTTGTCTGGTGTCCTCCCAGCAGCTGATTCAGGAGAAGTTACAGAGGTTTGGTCTGCAGTTCCTGCAGTCGACCCTTCTGCCTCAGTGTTCTCCTCTTCTTCTAGACCATCCAGTAAGCCGAGCATCTCTAGATGTGCCAGAAACTTCTCTTTCCACAGCATATAATCTCCAGCTCCATCACACTTCTCCATGTCCGTCCTTCCTGAAGTCATTTTTCTTATAGAACCTAAGGCTCTGATACCAATTTGTGAATCTTATTCACTTGTTTCTTCAAGTTGTTAACTTTGTGTTTGATTTTGAGTGAACTTTAAATGACAAAGACACAAGAATTTAACGAGTTCGAGATCATAAACTTGATCTCTACGTCTCGGCCGGGTTCTTGCTCGAAAATTCACTAAGTTTCTTTTGCTCTTTCGAGCCTTTTGAGTTTTAGAACCTTACAAGGATGCTCTCACACTATGTTCTAACTCTCCTTCCTTACTTAGTCTCTCCTCTTTCTCACTTACATATCCTTTCTCTTTGCCTTTCTTATATACTTCTTAAGAGAGAGTGTACATAACAATTAAAGGAGACAAAAGGAATAAACAGCTTCTGCAAATGCTTCAGAAGCTGTCCTTTGAGAGTCTGTTGCACCTTGTCCCTTACAGAGCCTATTGTACATTCTTCTTGAGATAATAACCTGCTCATCGAAGACTTTCTCTTCCTCCCTGCAGTTGACTTCAGAACCTGCAGACAAAGCCTTCTTTGATAACAGAAAGGAGAAGACAGAAACTTGTCTTTCCTCCTAGGAATCAGTGTCTTGATTCCTCCTTCTCTCGCTTGTTCTGCCCTTCGACAGAACCCTTGTACCTTTACCTCTGTAACTCTGTTTTACCAAGAGTTTAAAACCAATTATTCCTTCACATCTTACAAGTATAATTTTTTTCCAACAGATTTAATGATTATAATCATAGTAAATTTATTGTGATATACTTTATTAGTATCGCAGATTTATTAGTTATGATGAAAATATTTTTCCAATCCCTCCAAATTTCCTTTATTTTAGATAAAACCAAGAAAAGTGTACCGTGCATATCTCTAGGGTTGTCTGTCACACAAGTTTTTGTAAATATGGAATTTTAGAAATAGTTTTGTTAGTAGATGTATTGAAACTGATTGGAGACTTTTGAGCATTAGAATTTCAGAATTTGACAAAGTAAAATATAAGTCTGTGGCTATGTTTGTGTTGGTTCTTTTTTGCATGGTTCATAATTAAATTTGTCACATCACTAACATCACATGAAAACATCACATAAGTGTGTTACATACTTACATCAATGTTAATAAGTCTGCCACATATATTACTGCTACGGGGTTGTAATGTTGTGTTGTGTTTTTTTTTTTCACTTATGAGTTATATGACCATTTAATTTAATACGGTGTTCGCAAATTGTTTGTATTTTTGGAACTAAATTTCGTATTCGCAAATTGTTTGTATTTTTGGAACTAAATTTCGTATTCGCAAATTGGTCGTAATTCGCGACCAAACTGCGATTAATACGACCAATATGCGATTACGGATGTATTTTTATATGTTTTTCATGTATTTTACACATTTTTAATTTTTAATTTGAATACTATATATGTACAAATTATTATAAATACAAATCAACAACCGTGGTCTTAAATTGGTCATTATTTTTATGACTAATTTGCGACTACCTTGTATTTTTGAGATTGATAATCACTTCAAGAAAAACATAATTTTCGACCACACATTGCTACATTGTGATCGCAAATCTCTCGTCGTAAAATTTTGTGGTCTCTTATTGGTCGTAAATTTGTGACTACGATAATAATTGTATATTTTACGATTAATTTGCAACCACAATATCGTTACAGAAATTGCAACTAATTTATCACTCCCAAAAAGTTATAAATTTTGTGGCCGATTTGTTACTACGCATTGGTCACAATAATATTTTTAAAATGTGGTCGTAAATTGATCAAACTGTGATCAATTTACGACCACATTGTTTACTTAAACAGTGTAGTTGTAAATTGATCACAAAATCATAAATTACGACCAATATATAACGACGGATTTTACTATAAAAAAATATGACTAATTTGTGAGTACATGGTTGTAGTCACAAATTAGTTGCCAAACAATCGCAAAAATGATTGTTTTTTTGTAATGTATAAAAGCTATTTTTAATGGTTTTTCTACGAATTTACGACCCATCTAGATTTAAACCATAATTTTATTTCATCTTTTCCACTGATGTTATCCATTATTTTTGTGTTTGATCGATTAGAGTTTACTCAATGAGTGACTTTTGGTTTACATCTAGTTATCAACTATCCGACAACCCTATTTTTATTAAACCAGAATCTAATGTGTAATTAAACCACACTATAATATCTAATAATGTCCACATGTTTTACTCCTGTAGATGTTTCCTTTGTTAATTTTCATATAATACCATTTAAATTTTGCATAGCTTCATCTAAATAGTCCTTCTCTTACAGTTACAGGTTACATCTTTATCTTTGACCCTAAAATCTCAATTTAGCCAATAAGTCAATTATGAGTGATAAAAAAGTGCTTCCGATCAAATCAGTCGCCGACTTTTTGACTAACATAACAAATCCACTAGGCTATATTTACAATTCAAAATTTGTCTGTATGCTTTCTATTAATCGGTTATTCTAACAATAGTCTTTTTTTATCGAATTTTAAATTTTCACAACGATACAGATTTTTCTAGTCAAATGTGACACACATACATATACATCTCTCCACAATGAGTTAAAAGAGAAGACATCATGACGCAAAACCCCAAATTTGAATAGAGTGGTTAGGGCAGTTGAAGAAAGAGCATCCCTACTCTTTCTTATTTTATCTTTGATTTATCATTGCATCCTTTATTAATATATCATTACAATTCTAATTATATGTTTTTGTAAATAGTCTACAAGATAAGTATCTAATAACCTTATATAGTATATATATAATATTCTACAATTTATCTTTATATACTCTTAGCTCTTATCTCATAAATAAGATCCAATCCACCCATCATTGTTTTGACTCCTACTTAAACATCTAAACACACACAAAGATTGAATCAAATCCTCTTTCTCAATGAGAGACTCTTCAACAACAACATCCACCAAATCCTCACCGTTATGGAAACCTTTTGCCTCAAACTGTTGCTCTGTTGATGACCAAACCGTCTTTGGCAATCTCAGCCGTTGCCGGCCATCGAGATCAGAGTTTTCCAAGAATCATCTAGGACCACTTCCTTCTTTCCGGCGACTATCTTTCGCTGATCTTAGCCGTTCTTCTTCAGCTAGGATCAACGAAGATCTGGCACAGACTCTCGGAGCTGATTTAGTGGATTTTCAGATGTGTGAACTAAAGATGATTACTCATAATTTTTCTGGGAATTATCTTCTCGGAGAAGGTGGGTTTGGTAAAGTGTATAAAGGCTATGTTGATGAGAATCTCCGACAAAGCCTTAAGGCTCAACCTGTTGCTGTCAAGTTATTGGACATTGAAGGGCTTCAAGGACATCGTGAATGGCTTGTAAGAATGTTTTACCAATTATAATAATTGCATGCCTCTACTTTGTTACTGTTTTTCTATTCAGTGTTTAATCATGCTCTATATATGACATGTTAATTACACATATTTGAATCAAATGATAGCGTAACTCTGAACAAAATTATTTTTATATTCCCAAGTCAAAGCTTTTCTTTAGACTCATGTCTTTATCTTAAAATACTTCAGGGTAAGAAACGGTTTAGAAAAATATGGATGTGATATTGTCGTTTCTATTAATTTTTTTCCATCTGTATGTTGTTTCTATTTTGGTGTCTCCTAAAACGTAAAAGAATCTTATTGTTAGCAGAATATCATTAGTTGTTGAAACAACTTTGGTATACTTATACATTGTATATACACGTAATGACCTACTTTATTCTACATATATAATTTACATTTGATATAAATTTGTTCAGTCTGAGGTCATACTTCTTGGACAACTAAAGCATCCGAATTTAGTCAAACTTATCGGTTACTGCTGTGAAGATGAGGAACGAGTCCTCATCTACGAGTTCATGCCACGTGGTAGCCTTGAAAATCACCTCTTCAAACGTAATTATATTAAATTATAAGACTCTCATATATATAATTCTTAACTTATATATTTGATTATATTAAATGATCAATATAAATGTAATGGCAGGAATATCAATATCGTTGCCGTGGGCGACACGGCTAAAGATAGCCGTCGCGGCTGCTAAAGGTTTAGCGTATTTGCATGATTTGGAGAGTCCCATTATTTACCGTGATTTCAAGACTTCTAATATATTACTTGATTCGGTATTTTATTAATTTTTATTTCAGGTTAAAAAAATAATTAATTACATATTTGAAAAAAATATTTTCTTAATTTTTACGTGGGTTTTCAAAAACAAATTCAGGATTTTACTGCGAAACTATCAGATTTTGGTTTGGCAACTATGGGACCAGAAGGATCCAAATCTCATGTCACAACTCGAGTCATGGGAACTTATGGTTATGCTGCTCCTGAATATGTTTCAACAGGTTTATACGCAATATTTTTTTTCAACAATTAATTATATATAACGAAGGATTTTATATCTTACAGGTTTAATATAAACAAACAAGTATAAATGTGTCGAGTAAACATTTAATTAATTTTAGTTGTAATTTATTTCAGGGCATTTGACGACAAAGAGTGACGTGTATAGTTACGGAGTCGTTTTACTCGAGCTTCTAACAGGAAGAAGAGCAACCGAAAAGTCACGGCCGAAAAACGAACAAAACATCATTGACTGGTCAAAGCCTTACCTCACGAGCAGCCGCCGCCTCCGATGCGTTATGGATCCAAGGCTCGCCGGACAATACTCTGTCAAGGCGGCTAAGGATACGGCTCTCCTCGCCTTACAATGTGTGAGCCCGAACCCTAAAGACCGCCCCAAGATGCCTGCCGTCGTGGAGACTCTAGAGAGTCTCATTCATCATAAGGACATGGCGGTTTCCTCCGGTCATTGGCCACCATCTTCGAGATCTCACGGCGGAAAGGTTTCACCAAAGGTTAAAGCGGAAAAGAGGAGCGGTGGGAAATCAGCTCCCGGTTCGCTAAGATCGTGAAATTAGGGATAAATGAACTGCAATAAACATGTATTTTGTGTGTATGTGTGTATTATACGTATCTAATTTAGTGTGACATAGTGAGACTAGTATGTTTCCCATTAAAATAACAATACAATGCATATATATATAAATATATAGTACATTAGGATCGCACTGGTTTTTTATTACATATTTAATCCAATTGGCTTTGAGACAAAACATATACTTTGACTGTTCTTGGCGATTTTCACTGTAATTATCACATCCGTTGGTTTCAATATTTAAAATTATGATTTTATTTTCTCGGCAAAATTTTCTTGGGTGTCTTACAGAGTGATACTGAGACTAAAATACGTTTGGCGACTTGAATCTCAATATTATTAGTTTTTTTTTATTTCACAGACGATGTGTCATGCGATTAAATAGTGTTTATTTGTTTGTCGTAGTTTTTTACGGTCAAATGTACCGGCCGACCGTAGTAATTTGCGATATAAAATTTTAATCGTGCTGCCTTTTATTGTTGAGATAAAAAAATTTGCCACAAAATTAGTAAATAACAAAAAATACTCTTATATATGAATTACACAAAATACCTAATCCTAAACGGTGACATATCTCTTTCTTCTCCATCGATATTTCTCACCACTTAAACGGCTCTCTCTCTTTGTTCTTTACCATCCCCGTAGATATATGAAGTAAGGTTTTTTTTTTTGTTGGACATAACTTCGATTCTCTGATGTCTCTAATCATTTATCGTTGTGGTTTGAATTGATGATCAAAGCAGAGATAAACTGGGTTAATGAGTTCGTGTTGTTTGATAGATATAAAATCCCACTTTCCCCTCATATTTCTTCATTCCTCAAAGACGAAAATCTGAAACTTTCTCGAAATCTCTTTCTTCTCTCCTCCAAAAACAAACGCTCTTTAATGGATATATCGCCTCTCCGATCTCATTTCTATTCATTTTCTCACAAACTTTTGTGGCTCTTCTTTTGTAGTTTTCTTGCCTTGATTCCCTCTTCTTCTGCTTATTCAGTTGTTTCCGATCGTAATCATTTTAGTTTTCAGTTCTTTTGTAAACTACCGATTAGGAGTTCGAGTAGCTGGATATGTGATCCGTTTCCACTGAGAAAAGGTTCATGGGTTACCCAAATGCTTGCTTTTTGTTTCTTTTCACGACGTACTACACTGCTCTGCTTGCGTCTTTGAGTATGTTGTTTCTTTTAGCGGTTTCTTTGGTTTACTACAATAAGAAGGCAAAAGCAGGAGGAAGAATTGATGTTAGAGAATTTTTGGCAAAGCCATTTGGATTTGATACTTACGAGGCCCAACACCCACCCATCATATATACTTATGGGAGGTGATCCAAGAAGCCCAAGGCCCAAGGAAAATCATGGCACTAACGAGACTACATTTGTGGTAAATAAAGGGGGAATCGGCCATTTCATACGCGAACTTTAGTCCTTAGTTACAATTCGTTAGTTAACTTTATACCTGTGCCATTACATACAATAACTATGCTCCGTAAGTTATAACATACGTTGACCATGACGGAGTTAGTCAATCCGTTAATGATGCTGAGTCAGATATTAGGTGGCTAATTTTAATTAAATCGGTAATGACTGGACTCTAAACGACGTCGTTTTAATGGTTATTTTAATTCAGATTTTCGGGTTTTGTTCGACATGCTACAAATTTTCCAAATCGGTGGTCACAATTTTCCATTATCACAGGCTTCGCCAGCATTAGAGCAGCCGAAGGAATTCCACCAGACTTATCCATAAGCTCTTGTTTGAATCTTCCCAGATACCTCGGATTTACTTCCATTTTCATTGATGCCATTACTGCTTCTTTGTAAATCTCCCACACAGTCTCTACATCGGATCTCGGAAACAGACGCTGCAGATTCTCTTCTTCTCCGACTATCTTCTTCGCCAATCTCTCGTCTCTGCTTGTCACAATCACTCTCCCACCAAACTTTTTAGGAAACCCACAAGAAAGATGCGTTTTTTCCTGTTGATATTTCTCATCATCGAGCCTTTGATTCCACTCATTATCTTCCCAAACATCGTCCAACACTATCAGATACTTCTTCCCAGTCAGATTCAAGTGAAGAGCATACAATAACCGAGAGAGCTCTTTCTCGTTAACCGTCTCTTCATCTCTTTCCTCAACTTCATCTTTGGCTCTCTTCTCTTCTTCTGCTTCTTCGTTGATGTGTTTCAACATCTCCTCTTCAACTCCAAGTGATCTCAAGATTCTCTTCACAACAGCTATCTTGGGATCTTCGTCTTCTTTTGTTTCTTTGCTGTACATAGACACCCATAGTCTCGGGAGATAAGCTTGTTTCACTTCTTTGTCGTTGAACACAACCTGACACAATGTCGTTTTCCCAACTCCGTATTTCCCCACAATTGCTCGAATCTTGAACTCTTGGAATTCCTTTTGCTTCAGCAAGAAGTTCTTCAAGAACAAGATTTCGTTTTTAAAACCATGAATGGTTTGACCCGGAAGCTCAGACCTTGTCTCCTCGCGGTTCGTCCTAGGCCGCACTTCTTTAGTGATGCTGCTGCTGCGAGTTGCTGATGGATCACCATTTTTGGACATGTTTCCATGCTTAGAGGAAGGTTCACTCTCTTTTCCAGACAACCATTTCACATAATCTAAATCAAAGGAAGACTTAATCGTAAGGAGCTTCTCATCAATTTCAGATACAGACTTCTTAGCTTGGCGGTCCATAAACTCCTCTTGTGTTTATGAGAATAACTAAAATGGAAAGAATAAACCCAGAGCCAAAAGAAGACAACGAGAGCCCTTGCAAATCAGGAAGATATTATGACTAAAATCCATAAATTCGAAGAGAAGGCGAGTGCAAATTCGAAGAATTTCAGAGGGGGAGAGAAACGTGCCTTTTTCGAAACAGAGAATTTACTAAAAAGAGTCAAAAATCTTAAACTTGATTGGTAACATCAAGAACAAACCTTCGCTTCTCAAGAATTTTCCTTTTCCTCCTTTGTTTCCATTATTCAGGTGAAAAAAAAATAGAATAAAGAAAGGATTTTCATGTTTTTCCCTTTTCGGTGGGAGGAAATAAAACGTTTTTCCCTTTTCTAAATCTTGAATTAATATTTTACATCTTGAAATGTAATGGTGTTGTTTGTGAGAAGACACAAAACCATATTGAAATACATACTTGACCCAGTTTCTGTTATTTTCATTCGTGCTAAGGAAGAAAGAAAGGAGGAGACAAAATTTTCTGGATTTTTTCTTCTCTAAACCCTAATTTCATGTCACCTACACGAAGGAGGAAGAAGGAAGGGGATTTTTAAGTCACAATTATGAAACGACACTGTTTCGATCGTTAAAATCATTTAATGAAACGATGTCGTCGCTGACGTGTCATCCTAGTCAGCGATGATTAACGGTGAGATAAACGTCGTTAAACACTAATGTATGTTTTATACTAATTACTGAAGTTAATGTATGTTATAGACTAAATAGAAAGTTAATGTATGAAAGTGCACAGCAACAAAGTTCGTTATCGAATCGTAACCACATGCCAAAATTCATGTATGAATTGGCCGAAACCCCGGTAAATAAATAATCAAAGTTAAGTAAAAGCAGCACCTAGTACGAGGATTTGTTGGACGCAGCAGGAGGAAGATTCTACAACAGACTATATAAAGAAAAGGTTGAGGAGAGAGAGAGGATCATCAGAGAGAATCAAGTGAGAAAAAGAAATAGGTAAGGGGAAGGGGAGAGACTCCATTAAACCATCTCTTAAACTTATTTTTCTTCTTTTAATCGATATCTATAGTTTTCAGTCATTGTAATCTCTGAAAATACATTCTGAAACATATCATTTTGGTATCAGAGCAAGTCGATTGTTGAGAGAAAGAAATCATGCCACCAAAAAAAGATGAAGATCCATGGGAGAAAGTAGTAGCCGAGTTCTAGAAAGATGTGGAAAAACTCGCATCTTTGGAACAGGTGGTGCTCCAAATGAAGGCTCCGAATTTGGTGCTCATGGTGAAAAGTTTTTCGGTTCGGTTTTGGTTCTTTTTTTTGTTTGGATTATTTGCCTATGCCTAAGCTTACTTTTGAAACTATAATGTAGGCCTGGGTTTTCGGTTTTTTCGGGTTAATCGGGTCGGTTTGTTCGGTTTTCGGTTAATTCGGATTTGAAAAAAGTTGACCGAAAAAAAAAAATTTGAAATCGGTTCGGTTTGGGTTTTTTGTCGGTTTAATCGGTTCGGTTTTTAACATATAAAACCGTTCCGAATTAAACCGAACTACAATTAGATTCTCGGTTCAATTTTTTAAAATGTAGATTTAGTCGGTTTATGTTTTAGTATTTCGGGTTTTTTAATTAAATTCGGTTTAATGTTTCGGTTAAATTCGGTTAAATTCGGTTAAATTCGGTTAAATTCGGTTTATTCGGTTTATTCGGTTTTTCATCTTAATTCGGATCAGTTCGGGTCAATTCCGACCGAAAGCAAAAAAAATAGACATCGAAAGCAAAAAAATTCCGACCGAAAGCAAAAAAAATTTCAGAAACTATTGAGAGAAAAAATAGACATCGAAAGCAAAAAAAGCAAACTTTAAAAACAATCACTAAAGAAGGAATATCTACTTGTGGATGAAAGAAGAAGAAGAAAATCCACTAAAACATGAAACAAAAGCAAACCGAGAGAGATAAATGAACAAAAACCATGCACGTATCAAAGTGGTATCAAACGAAAACCTACTTATCTAAACCGAGGAGATCTCAATGATTTAGAAGATGAAAAAGACAAATAATAAGAAGAAAGAGTAGAAACAAAAAAGAAGAAAAAAGCGAAGGAGAAGGAGAACTGAAATTCTTCAGAAAAAGTTTAAGGTTGCAGCCGAAAAATGAAAAGAGAGGAAAAAGCCGAAAATGAAAAGAGAGGAAGAAGCCGAAAATGAAAAGAGAGGAAGAAGCCGAAAATGAAAAGAGAGGTAGAAGCTGAAAATGAAAGGAGAAGAAGAAAGAAGAAGCCGAAAATGAAAGAGGAGGCAGCCGAAAATGAAAGAGGAGGCAGCCGAAAATGAAAGAGGAGGCAGCCGAAAATGAAAGAGGAGGCAGCCGAAAAGTCTCAAAAAAATTAGGGTTGCATTGTCATTCAGTTTATAAAGGATTGTATTTTCGGTTTAAGAAAACCGATCGGTTTGAGCTTCCCGAACTGAACCGAAATGTAAATCGAATAAAATTAATTTTTTAGCCGATCGGTTAAGTGATTAAAATTAAATTAAACCGAAAACCGAAAAAATTTGGTTTGGTCAGTTCGAGTTTTTCGGTTTTTACCGAAAACCCAGCCCTACTATAATGAATTGTTTTAATGCTAACATATATTGATCAGTAACTTTAAAAGACAAAAAATAACAACAAAAATAACAATAAAATTTACAGTTCAAGATGGCTATCGATGTAAGTAAATTGTGGATTATTTATTGGCTGATTTTATAGCTACTTTTATATATTGTTTTCAGAATTGGACTAATAAAGAATGTCGATACTTTTTTCAAATTTATGCGGATGGAAAAAGAAAAGGAAACAGAACTAAAATTGAAATGAATCAAACGGGGAAAGACTTAATTATGAAGAAGTTTGAAAAAAGATTTGGGAATAGACTCCTTTAATACAAACATTTCAAAAACAAGTATGATACTAGTAAAAAGTATACGCTAAATTTAAGAGGTTAACTCACAATAGAGCTGAACTTGGATATAATGATATGGGAGAATAAACATGTCGGATGATTGGTGAAAAGAATGTATAAAAGTAATTTCTATTGAATAATAGCTTTTTGATTTTTTGTATATAATTAATAATCAAATTTGTTAATTATATAAAATACAAAAATAAGTTGATTTCCAGTATGGATGTATTTGAAGAGGAGTTTAGTATTACAGTAATAACTAGAACAGAAGGATGGAGCGCTCAAGTGAAACTAGTTTAAAATCTATAGTAGATGGAGATAATGAAGATGAAGCTGACTTTGTTGATATAAATATATCAATGTTAGTGTCAAAGACACAGACCCAAGCTGGAAGTTCAAAAACAAAAAGAAAGCGTAAAGATAAAGATGTAGTTATAAAGACTTGCGTTGAACGTAATGAAATTTTTGAGAAAAAAACAAAATAGTGAAACAAATGCTCGAGCGTGAGTATGCTTCTAGCGTTGAACGTGTAGTAAAGATATTTAATGAATTGCTGGAGTGAGGAAATGGTCTCCATTTCACCGAGCATCGATTGATCATCTTATAGCTGATGCAGCAAACCTCCAAGGCTTTGTAGATTTTCCTAGTACTGAAGATAAAATCAACTATTTGGACCATAGAACCGGAAGAAAATTTGATGATTAGCTTTTTATGTTTTTTATGGTTTAATATTTTAGTTTAACTACTATGATGATAAAATTAACTACTATGATGACTATTTTAATATTTTAGATTATAATTTCAGTTATATACATATATATATATATATATATATATATATATATATATTTCGGATGTAACAACACATGTTTTCTCGTTTACAATTATGTTTTAACCTTGTATAATTTTTTATATTTTTCAATATGGATTCTCGAGATGGTTAGAAAATGGATGCTAAATGACGATGAAGATCATGATGAAGATCATGATGAAGATGATGATAACGAATTTGGTTTGCTGTGATGCTTAATATTGAGAGATTGAGCCATAGAAAAGATCGAAGAGCAGTATGGCATCATGTTCAACAACTTATGTGGGCACCGAATTTAGCTCGGGGACCATAATCCGCCAACCCGGAATGAAAACGGATCAAAGAAACCGAAGGCCCAAGTCAATTATCCAGACCCATTAGTCAAATGAGAAATTGAATATTGTAACGGTCAAAATAAATATAAGTTTCGTAACTGCCAAATAGGACATTTAATTCCGTATCAGAATTAAATGCTCCAAATAGTATAAAAAGGAGTTATCCTATTTATAAAGAAAAGGGAAAAAGATATAGATAAATAAAACAGAGAACTTTCAGAGTTATTGTGTAAGAGCTCAACAATTCTAAAATTTTGGTTCTAATATCTTACGCATGGATTAGATCAACAATGCTATGATATTCTTCAAATGAATTAAATAACATTTGAATATTTATGTAGGATGCTAATTAGGAAATATGGATTACAAGAGTCTGAAAATATCTACATTGAGTAATCTATCGCCATGTTTTTTGAGATGGTCGGTCAAGACATAACAATGCGGATTATAATTGAAAGATATGTTGGTGTACTTGTAGAGCACATGATACAAACTCATTGTGCGAGAAATGAACTTTCATTTCCACATCCACCTACTAGAAAGTACTATTTAGTTGAATTTGGATATCCCAACAGAACATGGTATTTTGGTATGCATCGTAGGATTTGATATCATGTAGGCCAATTTGCTAGAGCAGTACCACCAACAAACACACGAGAATTGTTTAATCGAAAACATTCAAGTTTGCGATCAGTGATTGAGCAGACATTTAGAATATGGAAAACATAATGGAGAATTTTAGATCGTATCCATCCGAAGTATGATCAATTTGACAAAGTGGATTAAGTTTGTAATATCAACGATGGCACTACATAATTTCATTAGTGATTCACATCGAGAGGATTATGATTTTGCACATTGCCAAAACAAAAAAAAAGAATATCATGCTCATAGTGATGAAGAAGAAGAAGGAGAATAAGCTGATGGTGATGATGAACACGGTGAACATATTCCATATGAGCCGACCGGTGATAGAGCGATGGAAATCCTGTGTGACAATATTACAAATGAATATGATAGAACATGTCAATTATCATATTAAATATTTTAGTTAAGAATTTGGTGTATTGTTTTTGTTTATTTTAACTTCTCTTTAATATATGACATGATTTATAACTTGATTAATTATTTTCTTTAAGTTTTGTTAAATAACTTATTTTATTAAATTTTGAGTTAAATAATTTAACTATATTTAACGAAAATTTATTATTATGATTGTTAACAAAACAAAACAAAAATTTATTGGTGTATAATTGTATAAATTTATAAAAAAATATATAATTGTAAAATTTATAAAAATATAGTATAAATTTTATAAAAATATAATTTTAAAATTATAAAAATATAGTAAAAATTTATAAAAAAATATATAATTGTAAAATTTATAAAAATATAATTATAAAATTTATAAAAATATAGTACAAATTTTATAAAAATATAATTGTAAAATTTATAAAAATATAGTACAAATTTTATAAAAATATAATTGTACAAATTTATAAAAACTAAAATATGAGTTAAATAGAAAAATTATCGTGGCGGTAACAAAAAGATCAAACATCCAGCCAAATGATGCGATGAACCGTATGATTGTCAAACAAACAAACTTTCAACTATACACTACGATCAACCGCACAATTATCAAACAAACAAACCTGCGGTCAGACGCTGCGATTATGAAATGAACAACAATACTACAGTATCTGACCACAACTTCTGACGGCAGATTTCTACAACAGACAAACGAACACCATACTGAATATTATTTATATGAAAATTCTTATCTTCGATGTTACCTTTTTCATTACAGGATTCACTCATGCAATAGACATGAATCTAATTTTTTGTTTCTTTAACTTGTTTATGTTAGAGCATTGCGTCATGAATTTGTAAAAAAAAAATTTAGTTTTAAACTACATGTCTCACTATTCAAAAATCAAGATACTCTCTAAGTTCTCAATTGTTTCTATTCATCATTTTCAAAAGAGTCATTTTCAATACAGTCAGCCCGTAAGCATGTATTTATCATATTCAAATGTTGTTATGAATACAAATTGTATTTTTGATTTTTATTTGGGAGATGAAATTTTTTCTTTCTATTAACCATCTCTATTTCCTCCTCATTATTCATCTTTCATCCTTTTTTTCGTTTTCTCAATAAAATAGTAAGAATCTTTAAGGTCTAGAATATTTTATATTAATGCGTTGCATGTTTAAACAAATTCTGATTTAATCTATTTAGAATAGTTTAATAATTTTAAATATAAATATGCGTATGTTAGTTTTCAAAATTTTTAAAAGATGAGTTTTCATTAAACCAAATCTTCCTTTATAATTTATATAGCTATATTTTAATTTTAGTCTTCAATATGATTATTGGAACTGTCCCAACTATAAAATCTCTAACTCTAATACTCTCCCCTCCTTAAAAATGTAATACTCTCCCTAGATCCCTTTTACCCATATTTAAGTAAATCAAACCTTACCAATTTGCATTTAAAACCTCAATTTTAATTATAAATTTGTGTATTAAAATAGTTGAGGATTTATTGGGTAATGGATAAGTTGGGATTTTCTTAACTCTCTCCCATCTTTTCTTAGCTTAACTACAGCTAAATATTAAAGTTAATTATAGCCATTACAAGTCTGGATTAACTAAAAAAATTCAAGAAACTCTTAATAAAAACAACATTTAGTTACTAAAAACTATGTGGTTACTATTAATTAATCACCAAAAAAATCAACCAGCTTAAAAAACCATCTATATTCTCTGCTATATAAACACCAAAAAACTCTTCTTCATAATTCCACAGAGCCAATTCTAAATGCAATTAAATACATAAATAAATATAAACAACACTCCGTAATCGGAGTTTATTTTATAATTTAATTATTTATTTAATAAATTGGAAAACATAAAAATAATAATATGGGAATATCTAAAAATGTAAAAGTTGTTCAATCTCTAGCTCTCCTAGTGTTATTGGCTCTTGCAGCAACCAAAATTGAGGCAACCCCCATAAACTATGGGGATCTCAGCCATGGGGATCACGGTATTATGTGTGATCCATTAAACCCTAGATCATGCAAGAAGGAAGAAGCCAATCCTTACCACAGAGGATGTCAAGGGTTCGAACATTGTCGTGGTCATTAAACCATCTCCAAACCAATAACTTATAAACACATATTATGTCTTCATGTTTCATATTATTAAAAATTATTATTCCTTTATTAAATGAATATTTTGTATTCTTTATTGTATTGTTTTTTTAATCAAATGAAGTTATGATAATGATATTTTGGTTACAATGAAACAGGTGAAAAATTGATCATTAGAGTAAAACGCACAGTTTTTTCGGAAGAAATTATTCTCAATGCACAAGGTTGTTAGTATTTTATAGATTAGTAATATTTTAAAATAATATTTTTAAAATTTTTTATATTAAATCTAACACTGTAAAATTAAAATTTTAAAAATATCATAAATAATTATATAAAAATATTTATTTACTGTAAATAAATTATATATAAATTTAAAACATTATATTTAAGTTTTTTTCTAATTTAAAATTTATTTTATTACCATTAACTAGATAAATATGTTCACACCTTATGTGGTATGACATATTATAAAATTACATTATTATTGCATTTGATTACAATGTTATATATATTATAATATATATATATTTATTATATAAGATGAGCTTTTTGTGTTTGATGTATTTAACATTACTAAAATTACATTTTTTTGTAATATGCTTACGTTTTTTTAAATCAAATTATATACTAAAACTATATTTTAGTATGATTGTATATTAAAATTATAGACTTATATATACTATACTTCTTTAACCATTAGTTTTGTACGCTTTTGGTTATTTTTTGTAAAATAAATTTCTCTTTAAATATTAATTTTTAAATTATCAATTATATAATTGGATGTTGATTAAAATATAAACATCACAATAGACATATAAAAGTAATAATCATGATTAAAAATATAAATGATTCATCGTAATTTATCAAACCAAATTAATTACTTGAAAATACTATAAATGCATAAAACTATATAATTGAAAACATACATGGTATTGAATATTTTTTATAAACTCACTTATAGTTTAATATATATGATTTATTTTATTTTTGAAAATAAATTTATTAAAATTATCATGTCACATTTGAGTAAACGTAATATCATAATTTTTTAGCTGTGTTATTTTTTAACGACATGTAAAATTTTTTTCAGAACTCAGTTCTTTTTAATGTATAGAGGATAATAACTTTTTTTTAATCATATTAGGTTTTTAGTCATATAATTTTTTGTAAACTTGAATCATTATTACAAATGTTAATCATCAAATTACATGAAATTTTCTTATAACTTGGATACTCATTATTACAAATTAACTCAGATATTGCAGCGTTAATCATCAAGTTACATGCACAAGTTCATAACGATTTACATGTTTAATTACAAAAGGGCATTACGACTCATTAATTCCATTCAAATTGTCTTCATCTTTATATCTTTTTGAAGACAAAGATGCAATTCTATCAACATACAATTCTCTACTCTCAGTTCACATAATTTTCCGAATGCAAACAACTCCTGAAAAATGTTAGAAACCTATGAAAACTCATCAGGATCCATTTCATATGAAAGCTCATTAGGATCCATCTCATCTCAAACATCTTACAAAATAAAGTATACAAAACGTGAGTGGAAATAGATTCAAATCACCCCAAAAAAATCTTACTTTATACGATTCTATTCCATGGATAATTTTTTTTAACTATATCATCTTTGTTTAATGACATGTAAATATTTGTTCAAAACTTATTTCTCTTTTAATGTATAGAGGTAATAATTTTCTTAGTCATATTAATTTTTTTAATCCTATCATTTTTTTGTAGATTTGGATCATTATCATATTTGATTAAGATGTTATAGTTATTATATAATATGAGTTTTATTAATTTTTTAGTTATATCATTTTCCGTAATCGTATTAACATTTTTTCTAAACTTATTTTTATTTTAATATATATGATTTTATTTATTTATTTTTAAATAAATTTATTTTTAAAATTATCATAATATATTTGATTAATTTATTTTTTGGAAATAAATTTATTTTTAGATTTACCATGTTAAATTTGATTAATTTATTTTTTGTAAATAAATTTATATTTGATATTTTCATGTCACATTTGACTAAGTACCATGTCATAATTTTTTTAAATAGTCATGTCATCTTTTGTAGTGACATGTTATCATTTTTTAAAAAACTCACTTCTCTTTTAATGTGAAGAGGATGTTTAATATTGTCATGTCATATTTGACTAAACATCATGTCATAAATTTTTTAGCCATGTTATCTTAGTGATATGTCATCATTTTTTAAAAAATTCACTTCTCTTTTAATATTAAGAAGATTAAAAGTTTTAATATATTCTAATCTTATATTTATGCTATTATTGAATATTTAAATAAATGAAGTTAATTTTGGAATAAAATTTTTAAAATATACTATTTTAGATAATTGTTCATAATTTTAGAAAAGAAAAATAAGTGAGAATTATTCTCTATTTGACATACTAGTAATTATTTTTGGGCAATTGACTAAAACAACATTCTTTTAAGCTTTTATTGCAAATATAGTACTGATCATTTAAATTTCCAAAAATATCACAAATTAAATAATAAAATAATTAAAAATTTCCTCCTAATAAAAAAAATTTAAACTTTAAATTGGAAAAAATAAACCTAAACATTATATTTTAATTTTATATCTAATTTATCTGAGGTAAATAATTATTTATACATAATAATTTGTGGTAGTTTAGGAATTTTATTTTTTATGTGCTAAATTTAGAAAATAAATTTAAAAATATGTTATTTTATGGTATTGTTTCTTGTTTTTGTTAGTATAAGTATTAGACCGCAAAATTACATGATTTTTCTTTCAGATCAATCGGTTGTTCTTTTTCAGTTTTTTTTTTGCGAAGAGGTTGAATTGAACTCGTCTGTTGTTCAAATATGTCGTTCAACTCTAAAAATCACAAGTAGCAAAATGATTTATTGATAAGAGAACTTACAAATATGTTTACACTGTTTCTTAATAGTAAAATAGACGATCTTTGGACTTGAAAAAGGAGATCTAAAAATACTTCCATCTATTACATTTTTTTAGATGAGATCATTAGTGTCTAATGACCGCTTTTTATATGCTTCTTGGCTTGTCAAATCTCTTAGTTTTTGAGTTACATAAAGATCTTCCATAGTGTACGATGATATATGATTAAAGTGTTGTTATTTTGGTCGCCGCAGACCGTTGTGGTTGCGGTTGCGGTCAATCCTACGACTGCAGCTTTGGTAGATGTTGTTCGTTTGTCTGCCGCCGGCGGTTGCAGTTGCGGTTGATCGCAGATTTTTAGTTGCACTGATGTTTTAATCAGTAGTCGACAAAATTACGATGCATGATACAGCGTCTCGCCGCAAATACCTGCGTCAGTTAAACGAACAAAAATCTGTCGCTGCCGTTGCCGCAATAATCTGCGGCTAACAAACGAACATAACCTAAATAAATATTGACAGGTGTCCGCTATATATGGAGGTTGGCGAGTTCGGGCGAGACTTCCTCTATGATGGGGCTGTTTGGATTGGGTCATATCCTATATTGATGGTTCACGACCCATTTCCAACAACAATCTAAAAATCTTATTTTCGTGAATGAGTTAACACTATATGTCGTATAAGGAAGATAGTTATCTCCATATTTTAACTAATTATACATAATTCAATCTCTAAAATCTTATGCTTTCAAATTAAAATTTTTGCTAATGATTTATTATTGTTTTATAAATATGTGCCTTGACATTTGGCCCAAATCAAATTTGTTTACGTTAAATAAATTACAAATGAAATTACTATTGCATTTGAACCCATATAATAAAATTAATGATGATATATTTTAAAAAACTTAGAGTGGTATTTTTAGTTTTAAAACAATACTTTTATCAAACTGAATAACTTCATCAAATATCTTCAAAACCAAACTAATTTTTTTCGTTTTATTTGTTTGATTTTTCTCAACTTAGAAAAGGATAAGCTAAAAGATTGTTCTCGGTTAATATATTTAGTTGATTTATAAATATATATAAAATTTATAATATTTTATAAAATTTACTAAATTCCAAATTTAAGATCTGAATTTTAACTAGTATTTGTAAATCTTTAAATTTTCCTTTGGATTTCAGCTTTTGTATTTTTAATATAAAAATTATTTCTAATGTATTAAAATCTATTATAAAATCAATAACAAGTTATTTGAATTAATATTTATACAATCAATTAAATCATAAAACTAAAAACATAAAATTTAATTTAAATAGATTAAAATATATCTACCAATAAGGAAACTTCCCAAACTGGTGTAGTTGACTTAGCGTCAAAAACTCACAGGTCATATTCCCTAAGTAATATTATTCTGTGAAAAGCCATAATAATAAAGTTTATTTATTTTAGTCATTGCGAGTTAATGGCGTCGTTTTTCTCTTGCGATCTTTGAATTTATGATCCCGCTGGTCAAATGTCTTCGACTTTTTTCTTGCTATCTGTCTCTGTCTATTCTAGACATTGAATGCTGGATCGTCTGGATTCGATACCGGTTTTGTTCTGTGAAACGCCTATAAATTGTTGGATGAGATGTGTGTGGATTATGTGTGCCTTTACCCGGTGATATATTTCCCGGGAAATCGCTGAAAGATGGCTCTAGCAGTTACGGCTTCGAATGTCTAGATTATGCACATGATGTTAGCACAAGGATTGTGGCTAAACAGATGGAGCGGTGTGCAACACGCATGTCTGGACGCGGGAAGTTTGAAGGTGTTGACGTGGCACATTCTCATTGGAAAAGAGATATCAAACTGTGTAAGGAAGAAAGGATATTCAAAGAAGGCAAGTTCGTGGTGATGAATATTGCTGAATATTCACTTAGAAAAGAGGAAACCCTAGGCCAGTGACATATAAAAAGGAGATGTCGACTGGCAGCTAGGGTTGTCGCTCTTAAGAAGAAAGTGAGGCTCTGTGTGTAAGTGGTTACACACGTTCTCCGGTGAGTGAACAAAGAGTGTACACAACTGTTGTTGTGGGTGAGTTTTGGGTAGATTAGGAATTGGTCAGTGGCATGCTAAGTGTTAGTAGTGCGTAAATCTGATTAAACACTATTGTAGAATTGTGTTTAAGTGATTTCTAATAGAATTTGTGTGTTATACAAAGTTCTTGGTATACTCTATACTCTAGTTCTTTCAATTGGTATCAGAGCGGGTCACCTAGGATAAATCTGAGATTTATCAACAGGTTGAGGTCTTGAGACAGAGTATGGAGACACCCAAAGAGCTCATTGTTGTGCAAAAACCACTAATCTTGGATGAAAACAACTTTGGACATTGGAAAGTGCGTATGCGACAGAGAATTCGGGGAATAGATGAAGATGCATGGACAGTAGTGGAGGACGGCTGGGAAGAACCATGGATACTGAACCAGGAAGGTGAGAAAATTCCAAAACCCAAAGAGAAGTGGACAGATGGTGACAAAAGTGCGTCTAAGTTCAATTCAAAGGCCCTCACAGAAATATTCTGTGCAATCGACCTTGAGCAATTCAAACTTGTTCAAGGATGTGCGGCTGCGAAGGATGCGTGGGACATTCTGGTAAATTCCTATGAGGGTACATCATGTGTCAAGAGGACGCGACTTGACCATCTAGCCTCACAGTTTGAAAATTTACGGATGGGAAGTGATGAAACTATAGGGAGCTTTGGATCAAAGCTAAGTTCAATCGCAAATGAAGCAGCTGTGTTAGGGAAAGTATATAAGGACAAAAAGCTTGTCAAGAAACTGTTGAGATGCCTTCCAGCAAAATTTGGACCGCATAAGGCAGTACTGAAGATTGCCATGAACACAGATGACATGAAATTTTCGCAATTGATAGGGATGCTAAAGGCGGAAGAGATGGAGAGTGCTACAGAGCTGTCCAAGCTGGGAAAAGGAATAGCATTCAGTGTTGAACAAGATACAGATCGGATGAGAAAACTTGAAGACAACCTGAATCAGAAGCTGGAGGAAAGTATGGGCTTGATGGCAAGAAGCTTTAAGAAGGCACTTAAGCGTATTGAGAAGGGACAACCAAAGTCTTACAGTCACGAACATGGAACATCTCAAAATCGCTTTAGCAATAAACCACAAAGGATGGAGGGTGGAAAGTCAAGCAGACGACAAGACATGCAATGCCATGAGTGTGAAGGATATGGGCATTTCAAGGCTGAGTGTCCTCTCACAAAACGCAAGGAGCTGAAGTGCTATGAGTGTAAAGGAGTTGGCCATATCAAATCAGAGTGCCCAAATCTTCAGAAGCGGAGTGATAAATCACTACTAAGTTTCAATGAGACCGAGTCAGACGATAGTGAGGAAGATGATGAGATGCTAAACTTTGTGGCATTCACGAGTGAAGCAACCAAGGAATCCGATTAAGAGACTGACTCAGATGATGATGGTGAAGTTGATAAAAAGGCTGAATATCGATGCCTCTATGATAACTGGGTAGCATTAAGCAATACCAACCTGCGACTCCTCAAGGATAAGGCCATGCTGGAAGCTAAGGTTAACATCATGGAAATGGAGTCGAGCAATAAAAGGAGCGACAAACTTGAATGCGACACTGATGAAAGGAAAACAGCTAGCTCAAACGAGGACATAACTGATGCGAAGAGGATCCAAACGCTGGAAGCAGAAATGACCAAATTGAAGGATCTTCTGATTCAAACAAGGGAACACAATCAGACGCTAGAACACAACCTGACTGGGAACTACAAAAGGATTAGGATGTCGAACCAAGGATCAGAGGACCTGGATAGACTTCTGGAGATGGGAACACCCACTGGACGTACATGGGGACTTGGCTACAGAGGATACACAGAGAGTGGGTGTGTCACAGAAAGGTCCGACTACACAAATCTCAGGAACTTCGTTCAGAGCAAGGAAGCAAAAGTCGTAGAAGTGCAAAATGGAGACATTGATCACAAGGAATCTACAGTCAAGGGCAGAGATGAAATCCAAAGGGCTAGAGAACCAAAATTTAAAGGGTGCTACTTCTGCGGGAAGAGTGGGCATATCAAACGCAATTGTTACAGACTGATCAATCGCATAAAGGAGGCTTGGAAGTCAGGTAAGTGCTTTCTTGAACCTAGTCAGTTTAAAAAGGTTTGGATTGACAAGAATTATTTGTACTACTCTAGTCTGTCTGAGTTGAACAGGGAAAAACAGTGTAGTGCTCCAACGCAGACTCCTTGCTCGAACAGAACAGATGAGGAAGAAATGTGTGGTAAAGTGGCTTATATCTCAGGAACTGATAAGGAATTGACACCATGGTATTTCGATAGCGGTTGCTCACGCCATATGACTGGTAAGCAGGAGATTCTGAGATCATACACAAAAGTCAAGGCTGGGAAGGTAACCTTCGGAGATGGTGCTAAGGGAAAAATATTGGGAGTTGGAATGATTGGGAATGACTTGCAACCTTCGCTGATGAATGTCTATTACGTAGAAGGACTCAAGGCGAATCTTATCAGTGTGAGCCAACTGTGTGATGAAGGGCTAAAAGTGTTCTTCACCAAGAATAAATGTCAAGCGATGGATAATCAAGGAAATCTGGTATTACATGGGTCCAGATCGAGTAATAACTGCTACATTTGGAATGCGACAGCTAAATGCCTCTCAATGGTTGAATCTCAGTTGGAACTATGGTATAGACGACTCGGACACATGAATATACATGGGCTTCAACGAATCGTTCAAGCAGAAGTAGTCCGTGGAGTTCCTAAGCTTGAAAAGGAACTTGGGACCACGTGCAAAGGGTGCTGCAAGGGAAAGCAAATAAAGGTGCAACATAAACATGTACTTGAAATTAGATCTAAACGAGTTCTGGAACTGATACACATGGACTTAATGGGTCCAATACAGACCGAGAGCATTGCTGGTAAGAGGTATATCCTGGTTATGGTAGATGACTTCTCACGGTTTACTTAGGTGAATTTCTTGAGAGAGAAGTCTGAAGCATTTGAGAAGTTCAAGATCTTTACACTACAGATGCTCAATGATGAAAGAAACATTGGTCAAATAAAGAGCGATCATGGTGGAGAATTTCAGAACGAAGTGTTTGAGAGCTTTTGCAACAAGTATGGGATTAGACATCAATTCTCAGCACCAAGGACTCCCCAGCAAAATGGAGTGGTGGAGAGAAAAAACAGAACTCTATAGGAGATGGCGAGAGCGATGATGCATGCTAACAATGTGGCTACATGGTTTTGGGCTGAAGCGATAAGCACGGCGTGCTACATCATCAACAGGGTTTATGTCAAACCAGGCATGAAGACTACACCATATGAAATTTGGAAAGGGAAGACTCCAAATTTGAGCTACTTTCATGTTTTTGGGTGTGTATGTTACATACTCGATGAGAGAAACCATCTTGGGAAATTTGACTCTAGAAGTGAAGAGGGGTTGTTTATGGGCTACTCGAATCACTTCATGGCTTATCGGGTCTATAACAAAAACCTTAGGATGATTGTTGAATCAGTGAATGTAGTGTTTGATGATCGAAGCAAAATAACAGCTGAAAGAGTTACACAGGAAGAAGATGTGCAAGGAAATCAGAACAGAGCTGACGTATCACTGCCAAAGGAGGAGGAAGTTAAAGATGAGGACACAGAGGAAAGAAAACGGGCAGACAGTTAGTTAGAAGTGCATCGAAATCACTCAGTAAATGATGTAATTGGAGACATCCATGGTGATAGAAGAACCAGGAAAGTTCAGATTGATTTCAAGAATATGGTTAAGCTTGCTTGTTTTGTGTCACTTATAGAACCGAAGGATGTGGGTGCAGCATTGAAAGATGAATCATGGGTGGCAGCAATGCATGAAGAACTGGAGCAATTCACCAGACACGATGTATGGGATTTAGTACCTAGACCAAGCAGTGTCAATGTTATGGGAACAAAGTGGGTCTTTAAAAATAAGATCGATGAAGATGGAAACATTGTTAGAAACAAGGCACGATTGGTAGCTCAAGGGTACAGTCAGATAGAAGGAGTGGACTTCGACGAGACCTTTGCACCAGTGGCACGTATGGAATCAATCCGGCTACTCTTCGGCATAGCATGCAAGTTGGACATCAAGTTATTCCAGATGGATGTAAAAAGTGCATTTTTGAATGGACTACTACAGGAGGAAGTGTATGTGACACAATCTAAAGGGTTTGAAGATCCTAAGTTTCCCTCACATGTCTACAAACTCAAGCGAGCCCTATATGGACTTAAGCAAGCACCAAGGGCATGGTATGAACACCTCACCCAATTTATGTTAAGGTCTAACTTCAAAAGGGGGAACGTAGACAAGACTCTCTTTATTCAAGAAGAAAAGGGTCATATGTTGATAGTTCAAATATATGTTGATGATATCATATTTGGAGGAACAAGCAAGGCGCTTGTAGATCGATTTGTGATGAACATGACGCAGGAATTCGAGATGAGTATGGTGGGAGAGCTCAACTACTTCCTTGGACTACAAGTGAAGCAAACACCAGAAGGAATCTTTGTGTCACAAAGCACCTATGCACGAAACCTTGTGTCTCGATTTGACATGCAGACGAGTAAAACTGCTATCACGCCTATGAGCACTACCAGCAAGCTGTCCAGGGATGAAGAAGGACCACCAGTTGACGAAAAGCTATATCGAGCAATGATAGGAAGCTTACTTTACTTTACAGCGAGCAGGCCGGATCTGTGCTACAGTGTGGGAGTGTGTGCCAGATACCAGGGCAATCCATGCGCATCACATCTGTTGGCAGTCAAGCGCATACTGAAATATGTGAAAGGAACAGCAAACCTAGGTATGTGTTACACAAAAGAGACAAATACTAACTTAGCTGGTTTTTGTGATGCAGACTGGACAGGTAGCACTGATGATCGAAAAAGTACCTCTGGTGGATGTTTCTTTCTTGGAAATAACATGATCTCTTGGCATAACAAGAAACAGAATTGTGTGACTTTGTCTACCGCAGAAGTAGAGTACATTGCCCTGGGTAGCTGTTGTACTCAACTACTATGGATGAAACACATGTTGGTTGACTACGGTATGAATACTGCACCTTTGCTTATACACTGTGATAATATGAGTGCAATAAATATATCTAAGAATCCGGTGCAGCACTCTAGAACTAAGCACATAGATATAAGGCATCATTTTGTCAGGGAACTGGTGGAGGATAAGACTGTTGAGATTGTGCATGTCACTTCTGAAAAACAACTTGCTGATATTTTTACTAAAGCCTTAGATGCGAATACCTTTATCTCACTACGAAAAGCACTCGAAATGTGTGAACTATGACTGTCTGAGCAATAGTGGGAAAGATGTTACAATTGTGTGTATGTAGGTCACAACTATGAGAGAGAAAGCATTCAGATGTGTGACAGCTAGATTGTGCCAATTATGAGTCTCTAGATACAAATGAACACTTGGGAAGGGAGTAGACAGTAAGGTACCACGGATATGTGTCAAAAAAAATAAAAGAGAAAAAATAAGAAAAAAACGAGAGAAAGAAGAGAAAAAGAGGAGATGATGACACATACAAAGGCCTAAGATGATAGGATACTCAATTTGTCGTAAGATGCTACCACATTTTGCTCTAGGCTTGATCACTGTCCGGATTGGGCAGAAGGTAGTATTTAATCAAGAAAAGGTGTTTTCGGGTCAGGTTGCTACCACAATCTGGACTGAAATAGATCCAATTCGAGATTAAGTCTCTTCTGAGAAATACGAAAAAAAAAACAAAAAGGGGAAAAGAAAAGAAAAATGATCCAAATGGAGAAGAAGGTATCTTCCCATCGTGTTCAAAGTAATGAGATGATTAGTTGGTACACTATTCTGGCATATTGTTTGGGGTGATCTCCTTAACGTGACTGCATCATTTGTGTGGCTATAATTCCCATTTGTGCGTTGTACAGTTTGAATTCATATATTTCTGTGGGTTTGGTTGAAGCATTATTTTTATTTTGTTTTGTGTGCTCTTTGAAAGTTTTTTTTTAATGTGATACGCAGTTTCAGACAACTATTCCTCCATCAGTTCATCAAATTAAATTGCATGTGAATTGAGGATTAATTTAGTGTGTGTGCAATGCTCTGTATCACTGGAACATTTTCGTTTGTGCAACCGTTAATTCATTCTCTGTTTCCTAATACTGATAATTTTCTTTTTCTCTATTTTATGTGAACCGTCGCACCCTGAGGAAACCACTCGTCGCTATTCGACCTCGGGCTATAAAGAGGGAAACCCTTCCACCCTTCTTCCCAAACCACCGTCGCCACTCTCGAAACCCTAAAATTGAATTTGCTCTTGGGTTCCGATTTTTGCTCAATTGCAACCCCTCGGCGTCCCTTTACTCGACGTGCCGCGACTCGGGAACAAGAACTCGCGGCTGCCCTTGCCGATCGTGACACTCCCGAACTTCTCGCCCTTCCCGCGCCACCGTCATCATCGTCGCGCCCTACTCGCAAAACCAGAAAAGGGAAGGCCCCTGTAGCAGATCCTCCCTCGCACTCCGGCTCCGATGCAGAGATGGAGGATGCCGATGACCCCAGAACAGGAGGTCACTACCCCTACACGGTGCTTGAGATTCGTTTTGAAGAAAAACGGGCCAAGGTCGCCGCAGCTTTTCGGCAAAACCCGGAGATGTCAAAACCGATGGCATGGTCCTTCAACCAACGTTTCGCCTCCGCTGATGCTACCACCCGGATGAAGCAGTTCGCCTCTCGGGAGTTCCTCGACATGAAATACCTTCGACTAGAAGACTCTAATCTCCATGAAGTGAAGGAGATCATCGAGAAAATCGGACTCATATACACCGTGCTTGATGTAAGTTCCTATGTTCCTGAAATTGTGAGAGAATTCTATGCCAATCTTGGGAATCTTGAGTACCGCCTAGGCACAAACATGGTCTTTGTCCGTGGATTGATGTACGACTTCACACCGGATATTATCAACGAAATGTACTCACTTCCGAACTCGGATGAATTTACTCTGTCCAATGACTGGCTGTCTGAGGATCTAGATGCGGTAGTACACGCTCTCACTGGTGGAAAATGGACGCGTTGGGAAGGATTCTGCTCCAAACACATGACGCCCTCGATGCAGCTTCTGTACAAGTTTTGTTGCCGAAATTGGTTACCCACTTCAAACAAAACATCGATGATTAAGGGGCGAGTGCAATTCCTGTTTATGTTAATCCAAGGGAAACCTTTTGACTTCGGGAAGATTGCTTATGACCAAATTCTGAAAATTGGTCACTCTCCGGACAGGTCCACGCGGCTTATTTTTCCTAACTTGATACATAATCTTTTTATGTATCAACGACATGTCCCCGGTCATCGAGGTGACACTACTTCTCGGCCTCCACTCCCAATGGTGCTTGATCCGAAACAGGGCAGAAGTATGAAGAAAGAAGACGGTGGTACATCTAAACCACACCTTTTAGATGACTTGAGAGAGCTTGGTCGATTGGTTGAAGCCATGCAACTGAGGGTTATTGGTAATTATTTCTCTCTCGATTTGTTGTTGTGCTTTAATTTGTCTCTCTTATGTGTTTTTTGTCTAAATGTGGTCTCAAGAAGGGGGAGAATACACGTGTGGAGGCAAACGCCAAGCTGGCGAGGATACGTCTGAAGGAGGGCACGAGTCTGAAGAGGAAAGTGGCTAATGTGTACTCTGATAGGATCCAGTAGATAGGGGGAGCCACTGTGTTTATCATAATGTGATCCTTTTTGTTTTTGTTGGCTCTGCTTTTTGCTAGTTATGCTCTGTTTTTCTTTAAAACCTCTGGAACATGAGTGATGTTGTGTAAGAGCATTGAACCTTGTGGTAGACTAACCTTGATATTAACCTGATAGGATTAAGACTACTTTTGTGATGCATGTTCTGTGTGTGTGGAGTGTGTTAATGATGATGCAGGTTTTTGGAGATCTCACATTTAGACAAAAAGGGGGAGATTGTTAGCACAAGGATTGTGGCTAAACAGATGGAGCGGTGTGCAACACGCATGTCTGGATGCGGGAAGTTTGAAGGTGCTGACGTGGCACATTCTCATTGGAAAGGAGATATCAAACTGTGTAAGGAAGAAAGGATATTCAAAGAAGGCAAGTTCGTGGTGATGAATATTGCTGAATATTCACTTAAGAAAGAGGAAACCCTAGGGCAGTGACATATAAAAAGGAGATGTCGACTGGCAGCTAGGGTTATCGCTCTTAAGAAGAAAGTGAGGCTCTGTGTGTAAGTGGTTACACACGTTCTCTGGTGAGTGAACAAAGAGTGTACACAACTGTTATTGTGGGTGAGTTTTGAGTAGATTATGAATTGGTCAGTGGCATGTTAAGTGTTAGTAGTGCGTAAATCTGATTAAACACTATTGTAGAGGGTACAGTTTGAAATAGAAACTGGGGTGATCTTTAAGCCCGTAAAATGTTATGGGTCAATTTCTTCTAAGTTTTTGGATCTTATTTACTTGGCATTTACCTTCTCTAACAAATTGAACAAGCAAGTTTCTAAGCAATTACCACCTCTGTCTTGTCCTTCTCGATAATGCAAAAAGCTTATTTGCTTCGTAGAAAGTTGACTATGACTATTTTTTGTGGACAAGTAACATGGGACTTTCATTGTCAAGTTGCTCTATTTTTCCTTTTTTTGTTTCTCTGACTTTTTTGTGATTGATTTATAATTTTCTTTGACTTACCATCAATACAGTTTCTTTTAGTGCTTGCAATTTTCAAAGAAGCAGTCTGAACCAAGAAGATCCTACAGGTTTATAATTTACAGGATACATCTGATCGGAAGTTATTTTTACTCTTGGTTTCAATGCCAAGTTTATCCACATGAAGTTTTGCTCCTATACAAATTTTGAGAAGATATCTTGCTGAGAAGTAGGAATACACATGAGGAAGCTGGGTATGGTAATCGGTATGGTTTTATTTGCTTGCTCAGTATTACTAATCATATTCCCACCTTGTGGCTATGCAGCTATAAACACATTAAGTCCTTTGTCAATAGGACAAACTCTGAGTTCCCCAGCTGGATTTTTCGAGTTAGGCTTCTTCAGCCCTAATAATACCCGGAATCAGTATGTTGGGATCTGGTTCAAGGAATTTGTTCCTCGAGTAGTTGTTTGGGTGGCTAACAGAGATACCCCAGTTACGAATTCTGCGGCTAACTTCACTATCAGCAGCAATGGGAGCCTGATCTTACTTGAGGGAAAACAAGATGTGATTTGGTCAACTGGAGAATCTTTCACATCCAACAAATGTCATGCAGAGCTTTTAGACACTGGAAATCTTGTGGTAATTGATGATGTTTCAGGAAAAACTTTATGGCAAAGTTTTGAGAATCTTGGTAATACTATGCTGCCTCAATCATCGTTGATGTACGATATCCCTCATGGCAAGAAGCGCGTGTTGACTACATGGAAAAGTTACAGCGATCCATCGCCTGGGGAGTTTTCACTGGAGATTACACCACAAGTCCCCTTACAAGGCTTCATAAGGAGAGGCTCATTGCCTTACTGGAGAACTGGTCCATGGGCAAAAACAAGATTCTCTGGGTTCCCACAAGTTGACGAATCATATGTAAGTCCATTCAACGTTGTCCAGGATTTAGCAACCAGCACAGGGTTTTTCTCTTATTCTATGCTAAGAAACTATAACCTATCATATGTTACCCTAACATCAGAGGGGGAAATGAAGATTTACTGGGATGAAGGAAAAAGATGGAAACATCACCTTACTGCTCCAGAAAGCTCATGTGATTTATACGGTGCATGCGGGCCTTTTGGTTTGTGTGTTAGATCCATTAAACCAAAGTGCAAATGCTTGAAAGGGTTTGTACCAAAGTCAGATGAGGAATGGAAAAAAGGGAATTGGACAAGTGGGTGTATGAGACGTACACAATTATCTTGCCAGGCTGATTCTTCTACTAACAAACAAGGCAGAGACAAAGACGCCTTCTTTCGTATGACCAATACTAAGACTCCGGATTTGCACCAATTTGCAAGCTTTCTCAATGCAGAACAGTGCCACCAAGGTTGTCTAGGAAACTGTTCATGCACAGCCTTTGCATATATAAGTGGAATTGGATGCTTAGTATGGAATGGAAAGCTTTTAGACACAGTTCAATTTTTGTCTAATGGAGAGATTCTCTCCATCCGTCTTGCAAGTTCGGAACTAGGTAAGGATGCAACAAATTTCGTCTAGAGAGTATTATTTCTTATTCAATTTGAAATTTCAAGTTTTCAACTTTCTTTATAATGTTCTGTAGCCGCATGGTTTAGAGTTTTGTTTTCTGCTGAATATCTCAGCTGGAAGCAGTCGAACCAAAATTATCGTAGGTACTACTTTCAGCCTTTCCATTTCTGCGATCTTGGTCTTTGCTGCATATATGTTCTGGCGGTACAGAGCAAAACGAACTGGTGAGACACTGAAAAACTTAACAGCTTTATCTCTTCCTCTCTCTCTCTGTTACCTTCTTTCCCTGCCCCTATTTATCATCTATCTCTGTACCAAACTGAAGCAAAAGAGAAACTACTGTTACAAATTAAACACTAATACATGTACGCTTGTTACCTGTAGAATCGACTCCTATTTTCATTGATACTTCACAAGATGCATGGAAGAATGATTTTGAACCACCAGAGGTCTCAGGCATAAGTTTTTTTGAGATGCATACGATACGAACTGCCACTAATAACTTCAGCTTCTCAAATAAACTTGGTCAAGGTGGATTTGGGCCAGTTTATAAGGTAAGGGATGTTCTGTTCTCTTTACTTCTTTTTTATTATGTAATTTTTGTTAATCTCTAGATGGCTATGTGCAACTATTCTTCCAGGGAAAGTTGCTAGATGGGAAGGAAATAGCTGTTAAACGCCTTTCTAGTAGCTCCGGTCAGGGTACAAAGGAGTTCATGAATGAAATAACACTTATCTCAAAATTACAACATAGAAACTTGGTTCGGCTTTTGGGATACTGCATCGAAGCAGAAGAGAAGCTATTGATTTATGAGTTTATGGTGAACAAAAGCCTTGACACTTTTCTATTTGGTCTGTCGTTTATTCCATTTACAGCTTCGTTTCTTATGAGATTTTTTAATGTGTCAGTCATTAATCTGTCCTATCTTATTGGCTAGATTCAACTCTAAAGCACGAGCTTAAATGGCCAAAGAGATTTGATATCATTCAAGGTATCGCACGTGGGCTTCTCTATCTCCACCGAGACTCACGCCTCAGAGTTATTCACCGAGACCTGAAGGTCAGCAATATTCTTTTGGATGAAAAAATGAACCCGAAAATATCAGATTTTGGTTTGGCTCGAATGTTTGAGGGAACCCAATATCAGGACAACACTCACAGGGTTGTAGGAACTCTGTAAGAATCTGTCTTTAACAACATTCGTAACAAGGATCCATAGTTATAGTCATATCTTAATCCATAGCTATTCAATATTTGAACAGAGGATATATGTCTCCTGAGTATGCATGGACTGGGATGTTCTCTGAGAAGTCTGACATCTATAGCTTTGGAGTTCTGATGTTGGAGATCATTAGCGGGGAGAAGATTTTACGGTTCAGCTTTGGCAATGAGAGCAAAGGCCTTCTTGCATATGTAAGTGAAACATTTACTATTTTAACAATTATGATTCCAAACACTTACTTGTTGCCTTTTCGAAACACTTCTTGCATTTTTTATATTCAGGCATGGGAATCTTGGTGTGAGACTGGGGGATCAAATCTTCTGGACAGCGATATTACTGATTCATGCAACGCATCTGAAATTGCAAGATGTGTTCAGATTGGTCTGCTTTGTGTTCAACATGAAGCTGTTGACAGACCTAACACTCTTCAAGTGCTGTCTATGATTATTTCAACAACAGATCTTCCGATTCCAAAGCAGCCAATATTTGCAGTGCAAACTCCTAACGATGCGTTAATGCC
This sequence comes from Pugionium cornutum, assembly GCA_018901935.1. Lineage (NCBI taxonomy): Eukaryota > Viridiplantae > Streptophyta > Magnoliopsida > Brassicales > Brassicaceae > Pugionium > Pugionium cornutum. The sequence goes on along the minus strand of JAENJI010000014.1, from coordinate 9,493,920 downwards.
ACAGTTTAAGTCTACAGATCTTGTCTCCGTAAATGAGTTAACTCAATCTGTGATCCACGCACGATAAGCATATCCATATTCAACCACAGAACTACAAGAGTAGTATACACCTGTAAATTCATGAACGTTAAAGATCTTGATATTTCACTTTATTGTTGTCGAACATGTGTTCTCCCGAGTTATCAGTGTTTCTTAGAGATGTACTTTTGATTTTCGGTTCGATTCAGTTCAGTTTTTTTGGAGATAAAATATGCATTTTTGTGAGTCGTGACTTGATAGTGGCAGTGTCTGCATTAATGGTCTTGTCGGAGGAGAAAGTCTGCGACTTTAGTTACAAGCGTCAATGGTTATGGTCAGAGTTGGATTGTTCCGCCATACCTTTCTTGGTAAGGCGACATTGCTGTTTCTTTTAACTTTACAAAGTGTGTGCTACGCACCAAATGTGTTGGGTGAAATACATGAAAGAGATTTCAAGATGATGCAACAGAAATTTGTTTTTTCTTCTGTAATGAGATTATAGTTGATAAACTGGAATTAATGCTTGTTCTTCGTGATGGGATTGCTTAGATAGAAAGTTGTTGACTTTACTTATGGTTTAAAGCTCAGGAGATGGAATATTCAAAGTTATGTGCTGAAGCAAGATGGAATATAAAATTCGGAAAACATATAATTTTGTTTGGGTTTTATATGATATGAAGCTACAGATGTCACTCTAGTGGTCAATGTAGTCTATAATTGTTCTTTTTTATAATGCGGTTTCTATGGCTTAATACAATAATCAAAATATCTAAGGAATCTCCATGGATACATCCGAGAGGTTCCATATTTTGTTATTGCATTGACTGTAGAAAGATAAAAGTTCATACATTGAAAATCTTCTTGCGTATCATAGAGGAAAGATTGGTACTTTTTTTCTTTGCTTTCTTGCCAACATAAAACAAAGGAATAGTTGATACATTAAATTTTCTTGGTTTTGTACCAAGATTATATCACGAGTGGAACAGAAGGAAGGTGAAAGAGATACACAAAAGAACAGGATTCGATTACCTCAAAAAGTAGGGTTTAAATGTACAATGTCACGAGTCTTTGACACTTTTTGTATATGAATCTTTTGTATTTATTGAGTTTCATTAAGGCCATTGACTTTAATCTTCTCATGGCAAAGAACAAGTCGAATGTGGCCTATTTCTCACGACCTTGAAACAAACTCAATCTCCAAAGTTTGTCGTTTCTTGGCGTCATCGAGAATTGTGTGCTGTTGTTGACGTTGTTTCTCAGTTAAAGTTAGTTGTTAAAGAATCGAAACTTTATTTTTTTTAAAGAATCAATGTTCGTACAAACACCAATTCAGCTCATTTTAATAGAGAATTTTGAAGAATAATGATTCTCCATAATTAGGTAAGAACACACGCAGAATTACAACAAGAAAGAGAAAGAGAAATGAACGATAAATTTTTGGTGAAACTTTACAAAGTTCATCTTTGCCCTTTTTATACTCTGTTTTCAACGATTTTAACAGCAACATTTTTAACGTGTCATCTTTTCCAATGAATATGTGACATATGTCTGTAGATATTTGTTATAACGATTGCTATAACAAATCCTCCCTGTTCAGAGAATCTTGTCCTCAAGGTTTAAAAGCTGGAAATTTGGCCTCCAAATCAAATAAAAACTTCTAAGTTGCCTCTTCTTCAGCTTGATTTGCCCATTTCACCAAAACCTTTGTCACAGCTTTACCCTGTTGATTCACCATCTTCCTCTGCAAAATTCTTTCGGATTCCTTAACAAAAACATCCTGCAGAATTGTGGGTAACTCATTTGCAGTCTGAGCATCCCCTACTCTCAACTTAATTTGAGACACATGAAAAATAGGATGAATGAGGGAAGTTGCAGGTAGTAGCAACTTGTATGCAATAGTCCCACATTTATCCATAATTCTGAATGGTCCATAATATTTTGGAGTTAGCTTTTGATTACTCCGATTCATCACTGAATTCTGCATGTATGGTTGCAATTTAACGTAGACATAATCTCCAATTTCAAAATTACGATCAGTCCTATGTCTGTTTGGCGATTGTTGCATCCGATGTTGAGCTCTTAACAAGTGAAATTTCAGAACTAACAACATATTCTCTCTTTCCTGCAAACATTTTGCTACTACTAGTACTTTTGATTCACCAGGAAGATAAGGCAAGTGTTGAGGAGGAGACTGACCGTATACGACTTCAAATGGTGTCATCTGTGTTGTTTTATGAAAGTTGGTATTATACCAAAATTCAGCCAATGGAATCCACTTACTCCAAAGGTATGGTCTATCACTGCACATACACCTTAAGTAAGTCTCCAAGCATCTATTCACCACTTCAGTCTGACCATCACTCTGAGGATGATAGGTTGTAGACAAGTTCAAATAAACTCCCTGCAATTTGAATAATTCTTGCCAAAATTCACTTAGGAACACAGCATCACGATCACTAACAATCGAGTTAGGGAAACCATGTAGTTTAAATACGTTATCCAAGAACACTTGAGCTACTGAAATAGCAGTGTAAGGGTGTGCTAAAGTCATGAAGTGAGCAGCCTTGCTCAATCTGTCCACAACCACAAAAATGACAGATTTGCCAAAAGATAATGGTAACCCCTCAATAAAGTCCATTAAAATGTCTGTCCAAATAGCAGTAGGGATGGATAAAGGCTGTAATAAACCAGGATATGCTGAGGTATCATACTTACATTGCTGACAAATGTTGCAATTGCGAATGTAAGATTGGATGTCCTTCTACATTCCTTTACAATAGAACAAAGCCTTTACCCTTTGATGAGTGACATCCCTTCCTGAATGACCACCAGTACCAGAACCATGAAGCCATTCCAAAATAGAGTCTCTTAAAGGAAGATTTAAAGGTACTACTATTTTGCTTTTTCTCTTCAAAATGTTCTGCATCCATGAATAATATTTGTGAGCAGCTGCATTTTGCTTCAGTTCGTGTATTATTGTTTTAACTTCTGCACTAGTTTCATAGCAATCTTGAATTCTTTTTATTAAATCGCATTCTAACAAATACATCACCATATGAAGAATTTCAAATCCTTGAACTCTTGACAACGCATCCGCCACCACATTGTATTTTCCTTGTTTATATTGGATTTCATAATCAAACTCAAGGAGTTTAGGCAGCCACTGCTGTTGAATGGGAGTGTTTAACCTCTGCTCCAATAAGTATTTCAAACTTCTTTGGTCTGTTTTGATTATGAAGTGTCTGGTTATTAAGTAATGTCTCCACTTTTGGACAGCAAAGACCACGGCCAGCAGCTCCTTTTCATAAATCGAAAGTGTTAGTTGTTTACCTTTAAGGTGTCGACTGATATAAAATAATGGGTGTCCTTCCTGCATTAGTATAGTTCCTATTCCATTCTCACACGCATCAGTTTCAACCACAAACTCCTTATTAAAATTTGGTAGAGCTAACATTGGTGCTTAACACAATTGTTGCTTAAGGTTGTCAAAAGCTATTTGAGTTTCTTCATTCCAAACAAATGAGTCTTTCTTTGTTAAGTCATTCAAAGGTCTTGCTATAGTACCAAAGTTCTTCACAAACCTTCTGTAATATCCAGCTAAGCCCAAAAATCCTCAAAGATGTTTGACATTAACATGAATTGGCTAATTTGATACAGCCTGTATTTTCTTAGGGTCTATGGAGATGCCTGCAGCTTCAATAAAATGACCCAAATATTCCACACGATTGGTTGCAAATTCACATATACTTTTCTTTGCAAACAGACTGTTTTCTGCATCAATTCGAACACGCTTCTTAGATGGCCTAGGTGTGAGTGTATTGATGAATTGTAAATCAGTATGTCATCAAAGAATATTAGCACAAACTTCCTCAGAAACAGCTTGAAAACTGCATTCATCAGTCCTTGGAATGTGGTAGAGGCATTAGTTAAGCCAAAAGGCATCACTAAGTACTCATAATGCCCACTGTGTGATTTAAAAGCAGTCTTATGAATATCCTTAGGATCCATCCTAACTTGATGATAGCCTGCTCTTAAGTCAATCTTGGAATAGACAGTTAAACCCCCTAACTCATCCATTAAATCTTCAACGAGAGGAATAGGGAAACGATCTTTAACTGTCATTCCATTCAAACTTTGATAATCCACACACAATCTCCATGTCCCATCTGAAGAACAAGAGGTGATGCATATGGATTAGAGCTTGATTGAATTGTACCACTGTCTAGCATTTCTTGGACTATTTTATCAATCTCATTTTTCTGATGGATGGCGTAACGATAAGATCTCTGATTGATAGGGTTTGATCCCTCCAACAGTGGTATTTTATTATTGTGATTTAGTTTGAATGGAGGTAATGTTGTAGGTTCTTCAAAAACACTTTTGAATTCAGCCATCAAGTGGTCAATTTTTGAACAAACTGTTGTTGTTTTCATGGTCACTTCTGTGGAACATAACCAAGGTTGGTCTTCATAATTCATCTCCTGAATACAAATTATGGTCAGTTTGATTTGATCATCTCTTAACTTGTTTATCTTGTCAGCTTTCATTTCTCGTATAGAACCTTGTTTTATACCATGAAGTAAAACTTTCTTCTGCCCCATTTTGAACTGCATCTCTAACTTTATGAAATCCCAAGTTATATGACCCAATGTTTCCAACCATTAAATATCTAACACTATATCACATCCTCCCAATGGAATGATCATGAATACTCCACTGGAATTGTTCCACTTTGGCACTAACTTCGATCTTGTTACCATCAGCTACTGTCACTTTGGTGTTACTTACTGGTTTTAATTTGCAGCCCCATTTTTCTGCTATTTTCTTGTCCAGAAAATTATAAGTTGATCCTAAATCAATCAAGATAAACAAAGTTCTTCTTTCATGGGTCCCTCTCACCCTCATGGTTTTGTAATATGATATCCCAGCCATGGCGTTTACAGAAATCTGAGCTATGTCACTATCCCCTTCACTTAACTCTTCTGTAACATCTTCCATTTCATCATCTTCAGTTTCCAACATGTAGAGTTAGGTTTTCTTGTGCTTAAGGTAGTGCCTAGGTGTATATTTCTCATCGTAGAAATAACAAAATCCTTTAGCTCTTCTATCATTCATCTCTTCATTAGACAATATTTTCCTGCTTAATTGATTGGTTTTATCCATTACTGTGTTAGCTGCAAGTACTGCATTTGGGAAGTCTTTTTTGTTAGCCATAATTCCCTTTTCTCCACTCACATTTTTCTGAACCCATCCTCCTGTTGATGACCGTCTGGGATGTGCCTTTTCATATAATATTTCCAGTAAAAGACATTGCCTAACAGATTGAGGTTGAAACATTCTTATATGCATCTGAGTATACATCCTTAAACCAGCTAAATATGCACTGACCAAGTAATCTTCAGGAAGATTAACTCGAGTGCGTATTAGCTCAAATCGTCCATGATACTCAACAATTCTTTCAGTCTCTTGTAGCTGTTTCAGCTCGGCTATAGGATCGTCTAGAATTTCGTCAAATCTCTCTCTCAACAATACTTTGTAATTCATCCAATTTCTCATTATATCTCTACCCAATTTAGATTGCATCACCAATTGGTGCCATATAGATGCCGAACCATCAAAATGTATAGATGCAATTCCCACTTTCAAATCTTGAGGAGTATTATCAATGTCAAAGAATTGTTCTACTTTTAATAGCCATTCTTTAACTTTATCTCTCTTAAATCTTGGAAAATCTAGCTTAGCTAGTCTAGTGATTCCAGAATAGTGATTTGGAATACCTGGTCGAGCTCCGCGAATTTCAGGTGAATTGAGTTGAATTATCGGAGTAGAGGAAGTTGTTGGAGATCGTGATTGGTTCTTGGTTCTCATTTGTTGATGTAATTCCTCTGTTCGTGGCAATTAAACAGATCGCCTCAAACATATCAGCTCTGTTCTTGTCAATTTTCGCATTCTGGTTCGCAATAGCTTCTTCTAAAGCTTTGATGCGATTTTTGCATTCTGACTTTGGATCGAATCGCTTAAGCCCAGATCATCTCAGAGTCACCAATCACAGTTAATTTTAAAATTTTGTTAGCGTTCCTTACACTAAGGGATGCACTGAATGTGTTCTACGAAATGACCGAGTGAGATTTATCTTCTCTTATATTTGACTTTGTATGTGTTCGACGGCAAGACCTACCAATTTTCACAGGTAATCTCTTTGGTGGCCCAACGAGTTTACCAAAGAGACTAGTTGAACCCAATTCAAGATAATAGGTACATTGAAAACGTTGCAAGAAAACTGAAATTTTGTTCAATCCACTTAAAATTTGGTATCATCTTAACCAAGCTGGTTGATCTAATGGTGGTTTTCGTCGTTATTATTGCAGTTAATTTGTACGAGGAAATTATCTTTCTAAGGAGTTACTCGAGTGCAAAGGTAAATGGGCCCTGTTTTTGCGTTAATCTCTTGGTATACTATGGTATCTACAGGCAGAGCCGGTCCTAAATTTAATAGGGCCGCAAGCAAAAAAAAATGGGTTGTTTTATACTACAAAAAATTGGGCTGTTCTAATTTTTAAAAAATTTTGTTGTTATAAAGATTCGAACTGAAAAACTCAAAGAAGTAATTTACTTTTATTTACCATTTGTGCTAAGAGTATTTTTGAAATAAGAGCTGATTTTTTTATATTAACATTGAGAGCCGCAAGAACGAGCTTGCTTTGCTTAGGCCCAGGTCCCGCCCTATCTACAGGGCATAAAGGAGTTCATGAACGAGATAAAACATAACTCCAAACTACAACACAGAAACTTGGTTCGGCTTTTGGGATGCTGCATCGATGGAGAACAAAAGCTATTGGTCTATGAATATATGGTGAACAAAAGCATTGATACTTTTTCTCTCTAGTAGGTCTTTTCTCTTCCAATGCCATTAAAAGTTCTTTATGCTGATTGATTTCTGCAATAGTGGCTGTGTGGTAATTTGGCCAACATATTTAAAGAGAAAGATTGAGATTGATTGGCCTAAGAGATTCAGTATCATTCAAAGAATTGCTCGTGGACTTCTCTATCTCCATCGCAACTCATTCCTCAGAGCAATAATCTATTGGATGAGAAAATGAACCCAAAAATATGAGATTTTGGTTTGGCTCGGATATTTCAAGGAAGTCAATATCAAGACAGCAGTGGCAGTGTTGTAGGAACTCTGTAAGTAACTAGCACCATTCTTATCAAATAAAAAAGTCTTTCATGTTTCTACTTAACTTGACCAACTATTGAATAAAGTTTGAGCAGAGGATACATGTCTCCCTGAGTATGCTTGGACAGGGACAACCTCTGATATACAGCTTCGGAGTTCTGATCCTCGAAATCATCACAGGCAATGAAATTTCAAGCTTCAGCTATGGCAAGATTGGGGAATTCAAAAGATTTGGAATGGATTTTAGATGATTTTGTTCAAACATTGTAACTTTTAATATTCTCTGTCCATTTATCAATTAATGAGGTATCATATAAGTTAAATTAATGTTCCATATCATTTCTTTCATAGCAAAGATTTTTATATGAAACATATTTTTCAAATAACAAATTTATTTTTTGAAAATAACATGAACTAGATTTAAACCTCTCCTTTGCGTAGAAAAAATATTTATACATTATAATTAATTATTTATTTAATAAATATATATTGGATACATATAATATTTAAAAACTGAAATTTTTAGTATTGATTATACAAATGAAATAGACAATGAAATCCGATTATATAAATAAATTTAAATTATCTCTATACAATATTATTAAATAGGTAAGGAATGGTAAATATGATAAATATTTAATTAAATAAATTTTTGTTTTATATTTTGTTTGATTAATTTTTAAAAAATATATAATATTTTATTTTATAATGTTCACCGTTTATGTCTAAATGTCTTTTATGTTGAATATTAGATATTTAATAAATTATGTCTTATATCATATTTGTCTTAAGATTGGAAGATTTAATAAATTTATAAATCATAAGTTAAAATAAGGTTTTTTTAAAAATACTTCTCAATTAATAAAATAGGAATTATACAAGGAATAACAACAATAGCTTTGCAACCAATTACTTCAAGTTGATTAAGATGGTATTTACACTTGACCAATATCCACCATATATTTAGAAGAGATTGTGAGAACGAAACCTTTTTCTCTCTCTTTGATTTCCAGTATTATAAAATTTAAAGCATATATTTTAGTAAACAAAAATGCTAAGATATACCCATATGCTATTGTCTATATAAAGCCGTTATTTCTAGGTTAATTTTTTTTTAACTATAACAAGAAAACAAAAATTATCATGGAATATTGTTGGTGAATATATCAGTCACACTCGCTCTCCATTTAATTGAATTGTTGTGGTAGATGAGAGATATCACTCTTATCTCTAGAAAACCTCACATGCTTCTTTATCACTTGACTTCTCCATGTGCTTCCCTCTTTTCTCTCCATATACTTCCAAGAATATATGCATTTCTATGTACATTACTATTCTTTAGATAATGTTTCTTTTGTACAAAAGCTGTAAAGGATCAAGCCAAGGAAATGTTTTGATTTAGTCATTGAGTAAGAGTTTTCTGCAATTTGATTGAGAAATGTTATCGTAAAAGTGCAACATTGCAGTTTCTAAGAAGAATCTTTACTCTATATTAATGTGTTAAAAAGAAATTTTTGTTTTTCTAAACGATACCCAATAAAATATTCTCTTTTTGTTTGCATTTCACCAAATTAAAAAGAGAGAATAATTAAAGAAAAAGAAATGTTCTAAAGCTATATTAATATTCTTGTAGTGGAAATTGGATGTCACATGGGATTGAGTTTTGGGATTAGTGGGAAGAGAAAACTAACAACAAAAAAAACCTTTGTAAAAATATACACTCAAGAAAAATTCACAAACTAAATACAAAAGAAAAATTAGGAATGCCAAATACCACTGAGTATGCTGCTGAGTCTGTTCATTGATAGTTTCTTCACAAGTTTCTTAGCATCTGAACCTTCTGTTTCTGCTAGTTTCTCTATACTTTTTAAATATCCTGAAGAAACAATCTTTCTTCTCGCACTATTACAGCTTGTTAAAGACATCAAAATCGATATCAGAGACTTTGTGTTACCCGAACCGCAGCTCACATTGCTCACATCTTCATGGTCTAGCAACTGGAGAATGTAGCTAATGTTAAAGTCGTCTTGTGCAAACTTCCTCCTGTTCCTTGGAACCGAGATCAAACAGTAGAGAGCAGTGCTCGCCATTTCTCTCACATCTATCGATTTGGCGTTAAGAAATTTAACTAGCTCGGGCATAAAACCTGCATCTCCCATTATCTTCTTGACCTCTTCTTGTAAATTACATAGCCTGGAAATGACTTTCAAGGCTGATTCTTGAACAGAAATCTCTCCATTTCTTAGGAGACGCAGCAAATGATCCAAGAATTCGCTACTCAGCAATGTATTCAAAGAAACAGCAGACCCAAAACATAAGTTATCTATTGCCCTTAATGCTATCTCCTTAGATTTCGAAGAGGACAATGAATTAGGGTCTGACAATACACTTACTAGCTCCTGGATTCCTCCTTCTCTAACAAAGATTCCGCAGGTTTGTTCGTCTTTCGAACACATACTTGACAGGAGATCAATACAACTTACCTGAACAATCTCTTCCTTTGATCCAATGAGTTTGATGAAAATGGTTACTGTGTCGTCTTCTTCGATCATATACCTTTTGATTTCTTCAACACCGACGAGATTTCTCAGCACTCCACACGAGCTTGCGATCAATTCGCTGTTAAATTTGCTGCAAGAACATATCTTTAGCAATGCTGCGACGCCACCATGAGCAGAAACAGACCAAGCATTTTCTGAATTTTCTGTTAATTTCTTCAAACACCTTGCGGACGCTTCTCTACCAACATCGCTTCCATTCTCAAGAATCCTAACAAGAGGACCAATCACTCCAGATCGAATCAAAACAGACCTGTAAGAACCAAATCCAGATATAAACAACACAGCTTTCGCAGATTGTTCTTGAATCCCCATCTCAGAATCAAGAAACCCAACAAGTATATTAAACATATCGCTGATTTCGATCACAATCTTGGCATATCTATCATCCTCTTCCATGGCTTCGTTAAGTTTCATCAAAGCTTGTTTCTTCATTTCCAGATCCCCAATCTTCATCCTCGTCAGTAAGTCCCTGATGTAAAACCTCATGTCTTCCTTGCAAGCATTAGCACCGGGCTTCGACACAACAATCGCGAACCCGCGACTGAGAATCCCAGCGGAGTAAATCCGAGAGAGATTCGTCGTGTGCCGGTCGAATTTCCCAGCCATAACATCCAAATCGCTCTGCATCAGAAGCTTCCCAGTGTAAGAGACGTTCACACAATGCGTCGCGAGATCGAAACAGTCTCTGAGAGAAGTGAGAATGGCGGAAATTAAGCTGGAGAGAGAAGGGTCGAATCCAGAATCGAGGTTCTCAAGAGCGGCGAGACCAGAGTAAAGCTCCTCGAGTTTGCTCCTTACAAGTTGCCATTTGACGTTGAAAGATTTGATTGAGTGAGAAAGTGAAATCAAAGAAGATATTGCTTCGATTGCTCTCCCAATACTTGCCTTCGATTCCTCACAGGTTTCTCCGCCCATTTCCTCGATAAAATTTTCTTCCTTTTCTTCTCAAATGGTTTTAAAGCAAACCCATCTCGAAACTAAAATCACTTTCTCACTTTCTCTCTCTTCAGAAAACTGGAGAATTTGGGTGCTAACACAAGGAAAACGAAGACTTTCACAGGTAATCTCGTTGGGTAAACTGCAATGGCAATTGGGTTGAGAGTGAGAGAGAAAAAGAGAGGTTGGTGATTTGAGGAGCTGGCCTTCTCGGTGGGGTTTGGAGGCTGTGACATGTCGAGGAAGATGAAGCCAAGGGTATAATAGTCATTTACATTTTCTCGGTTAGACGAAAAAGTAAATGGTTTGTCGTCCATTCTTTTGCTATTATTCCTTTAAAAACAAACGTTTCCTAATAAGACTGTTTTTATTAGCATTCTCACTATCATAATGTCATGTTTTCAGAAGATTGTCAATGTTAGTGTTAGTGTTAGCGTTTAAATAATAAGTACTTACGGAAATCATTTTTATCTCTATTATGCATAAATCAAAATATTATTTTAAAATCTATAAATCAAAATAATATATGATTTATACTTAATACATATAAAAACAAAACACAATATTTGTAAGTATAATTTCGTGATGTGATGGTCTACAAAAGCAGCATTCTACATTAATGAGCCACAAAATAACATTTTCATCCGCATTTATGTATTTTCATATAAAATTAACCACATGAAAATTCAAGCTTATATCCTAAAGAATCTTCTAATTTTTGCATGAGAACGAGAAATCTTGAAATGGAAATAGTTTGTTGATGGTGAAGCTGGTGGATATAAAAAAACTATTTATTATAATATAAAGAGTTAACTAAAAGGGTTAGTTGTAAAACATACACTTTCTTTTGTAATGATTCTTGGATGCCAACATAACCCTCGACGGTAAAAGATAATGGAAATCGTTTTTTTTCTTATATTTCAAAGTTTCGCATCTTATTGATTGACCCCGTAGATGTTTTTATCATTAGAAGTTACAATTAAACAAGTATTTTTCATGTGGTGTTTTTGTCATTAGACACGCCTACTATGGGACATATTGGATTTAAATATTACATAGATATGGCTCATGAAAAAAACAGATATTTATTCGTGTATGGATTGGATTGGTTTTGCTTCTAGGAAGATATCAAAGGTTCTTTAATGAGAGACAAGTTTTTCACTACTACATGCTGAATTGGAACCCTTGAATGATCAATCACCAACGGCTACTATCGTTGTAAATTGTTTCACTATAAAAGATAAGTACAAACACAAGTATTGTTGTAAGAGTATATTTTTCTGGAGAATAAAGCAAACTGTATTTATACTCCCGTATTTTGTGGGAAAATATTTGCAAATTATATAATATTATTTATTAGTAAATATAAATTAGATATTTATATAATTTTCTTTTATTTTAAAATTATTTTTAATATTAATTTTATATATAAATTAAATAAATAAAAATAATTTTTTTACGAATTTAATAGTATTTATTTGTTAGTTTAATAAAATATATTGATTATCTAACCAAATTAATAACAATGACATATATTGTAATTATTTTAGTAATTTAAACTCATTTATATATTTATTTAAAATTCATTATGATAATAACACGTTAGAATAATTTTTTTGTTAATATCACATTCAGATAAAATTATTTTTTAAAAATATTTTTCAAATAATATATTAGGAATACTAAAATGATAGTCGGAAATATATTCATCCTCGTTTGCTTGTTAGTAGTGTAATATAGAATGGTTTCAAAAATTATTGTGGATTGCCATAACTAGTTTATGATGGTTTTAGAAAGTTAAGCATAAAAATCTATCATTTTGATATTTCTTTGCAATTTTTGGATTTAAATTGAAAAACAACACTGTGTTTTTGATGTAATAAAGCAAAAAACCCAAATATATATTTTTAAAAACACTAGACTCATATTTATTTAGTTATATATACATAATTTTGTATTAATAATAATTTATAGTTTAATAGTGAAAATAAATTTATAAGGAATTTTCTAAAAATATATTATCTTATTATCTTATCAAATTTTGTTAAAAATTATTTTGGCACACCTCAACACCAGTACAATTTATTTTAATCGTTGTATTAATTTACCGAGTATTAATTTATAAAAAATTTACTATATATATATATTAAATAATAATTATACTATAATATGTTTCAAATTTGTTTTGATGGATAAATAGAGTTTTCAATAAACAGTCATAAATCCAAAATCTTTAGTTCATGAATTTTTTGAATGACTTTTTATAATATATAAAGTTGTCCTAAAGGTAGAGTATATTTTCATAGTTATTCATACATTACCAAACATATAACATATTAAATTGAATAAGATGTAGAAGCCTTTTCATTCACCTACTTTGGTATTAAATTATAGGATAAATTTCAAACAATTGATCTTATAATATCTTTATAACAATTGACTTAACGAATGCATATATATTAAAGGAAACATGAAAATGGTCCGTGAAGAAACATCGAAGAGCCAAAATGTGGCAAAATTGAATGTAAAGCAAATAGGTTGGCTACCTCTCACATTATTTTAAATTTCATATTTTATATAAATTTTTCCATGTAATCATTTTATTGTTTCAACCAAATTTTTGCAACTCGAATCTTTTTTTTTGCTATATCCATCCGAATTGACTCCTATACTAACTATTTTATCTAAGAATGTTAGTTCATGAGATGACTCAATTCAGTTTAGATTTGGGATATTTTATTTCATAAACAATATAAGTAATCGAACTTAATTGAGTTTGTGAGTCGTGACTTGTGACCTAGTTTTATTATGTTTATATTTTGTAGTTTTATATACTAACCAAAATATATATTTTTCATCTAGTATTCCTTAAATATATATTCATAGATAAAAAATAGTACTCTAAAATATTATATTTTAAAGTTTTTCTAAATCTAGCAATGCAAAATTAAAAATTCTAAAATAACAAAAATAATTATGTGAAAATATTTATTTATTCTAAATAATTTATGCATAAACTTAAAATATTATATTTGGATTTATTTTTCTAATTTAAGGTTTAATTTTTTATTAAAAAGAATTTTTAATGTATTTTAATTTTAAATTTGTGTTATTATTGAAAATTTAAACTAATTATGTTAATTTTGGAATAAAAACTTTAAAAATATTATTTTAGAGAATTTTCTTATTTAAAATAGTAGAGATAAATTAAGAGAAAATAATAAAAAATATAATTCATCTAATATTTTCAAACAAAAATAACATCTCAAAAATCTATTATTAAAAAAGGAAGAGAGCAAAAACTAATATAATAATCTATTTTGACTATTTAATATCATCATAAATGCTACTATTCATATCCATCACATGAAATTTTGTTGACTTTTTCTTATAGCTTTTTAGCAATTCGACGAAACTTTAATGTGACTCGTATTGAGCACATCTAAATAAAGGATTACAGGAATTTTGAACATGTTCATAAAAAGAAAAATTAAAATGATATGATTAAAGATAACACAATACATATATTTTTATCAAAAATAGGTAAAGCTATATGGATCAAGGAAATACAACTTTGTATATTAAGATAAATTTGGTATGAATTCTATAAGTTGTATTAGATATTTTTTTCATTTATTCTTTGATATCTTAGTTGTTAATGATAAATAGTTCGTGACAAAGTAAAGCGAATTGAAGAATTTTTAATATTAGAAAAATAGTACCATAAAATAGTAGGTTTTAAAATTTTTATTACAAATCTAATATTATAAAATTAAATTTCTAAAAATATCACAAATAATTATGTAAAAATATTTATTTAAATTATATATAAACTTAAATTATTATATTTAGGTTCATTTTTTCCGATTTATAGTTTAATTTTTATACTAAAATATATTATTAATGCATTTTAATCTTAAAATTTATCATATTATTAGAAATTTCAACTAAAGATGTTATTGTTGAAACAAAAACTTAAAAATATGTTATTTTATACAATTGTCCATAAAGTAACGGTTTTTTTAAAACAACTTATGCGATTTAATAGTTGACAGATTCTTAGTTATTAAAATAGGATAAAAATATGAATTAATATTCTAAAATAATATATTTTTAATTTTATTTTCTAAATCAAACATAATAAATATAAAATTAATAAAATAGCACAACTATATTTTGAAAATAATTATTTATCTTCAATAAATTATATATAAATTAAAACATAATGTTTATATTCACTTTTTCTAATTTAAGGTTTAATTGTTTTGTTAGAAATAAATTTTAAATTATTTTAATATTAAATTTATGATATTTTTGGAAATTTAAATGATTAGTGCTATATTTGAAATAAAAAAAATTAAAAGATTGTTATTTTAAACAATTGCTTAAAATATATTCATTGGATTCTATATTAAAAAAACTTTAGCTAATCGCGTAAATTAATAAATTTATTTTCTTTGCATAAATATCATTTAATAATTTCATTAAAAAATTAATAAGTTATGAAATTTGCATTAAATTATAAAAGGGCAATTGACTAAAATATTATATTTTAAAATTTTTATTTCAAATAGTAAAATAATTAAAAATCTCTTTTAAATAAAAAGTTTAAATCCTAAATTAGAAAAATTGAACCCAAACATTATATTTTAATTTTATATATAGTTTATTTGAGATAAATAATTATTTTTATATAATAATTTGTGATATTTTAAATTTTTTATTTTTTAATACGAAAAATTTAAAAATACTATTTTAAGATATTAATCATTATAAAATACTAAATGCATTTAATTTTTGCATAGAATATAAAACTTCTAATAAAATAAAATTGTGTAGTTAGTGACATTCTACACAAAGTCGAGTAAAATTATAGTTACTATTACAAGATGTTACCTCATAAAATCGAGTAAAATTATATTTAAATCAAGATCTGAAAACTTTTTTGGAAATTAAATTGTGAAGCCCATATTTTAATATGAAGTGGTAGAAATTATTCGTATGATATTAGCTATATAAATTATTATATTTTTTTGGTTTTTTGATAAAAGAAAATTAATCTTCGATTTGACTAATACTAACACTTGATTATTATACACACGTACATATATACTACACTTGATTATTATACGCACGTACATATATACTACACGTGAATATATATCATAAACACAATATTATAGACACACTAATTAGTTTTTTTACTTTTACAAAGTAGACTATGCAATTATAAAGCCTTAGCTAAATATATAAATATATAGTTTTAAGATTAAAATCCAAAAGTTTGGTGTGGAAAGACAAATAAAAAGCAAAGAAAGTGATTCATGAAATTGATGTTTGAGTAGTTGAGAAGGGAGATATTCAATATATCCGAACTCATTATAATATATTCCTTAGTATTCACGAAAAAATATATTATATTATCACTAATCAACAAAAAATGTCATATTTTATATAAAACTAACATGGTTGGTTACATCATCAAGTGATATAGTAGTTTATTGATTAATTATCGTTATATTAAATCAAATCCAACAATCAATATATATTAATTAAGTGTTTCATCATAGTTGTAGATTTTAATTAAAGACTATTTTAAATTTAAATCTGAAATCTTTATATAAAACTATGGAGACGCTTATTTTTTTTTCGATGTCTTAATATAAACAAAACTATAGAGAACATTTGTTAATTTAGACTCTCAAATATACTCTAATTTAAGATAATCTTTTGAGGATAACTCAAAGAACAAAATAATTGAAACGGATAATGACATAAAACTATTGTTAAAAAAAGAGTACTCATTTATTAAAATAATTTAATATAATCAATTTATTTTGCTAGATAACATAATAATATTAGTTTTGAAATACTAATTTAATTAATGTAATATAAATATGGAGAAAATTTATATCATAAATATGATATATATATATATACACGTAAACTATAAATATATTAAATATTTATTTATTGTCTATCTAATGAGTTCTAACAATATTAATCACGACATATAACTTTATTAGTATATTGTGTATCTTTTTTTTGTTAAAATTTATTGTTTATCTTGCTTATACTGTTTTTGTTCACCAAAGAGCTGTATCAATCATACGTTACCTTTTTATATTTAAAATTAATCATGTTCGTTTGTTAATTGCAGTTTTTTATGGTTACGATAAATTATTATTCGTTTATCTGTCGTAACTACTTACAATCAATCGTAATAGTTAAATGTTGTATTATACTTTACAATTTTTTTTTATTATTTATTAAAACAATATTACGACTAAAAACATCCGATCAACCGTAACTACAACTGTCGACAACACCAAAACGAACAACATATACCATAACCGTAATTATAGTATTAACTTTAATCACAACCGCAACCAACGACAACCGACAAATGAATAAAACAATTGGATCATACCAGAATAATCGATCTTTATATTTTCCAACAACATCAATTTCAATATTGAAATTCAGTTAAATTAAAAGACATGGAAGCAAATATAAAACAGAAAACAAAATGCAAGCAATTATGAACAGACTCGTGAGAGTAAAGTGATAATAACTTGAGATCGCTTGTGGGAGACATATTGTGTAATTTAGTGGCACCACATAAAGGTCACATGTGAGGCATATTTGCTTCAAACTAATTAAGGCTCATAGGATTTTTATAAATAACTAAAGTGGAAACCTTTTCTTAACCTTAAACATAAACTTCAAACTACTAATAGTTCAATTATTTGTTTATGCATCCCTCTTTATCACTCAAAAATTGATTTGCTAATGAGAATTGAGTTGAACATATCTGATAACAAAATTGAAATGTTATTTTCTAAAATATAAACACAAAATATTAGAAAGCAATAAATTAATAGATCAGAAAAGTATTTTTCAGACTTGAGATATTTTGAAAGTATCAAACGAATTTTTTTTTTTTTAAGACAGTGTATCATACAATGTATTAATGTATATCTACACTAGTTTAATTGTTTATCAACCCAGATTTTTTATATTTTGTATAAATCTTATGTTAGAATATGGCTTCCAACTCAAAATTAATTGTTAATATATAGACTGACTCATATTTTATATATATTAGTAAAGTATTATATAATTTTAAATATATATATTTTTTATAGTATCCGCGAAATAATAGTTTATCTAACCATTAATCTTAATACTATTTTTTTATAAAATTAATTTCAATTTTAAAATCGATCAAAATAATTTTTAGTTAAAATCAAGACAGGGTGTTCGACACACAATATAAACGAATGAAACCACATATTAGGGTTTTAATTGTAAATGGTTATAAATGATGTTATAATAAATACAGTACTATGCATTTTTGTTTGAGAGAGAGAATAAATGTGAATGAGTTAAGAAAGAAGATTTTACTTCTGTTTTTTTTATTGACCGTGAGCATCCTTACATGAAGAGGTAAGTGTTATTTATAGACACTTTAAGTCGGTTCACATCAATATTATTCAATTAAATATGGATAATCATTTATCTATTTTTAATACTCCCCCTTGATTATCCATTATTATAAAATTATTACGTACTGTCTCGTTAAAGACCTTATCATGTAAAAAACCCAACGGGATAAAAATTATGATAAGGGAAAAAGAGTGCATATACGTAATCTCTCCTTGAAGAAGATGAATATAATTTCTTTATAGATCTCGTAAATAATGCATTCCAATATTCTAAACATGTTTTCTGAATGTTATTGTAGGAAGTGCCTTAGTGAACAAATCTGCTGCATTATCGCTTGAACGAATATACTCGATGTCAAGTTCTTGATTTTTCTGTAGTTCTTGGATATAGGAGAAAAATCTTGGAGGAATATGTTTTGTCCGGTCACTCTTGATATAACCTTCTTTGATTTGAGTGACGCATACAGCATTATCTTCGAATAATTTGTTGGCTCTTTGTTGTAGGTTAGTCCACTTAATCTTTCAATATGTTGGATCATGTTTCTGAGCCATACACATTCTCTACATGTTTCATGAAGGGCAATGATTTCTGCATAGTTTGAAGAAGTGGCAACCAAAGTTTGTTTTTGAGATCGCCACGAGATCGCAGTTCCACCAATTGTGAAAACATAACCGGTGTGAGACCGAGCTTTGTGTGGATCCGATAAATACCCAACATCTGCAAAACCAACTAAACCAAATTTGAGGTTTCTAGAATAAAATAATCCCAAATCAATCGTATCTTGGAGATAACGGAAACTATGTTTTATTCCACTCCAATGTCTACGCATAGGTGATGAACTATATCTCGCAAGTAAATTTGTAGCAAATGCTATGTCTGGTCGAGTGCAATTTTCGAGATACATAAGTCCACCGATGACACTCATATAAGGTACTTCAAGACCTAATATGTCTTCATTCTCTTCACAAGGTCGAAGTGGATCATTGTTTATATTAAGCGATCGATTAACCATTGGAGTACTCAAAGGATTCGCTTTATCCATATTAAATCGTTTTACGTATAATTTGATTGATGCACAAATATCCTATCTTGGAAATGCTCAATTTGGAGTCCTAGACAAAATTTTGTCTTTCCAAGATCTTTCATTTAAAATTCTTCTTGCATATGAGTTCTTACATTATCAATTTTCTTTTGAGTTCCAATTATATTCAGGTCATCTACATAAATAGCAATGATCACAAAGCCTGATGGGGATTTATTTATAAATACGCAAGGGCATATCACATTGTTAATATATCCTTTTTCAACAGATATTCACTTAATCGATTATACCACATGCGTCCGGATTGTTTTAACCCATATAATGATCGCTGTAATTTGACCGAATATAGTTCTTTGGATCTTTTAGAGATCTTTGATCCTTCTGGGATCTTGAATCCTTCTGGAATTCTCATGTATATATCACTATCAAGGGTTCCATATAGGTATGCAGTCACGACATCCATAAGGTGCATTTCTAACCTTTTGGATGATGATAAACTCATTAAATATCTAAATGTAATTGCATCCATGACCGAATAATATGTTTCTTCATAATCTATTCCCGGTCTTTGAGAAAAACCTTGTGCAACAAGATGAACTTTATATCTAGTGACCTTGTTTTTCTCATTTCTTTTTCTTACAAAAACCCACTTGCACCCAACTGGCACTACATCTTTAGGTGTAATGACAATGGATCCGAAAACATTTCTTTTTTGTAGAGAGAATAATTCATTTCTCATGCCTATTTGCCATTTTTCTCAATCAGATTTTTTCTGACATTCTGTTACAAACATTGGTTCTGCGTTATCATTTTCATTTTCAATTTCTTTGTATACAGAAAATGAGAATATACCATTAATATCTTCTATTTCATTTCTAACCCATAATTTTCTATTTTGGGTATAGTTAATTAAAATCTCATATGTTTCTGTATTGCGTTTGTCTTCTGGACGGATTTCCACTTTACGGTTTTCAAAAAACTGTTTGCACATGTCTTCTGGACATTCTGTTTGAGTTGGTTCCTCTATAATCTTTTCACAAATATTTTCGAGACGTTCTTTGTGGGGTTCTTCTAGAACCTTTTGATTTTGTTCTCCCAAATACTTTTTTTTACGGGGATTTTTA
The DNA here is from genome assembly GCA_018901935.1 of Pugionium cornutum. Lineage (NCBI taxonomy): Eukaryota > Viridiplantae > Streptophyta > Magnoliopsida > Brassicales > Brassicaceae > Pugionium > Pugionium cornutum. Next base: position 9,473,613 of record JAENJI010000014.1, on the reverse strand, counting down.
TCTTTTGAGTCCATCGGTCTCCCCCTCTTTAACTGAACTTTGGGTTCATTTATTTTATCGCCATCAATATATTCTATAGGAACATTAATTCTTGATGGGACATTCACAGCGGGTATATATGACTTCGTCACTCGTTTTGTATTTGTGAATGCATCTAACAACTGGTTTGCAATATTTTGCAAATGTATGATTTTCTGAACTTCTATTTCACGTTGTTTTGTGGGAGGATCAAGATACAACAAAGATGGCGTACACCATTTAATATCTTCTTGCAGTTATTTAATTCTTCCCCCTAGCGTAGGAAATTCTTCTTCATCAAAATGACAATCGCAAATCATGCCGTAAACATGTCACCAGTTCGCGGTTCAAGATACCAAATAATACTCGATGATGTAAATCCAATATAAATCCCTAATCTTCTATGTGGCCCCATATTTGTTCTTTGTGGTGGGGCTATAGGAACATATATCGCAAACCCAAAAATTCGGAGATGAGATACATCGGGTTTCTGGCCAGATGTTAATTGTAATGGAGAATATTCATGATATGCACTTGGTCTTATCTGGACCAATGCTACCGCATGCAATATAGCATGACCCCATACTGAAATTGGAAGATTTGTTCTCAAAATTAACGATCTCGCAATGAGTTGTAACCGTTTTATCAAAGACTCAGCCATACCATTTTGTATATGAACATGCGGAACCGGATGTTCAACATCGATTCCAAGAGCCATACAATAATCATTAAAGGCTTGTGACGTGAATTCACCAGCGTTGTCAAGTCTTATTTTCTTTATATTATAATTATGGAATTGTGCTCTTAACCTGATTATTTGGGCAATGAATCTTGCGAAAGCCATATTTCGTGTGGTTAACAAATACACATGTGACCATCTACTAGATGCGTCAATTAAAACCATAAAATATCGAAATGGCCCACATGATGGGTGAATAGGCCCACATATATCACCATGTATTCTTTTTAAGAATACTGGAGATTCATTACTAATTTTGGTTGGTGATTGCCGCGTAATAAGTTTTCCTTGAGAACATGCTTTACACGAAAACTCGCGTGATCGAAAAATCTTCTGGTTTTTAATGGGTGGCCATTAGAATTTTGCATAATTTTTCTCATCATAACTGATCAAGGATATCATAGTCTTTCATGCCAGACTTTGAATGTACTTGTAAACTTCTGGTTTACCATAATATACGATTCAATTATATTTATTTTTGTATAATATAATCCAGAGGACATCATTGGTAATTATTCCAATACTTGTTTCTGCTTCCATGTAATGCAAAGATATTCAATGTTATTTATGCTCATTATCTCTATGTGATATCCATTCGTACGAATGTCTTTGAAACTTAATAAGTTTCTATGAGATTCGGGGGAATATAAAACATCATTTATTTCAAATTTTGTTCCCCTTGGCATTGAAAAACTAGCTCTTCCGGAACCTATGATAATATTTGCATTATCCGATATTGTATTCACGCTTCCGGCGGAATCTTTTATTTTGAGATAAGAGAAAAACTTTTTATCTTTAAGTATTGTATGTGTTGTATCACTGTCTGCTAAGCATATATCTCCATTCTCATTCTTAAAAAGATACATTTTCTTTATTAAAATATTGATAAAGATGTATTAATAAATATTAAACATATATATTTCAAAATCAACTTATATTATAACAAAAATATTTTACATTGAGTAATTAAAGTTCAAATTTACATATATTTTCAAAAAGACATTAAGTTTTGTTTTTGTTCGTAAGGAAACTAAATACAACTTTATATATAACATTAAACTTAATTGTCTTGTTCTTTGGTATTCTCAGAATAAATCAGAAAATCAGCAACATCGAGATATGTATTTCCATCGAAAGAAAGTTCGGGTTCATCCGAGATAAAGTTGGTTTCACTTTCTTTTCCTTTTTGTTTCTGTGATTCTTGATATAGATTAGCCAAATGTTTTGGTGTATGATATGTACGAGACCAATGTCCTTTCATGCCACATCTGTAACAAACATTTTCAATATTGTATGTTTTGGCGTACATCAGGTACGCGACCAACTTTATTTTTGTGGATTTTATTCTTTCTCCCGAATTTGAATTCATTGGAACGAAAACCTCTTCCTTTTCCACGTCTACATCCACCTCCTCGTCCACGTCCACGACCACGATCATGGCCTCGACCACGTCCATGTCCTTGCCAATTATTGTAACTGGATGATGCAACATTCACTTCTGAGAATGGAGTTGATCCAGTGGGACGAGATTGATGGTTCATCATCACAAGTTCATTATTTTGTTCAGCAACAAGGAAAACTTGCATTAACTCTGAATAACGAGTATATCCCTTTGCTCGATATTGTTGTTGTAGGATTACATTTTCAAGATGAAATGTTTGGAGAGTTTTTTCAATCATATCATAATCACTTACTTTTTCTCCACACAATATCATCTTAAAAGTGATTCCGAACAATGCAGAATTATATTCACTTACACTTTTATAATCCTGAAACCGGAGGTTTAACCACTCATATTTGGCTTTTGGTAAGATCACATATTTTTGGTGATCAAACCTATCTTTGAGTGATTGCTAGAGATCTACATGATCTTTTTTGTGATATATTCATCTTTTAAACCATCATAAATATGGTGACACAAAAATATCATGGTTTTTGCCTTTTTCTCATTGAATGTTGTTTTCAACCTATCGATGGTGCCAAAAAGATCTTTTACCTTTAAATGCATTTTTGCAGAGATAATCATTTATCTATTTTAAACCTAAATTGCATTGTTTAACTAATTTTTTTTGTGTCTAGACTTGTATATAGCGACAATACTTTCAAGGCTTTTGTACACAATATTTTATGGGCTTAAAATTAGGTGTTGTATTATACTTTTAAAATTCTAAACTTCAACGACATTTTTTAACACTCACATTTTACATTGACTTCTACCTTGTAATATCAGGTATGTCTTTAATTTTTTTTAATTACTCAATCATCTAAATAAATATTTTGATTTGACATAAAAAAAATTTTGGTCAATAATATATTTCAACCTCAAACGTACATAATTAAATTTTTATAGGCAAAATATCATGACGATGTTTTAAAGAGAACTGGGCTTGAGCCCAAACGAGACAAATTCGTGTTTACGACATTTGATATTGTTAAAAAATAATCGGTTCTAATTTTGAAAATACATTTAACACAACAATAAATAAAAATAATTTTTTTATTAAATTTATAAGTTCGTACTCTAATACTTTGTTAATGGTTTTTTTTGTTAAATTTAGGACCAGCTTATATATATAGTGATATATGATAATGTTGTACTTTCATGTGCTCAAATCAATTTTTTGCCGATGGTTTTTTGACAAATTGTTCAAAATTTACGATTAAAAAATTTTAACAAACAATTAGTAATGGATTTACATTTAAAAAAATAATTAAATTTGCTGAAGTCAATCACATGTATTATGAATTATTTATTAATAGTTAGATTTGTACAAAATTTATTTTATATGTTTCGACGTTTTTTATAATTGCATCACTTGTTTTGTTTTTCTTTTGTAACAAGAGAAAAAGCTTCTAAAAACAAACTATATAAAATCAATAAAAGCCGAGCATTAATATAATTTTCTTGGAAAAATATACATAAAATTGCTTTTTTCTTATCAACATTATTTGGAATTGAAAATTTTGTCATCTAGATTTAATAGATTTTTTTTTTACTGTTATATGTAATTTTAGATTATATATATAAAAAAGACATTGGAACAGCAGTGAAACATGAAGAACTGTACAAGCCAAGTAATTCCCGCTTACCATTTTGAAGGCAGAAAACACTGAGAGTAGCATAGAGAAATCAGAATTTAACATCAATATATAACACCATTGACCATTGTCATCAGTTTTGAACAATAAGAGTTCAGCAGCCACTTTCCAAAATAAATATTCAAAATTTGTTGAATTCGTTGTAGTCGAAAAAACATTTGAAACCAAACCATGATTTAAATTTTTTTATTCTTCTCCACATCGTGGAAAATGATTTTCACAATTGGTAACCTTATTTCTCAATATATTATTTTATTGCTAAACATTGTAAATACTTGCTAGATACCATTTTAAGCTTTGACCGGCTTTGTGATTTTATTGGGCTAAAACCAGGCCCAATAGCTGAGGGGCATATACTAGTTTTGTGCTACCTAATATCCATCCATTTTCTTCCCTGCTGATTAATTTCTCCAAATTAAAATTTTTTTATTTACTAACTAAATTTAAATCTACATATAATAATTAATTTATTTAATAAATAAAATTAAATACATACATAATTTACGTATTATTTAAAATATTTTTCTAAATTTTTAATATTAATTATATAAATAAAATACATAATTATATAAATTACATAAATAAATTTAAATTATAGATGTAATAAATATTTAATTAAATTAAATTTTTATTTTACTAAATTTTTTAAATTCTTAACATCTTTATTTGTATTATATTTACAAAATAATTTTCACACTTCAACATAATAAAATTTTACATATAATACAATATATTTATTTAATATTATTTTTATAGATATTTTAATAAATTAAGTAAAAATAATTTTTTTATTAATTTAAAATATTAATATTCCAGTCATTATCAATTTTATCATGTGTATTACAATAATGCTGGGTATCACTAACTAAATATGAAACAGAGATCAGACTTGAAATTAAGAGAACCAAACCAAAATAGTGATTTGAAGCATTCCATTTGTATTAGTCCACTGTTTAAAACCAAATAAACTCTCTTTCTCTATATATATATTACATAACATACAAAAAATTTAAAACCCTCCAAAAGAGCTTTTTTTGTGACCACCAAAACAAGCTAGCCTTTCCAAAACCCTATCTCTCCTTTTTATGTAACAGCAATTTACAGAGATTTATCCTAACCAAAAAACCCTTATAACACAACTTCAACCCCTTCTCTTCAATTAAGGATCTTGAAGAAACAAAGTTGATGGTATCAGTTTGATTCAACTGAACAAAGCCACTGAGACTCCAGAATCGTCCTTATTGCGGTTTATCCATGAAAGGCGATACCTTTTCTGCAATGGAGCTCCTGGGGCTTCAAGCTCATCATCATTGTCATCACCTATACCAAACGGTTTAACTAAACCGAGCCTGCTATGGTGGAAAACCGAGGTTTTCCGAGGTGTAGTATACGCGAAATGTGTCTGCTTTGCGATCATTGTCTGTAATAAAAATAGGGAACAATTAGATCAACATCAACTAATGGTGTATTGGTGTATCATAAAATCAGCTAATGATACTGATTTATACTTACAGCTTCTCTTATTGTCTTTGAAACATGAAACAACTGTTTCAAGTCTTCATGCTCGACCCGACAGATAATCCTCACCTGTAATAATCAAGTGTCGATGGAATGTTCAAAACATCAGTGGAGTCTAACAAAAGTTCTCCAAAAATGGAAAAGTGGAATACAGTTTTCTAATTCAATACGATTGCGACTGTCAAAGAACAAAAAAGGGTTCACCTTTCAGCTAACTGATCAATATCCGTAAACTAATAAGAAAGAAATTAACCAAATTTAAACAATCCTTCATTTCCAAAACGAATAAATCAGAGAGATAAACAAAGCTTCACCATTCATAAATCTGAATACTACTCCACAGATTAACATGAACCCAAAGATTTTAAAAAAAAAATTTCTTGAAAACACTCTCATATAGGATTCGAATCTCATAGAACAAAAAAGCTTTCAATTTTCAGCTCAGTCTGATGAAGACTCAGTAAATTAACATGAAATCTCATCTAATACAAACCCAGAAAATAGAAGAAGAAGATATAAAAGTTTTTATCTAGAAACATACCAGAATATCTAGCGGAAGATCTTCAAGTTCTCGACTTTTACAATCTGCAACCAAGGTTTTATCGCAGAGCTTCTTCGGTGAAATGAAGATTGAATCCACAATCACATCGCCTCCTGATATTAGAATCCTCTTTCTACCAAATCCTCTTTTATACTGAACTAACTCTAACCCTAGCCGTATTCCTCCATCATCCACATCACGACGATGCTTCGAATTCGATGTCTGGGAAACGATTCTCTTCTTCCCCAATGCCATTTTTTTTTGGTCAAATTAGTGAACTATCTGCACCAGAAACGTAACAATCTCAGATATTTTGAAACACGAGGATCCAAAAACAGAGGATTTTGAAGAAAGAACGAACGAAATAGAATCAAAGAGCAAGAAAAAAAACCTTTAAAGAATGAGATTTACCAGTGAAAACCGAAGACCTTCAGAATTTTTGTCAATATCTCCTCGAAAGTGAATCCAAGCTGAGAAAAATGAGCGATTTTTCTTTTGGGTGTTTTCGTTTAAATGTGACACGAAGATTAGCTTACTTCTCTTCTCTGTACTTATTTATAGCAGAGAAATTATTAATTAATTTCCTTTTTTAAAATTCAATTTTAATAAACGAGAAGACACTGGAAATTTCCTTAGGAAAAAATATCTTCAATTTGTTTTTTAATTTAAAATTTGTTATTATCTCCCTCCTTGCTGGTGGTAAGCAAAAGACGGCTTAAAAAAATAGCCGTTGAGTTAAGACACGTGGCGATCTCGGAGTCGAAGAAGGAACCCACGTGGGAGTTTTCTATACTGACGTGGCGACAAGTTATTCGTTTGTCGGTTTAATCTCACACGGTTTTGTTCTTAGGATTCCACAGAAAATGTACAACAAATCTTTGTGGTCTCTGACAAAGTACTTTTAAACCCAATACTCTAACTTTTATCACGGACCATTAGAATAGAAACGATTAAATTTTAAATATTATTAATTACTTCTTGATTATTCACCAAAAAAATTATAATTTAACTATGGTAAATGCATTAATTATCTTTTTTTTTGTCTTGCATTATCAAGATACAAAGATATGGATAAAATCATCATTATATTTCTCTATTTTTATTGAATAATATACATTACATGTCTTTTGTTAAGAATTTTTACTGAGACATTAACTAATTTTAGGTAAAGCAATTTAACTAAGGGAGATATTATATTTTTAACAATGGGAAGTTCTTAATTGGCATATAGCTGATTAAGCCATTTAACAATTTGTTTAAAATTCAAATTTTTTTTGTCAATGTTTTTCTCAATAGAATTTAATAATTATTATATTTAAATATACAGCAGATTATAATTTAAGTATACTATTTACTTTTTGTGCGTAATTATGGTATTTGATTTGAGTTTTGTTATGCCATTTATTGAATAATTAAGATTGAAAGATATACATATATTAATATCATTACTACATTTCTATTACTATTCCTACAATCTTATTCGAAAAAGTATATCTGCAATTATTTGAGAATCTGATAACATATTAAATCATTTTGAATTACATCTCTTTAATTTAGGGAGATTGTTGTTTTATTATTAGAAGTCCTTGGGTGGTATTGAAAGTAAAGAATTCTGAGAAAATGGTTTAAATAAAATGAATGAAATATGTTTGGAAAAAAATCCGTATGTAAGATATGATAAACTCTAATAGAATAAAAATAAAGAGCAATAATTTAAAAAAAAAAATTTATTTCAAATTTAATATCATAAAATTAAATTTTAAATTTTACACACAAAATTCATATATTGTGCTAATTTATAATCGACTTCCGTTAATAGATGATTTGGCACCCATGTGACAGATAACAAATTCGTTCTTTTAACCACCACACACCAAATTTTCTCCTTTTACAGTTAGGTATTCTACAAGATATAAAAATCTCGAACAATTTTAAAAATATAAGTAGAGATATGTGATTGAAAGAAACCGACCGACTTCATCGCATATAAAAATCAACTCATTATTAAAAAAGATAGAAATCGCAAATAATAAAAAAAAAATTTGAATTCTTTGTTTTTGATCTTGTATTATTTTTATTTTTTATTTCGACAACCTAAAACATTTTTTATACTTTTCAAATTCTCTCTAAAATAAATAATGATTAAAAAAATTTAAAACTGGTATTGAATTTTCTCTAAAACAATTGAACTCTCTCTAAAATTTAATTCTCTCTAAAACAATTGGTATTGAAAAATTTTAAAATTTCTAAACATAAAATTTTGGGCATTTCTTTCAATTGATAATTACAAAACAAAAACATTATATATGGGATTACATAACATAACACTGAACTAAACTTTTCAGTGAGATTTCAACGAAATTTAGATCAAATAGAGTCTACAACTTTTCCATAAACAACTCCACAAAAAATCTGCAAAGATTATAACCAATTCGAAAAACAAATTTGATCAACAAAACCAACACAGACAGTATGGGAAAAGATACAAGTGAAAAATGTTGTTTTCTAATATTTGAGAGGGGAAATAGCTGCGTACTGGTGGGAAGAATGAGTCAATAATTGTTTAATAAGTGTTTCTGTTTTTGATAATGTGCCTAGTATATAAGATACGTTTAGTTTATCTTGTTTAATTAGTGTTGAAGTGTTTCCTGTCATTTAGGATCTATTAGTTGTAACAAGACTATAAATAGAGCTGTACCTCTGTCAAGTTGAATAACTGAATCAGTTTTACACCATTTTCTCATTGTCACTTTATATTTGGTATCAGAGAGAAATAGGGGTTGCTAAGCATTCCAAAGTTTGATGGAGACTACGAACATTGGACCATGTTGATGGAGAATTTGCTGCAATCTAAAGAGTGGTGGAACCTTATTGAAGAAGGATTAACATAGCCGTCTCGAGGAACAATACTCAATGGACAGCAACGTTCTGAACTACATGAATTGAAGCTCAAAGATCTCAAAATTAAGAATTATTTGTTTGTTGCCATTGGTAAAACAATTCTAAAGCAGATTCTATAGAAGAACAATTCCAAAAAATTATGGGACTCAATGAAAGCAAAGTTTCAAGGAAATGAGCGTGTGCAGAATGCACAACTGTAGAAGATACATAGAGATTTTGAAATTCTTGAAATGAAGAATAATGAAACTATGACGGAGTATTTTTCACGAGTAATGGTCGTAGCCAACGACATGAGGAATCTTTGAGAAGATATGTCTGATGTTAAAATAGTGGAGAATGTGTTGAGAACCTTGTCTGAACGATTCACATACATAGTATGTGCAATCGAAGAATCAAACGATATCTGAAATCTTTCAATCGATGAACTCTAGAGTTCTCTTCTGGTGCATGAACAAAAATTCAAAAAGAAAGAGAATGAAGAGCATGTGCTGCAATTACAAGAGAGAAAGATCCACGATGAGAAAAACAATGGAATAGGGTAGAGGAAGATTCCGAAGAGCTCGTAGAGGCAAAGGAGGAAGAGGATTAAGTAGAGTCCCTGTCAACAAAGCCTTACTTGAATGTTATAAGTGTCACAAGGGACATTATCAGTATGAGTGTCCAAACTGGGAGAAAGGTGCCAACTATACAGAATTTGATAGAGCAGAAGAGATAGTTCTGATGGCACATACTAAGATTGAGAAGAAAGAGAAAATGTGGTTTCTTGACTCTGGATGTAGTAACCACATGTGCAGAGAAAATGAGTGGTTCAGCGATCTAGATGAAGAATATACCCATCAAGTTAAACTTGGAGACAATTCAAAGATGGTTGTCATGGGGAGAGCCAACGCTCGAATGGACATTGGAGGTACATCACACATAATAACTAATGTGTACTACACATAATAAAGAGTGGGTCGATTCCTTTCATGTCGTTCATTGTCTAGGCAAATGTGGAGATGTTCTCCTGGAGGAATCGGGCGAGTGCATCCCTGACTTCTACGGACACCTTGGTTCCTATGTATTTGGCGGGGTTGTTAGCATCAAGGTTCACATGCTCGACGGTCATATCTCGTGACTTGGCGATCAGCTTTGTTGGTCCACACTCTATGCCAATAAAACAAATCTCTGGTGGATGGAGCAACTTGTGTTATGTGATGAAACATGCCCAGGACACATCCTAGTCCCCTCTTACTGTTCCCACTCCATCTGCTCTAGGAAAATTGATGCACTGGTGGTATGTCGATGCGACGACCTTCTTCGTGTGTATCCACAAAGTTTCCAAATTGAAGTTGTAGATCGCCGGCTTAACGATGATGACAAACTTGACGATCCGGGTGACGCCGCTCAGATAGACCGACAACTTGATTGTATTAGTGGTCATCGTCGACTCCCCAGAAAAGCCCATCAACGGCCTTGTCACCGGATTGATCACCTCGTCTTTAACATCCACTTTGTGCAAAGTTTCCTTGAAGATGATATCGACCGAGCTCCTGCTATCAATGAGTATCCGAGAGACTCACAGTCACCGACCTGGAGTTCGATGACGAGGGGATCATTGTGTGGATGGTCGACGCCGAGCATCATCTTGGGTGAACGAGATGGCGGGTCTCTTTTCGCTGCGATTACGCCATTTGAGTGCAGTCGTAGCACGGCGTTTTTGTTCTTTGATCGAACATACCGAATCATTACATGCTACGAATCTGTCCATGATAATGTTTATTCATCACATCGGTACAAGGGGCAGATCGTCAGGTCGGTCATCAGCGACCTGCACTGGTGGGTTGCCCCGTGTTGCGTCCCTCTGCATTAGGTCTCTGCTCTGCAAAAACTCCAATAGTTCCTGACATTCGGCCGTGGAGTTTTTTGGAATCTTACAGCTTGACGGCGACTCCATCTCAGAGCTCATCACCGTCAAAAGTGGGGAAGAAAACGAATGGTTCAGTGTTCGACAAAAGGAGCCAAATTTAGGAATTACGAAGTTTTTTTGCTACCAATATATTTTCATGTCTTCGTTATTTTGTGTCTAGATTAATATTATGCCTGTAAACAGTCACTTTAATTAATTATGGAATTTATATTCACTCAAATGCTATATTTAATTGTTAAAAAAATACAACTTTTAATTCGATTAGAATTCGCAATATTCTTCAAAAAAATGAATAATTTTTTTAATAGATAAATTGGAAGGAAGTCGACTTAGATTGATACTAATAGTAATTTGATTTTATTCAATAGCTTGAACTTCATGATGTATTTACGTAGCGATTCCTTAGCCCCTTGGGTTAGGTTACAAAGGTATACGTTGGACGTTTCTCTTTGGAAAATCATTTAGTAATGTTTGAAAAATGTCGTCAATAACTGCCTAAAACTATTGATCGAGTTGGCCTCCAACTTGGAGAACTAGCTGAGTTTGGCGCCTTCGAGATTCTCAGCGAAGAGTTGGTAGTACCTAGCGTCCTTTTTATCGGGTGCGAAGTGTATTCTTCCCATTGCGATGGTGAACGCACTCATGAACTCTCTCGGGCCCGAGGTGCCTTCCTAGGTCGGTCATCATATTTTGAAGTTGTTCCTTAGAGGTCACGAGATTATTCGAGCGGTGAAAGGCGTACTCTGTGTTTATTCGAGGACATGGTCGATTTCTAGTGCCGAGCTGACAGTATGATGCATTTTGGATGCGATGTCTTGCAGCTGCATTTTGAATGTTTCGAGGTATTGGTTGTTGACGTAAGCCCCTTGGAGAGTGTGATGCGTTTTGATCTCATCCCGGGCGGCTGGGTGATGCTCATGTCGGCGATTTGATCGTTGAAAAGATTGCTCCGTAGCTACTGGATTACATGTATGAGTTATTGGGTTGATTTTGTCTTAAGGCGAGTTAGATGTTGGAAATGGAAAACCAAACTTCCAACAATGTGAACAGAGAAATTAATAATTTTATTTTATAAAAATTAATTCCGAGAACATTAACAATTAGACTATTCGCTTTAATAAAAAAGACTAATTAAGACATACTAAGCATGGCGATAACATATGGTAGAAGTTGCACAACCCGAAAATGATTCACCGGAATTTACGACACATGAGTTTTTTCTTTATTGTATTATAGTCTCTTCTCACATTAAAAAGACTAATATTTAAGAAGAAGAAAAAAAACACTAATAACATAATCATTAATTATTTGTCGCAAACAGAGAACAGTAACACATAATTACAAATTTATTACAACAAAATCCAGTCGATGAACGTTTACAAAACCATATTCATGATAATAAAAACACTAAACTTACATTTAATCACTTCACACAACAAGAAAAACATAATTAATAAAACAAAACAATAATATTTCCTATTATAAAAATGATGATTTAGTATTAAAGATTAAAGGGTATGACGATGACATCTAGTAAGATATACTAATTAGATTTTGTTATATATTAAAAAGAAATTATCACTTGAAAAAACCTAATACTATTATAATTTTGAAATTAGCTTATTCTGCACCCATGATTGAGAAATATAGCAATTCGATTGATTTCTAACCTTTGTGCTTACGGAAAACAATTTCTAATTGTATATCTCACAAATAATATTCGAAATCAATGTTTTAAGATCATATATCCAATTTAAAAAGGGTGAATTTTTGCTCTTGTTTTTCAATGCGTATTATCAAGGTTTGTGTCGCTACATCTTGAGTTGATGTGAAATTGATCAATGAATTGATTATTTTTTTAAATTTCGGTAATCTCGTCCATCCGATTTGATTGAAAAATCGATTCTATTGGGAGATGAATCACGGCAGAAGTTGTTCCTCGTGTGGGGTCATTTCGGATTCAGATGGTTTCAAATCTATAGACGATATTGATAACAGTTGCCGTATTTGAGGTCGTTGATGAGCTTCTTAGAGGCGCTTGGGGTGTCAGTGAATAGTGATTGTGGATACAATCGTTTAAATTTTTGATCACTCACCCAAATCTCCATCCTTTTATACTCTTCCTTGATCCGTCTCTCTTAGCATCAGATGAAGCCAAAACGACAGAGTAGAAGTTATTGGGCTATGATCAAGATCAGCTGTCTTTGATTTTAGACCTCAAACCATAATATCATATTGGCCCATTGCAGCTTTAGCCCACTTTTGCAAAACTGAAAACCACGGCAAGAATTGCGGCTATGATTACCACTACGACTGATTGTAATATATATTATTCGTTTGCTTATTGTTAATAGTTGCGTTTATGGTTGATTACATGTTTTTAATCGCACTACTGTTTTAATCAGCAGTCAAAAAATTGTAACGTAAAACGTTGACTACTGCGATTAACCGCAAATAGTTGCGACAGTTAAAAAAACATCAATTTATTGCAACCGCAAAATATTGCGGCTACCAAACAAACATGAATAATATTTATTAGTAGGCTCGTGGTTCATGCGAATTCGTATTGTTATTTACTAATATGAACAATTTTACATCTGATCTTTTTATGATTTTCTCATTCTTCTTGTCTCTATGATTCTCTCATTTTCACTTTCTTTCTCCCTTAAAAATTATTACAAATAATTACTAAATTAGAGTTTCTTCATATCTTTGACCGAATTCTCTAACTAAGAATAAAATATTAAAATAAATTGGATATGAAGAAAATTATTAAATTGGAGATTGAACTAAAGTTATTACATTAATTTTTTCAGATCAATATATATGTTATCTTTTATGAAGAAATGTCTTTCAAAATCTAGTAAAATTATTTTATTAAATAGATTTTTCATTATGAAAACTAAATTATTCGAAGAGAAATTATCTAAAATAACATTGTTTTAAATTTTTATTTCAAATTCAGAATCGTTAGTTTTACTTTCTATTAATAGCACAAAATTAATATTAAAATAGTTTAAAAGATTTTTATATTAGAAAAATTTTAAATTATAAATTGGAAAATAAGAATTCAAACACAATGTTTTAATTTTATTTGTAACTTATTTATAAAAATAATTATTTTCACACACAAATATGTTTTATTTTGAAATTTTAATTTTACTCTACTAAATTTGGAATAAAAACTAAAATGTATTATTTTAAGAATTACTCTTATACATACGAACACAAAAATAAAATAAAAAATTGATGAAGTAAAAAGGTGATTTACTTTATATATCTATACTACGACTTAAACATCTTCAAGCTTTTCTGATCAAATTTTGTTCTAAAAAAGAGACAGAAATTAATATGAGATTCTTATTGGTTAAAAGTGGGAAAATATTCAAAGATACAGTCATTCAAAGAAGTTAAAAGTATCAATTATATTAGTATTCCCAAGAGAGCATAATGAATAAACTCAACCCCACGAAATTAAACTAATAGCATGCATGAGAATATGTAGACAGAAACTACTCCAGATGCACTTTGATCTCTGATAAGTTCAAATTATATAAAGTCATGCCAAACCCAGAAAGAGTTTTAATCTGAGATCAAACTCAAAAGAAGAGAAAGAAACACAAACAGATATAGTTCAAATGGGATAAAAGCAAAGTACGAAAGCAATAGAGTTCGAATCTGGAAAACAAAGCAACATAAGATGATAGAGTTTCACTCTTTATGATGTTTGAAAGACATCAAGAGATCGAGCATGCTGAAGTTAATTTTAGGGAAACTGAATGCGACATCTCCTTGGAGTAATGCTTCGAATGTAATTGATCCTTGCATGATTTGGTTCGTAGAGTGCGACTTTTGGGTTTGTAGGACGCCTCAAATTCACCTCCTCGAGAAACGGTGCGTTCCGGAGAAAGAATTCTACCATATCAAGCTCGTGACTGTGGTCTTTGTAGCCATTGATGTCGACAAACCTCATACTCTTCAAATCGTAGTTGTAATTTTCAATAGCTGGCTTGTGATGAATCTCCCAATACATTTCAGGTTGAATTGTGAAGCTATTGATCTGATCATACATATATATATATAACACAAAACGTACACTTCGATGAAGTTAATTAGCCCATGCATGGTAATGACTGAGATAGAGAGAGATAGAGAGAGAGATAGAGAGAGAGAGATAGAGAGAGAGAGAGACGTACATCGATCACAACTCGTTCGAGGAGAGGGCAATGTTTGATGAATTCAGCGATGTCGAAAAGAGTGCAAGTTGTTGGAGCTTTAAACTCAATCTGAAATCTTTGTAAGTTCTCAAACACGAAAACTGGTTTTCTCAATCCTTCAGCTGTGTATCGATACGTCATTGACTGTATACACATGTGAGAGAAAAGATCAAAACTCAATCATAACCAAGAACGAAAAATTATGAATAAAAGAAAATAAAGACTAACTCTGAAACACACATGAAAATATTATTGAAAATATTACGGGCTCCGGATTGGGAGGCCAACCCCGTAGGTACGTGACTAAGTGAGTAATTCGTTACCCTCTTTGCTCGGATTCCTCTTTGTCGGTGATTCGACAATCAAGGGAATCCGAGAACCTAGTCGGATAAGATTATCCGAGTGATCGGGTGATCGGGATTAGATGATACCTACTCGGCCAGAAGGTTGGCCTGGAATTAGAGTCTTTCAGACCGAATGATTGGGTGGCCGAATGATCGGATGATACCTTCCATGATCGGTTGGTCGATTGGTTCTGCTTATGGCCGAATCGAGTGTGTCTTTGGCCGGATATTGGTTGATACTTAGAGAATTGATGGAATTTCGCATAAATTGCATTTATTTATGCATACTTTAAGGCTTTTATCAAATAATACTTGCTAAGGGCGAGTTATTTATGCATCTTTGGCTTTTTAGGAAAAGATGGTGATCATGCTAAGGAATTGACTTGAGCACAAGGCTAGTGGCCTGAGTATATTGGTGGTGTGCTGATCCGGGTTGTTAGGATCGTTCAAATGTGTAAATTGTCATACTTAATGAATCCTATTACTATAGTTAAATAAAATCTGGATCTATTATCTAATGAATCTTTCATATCGACTCTAAAACTCATGAATCTCAGAACATAAATCGATTTTGGAATTAATCTAAATAATGGACCCTAAATATTGGACTTTGGACTCGGAATTCCTTGGTGAATCCGAAAGAAAACAACCTCTTCGGACTGATAGTCCGGGTAGGGGTGTTTCAAGTTGGTATCAAAGCATACTTGGTCTTAATTAGGACATGTTAGATTTGGGTTAAGTAGGCACCACTCATTAGGCAACCAGGTCTTGTGAGTGTTAAGTGTCGAGACTAAGCAAACGGTTTGTAGATGGGTAAGAGTAACAAGACCGGGAAAAATTAAGAATGATAAGGCAAAGGGTGGTGAACCAAGTCAAGTGATTGGAGCCTTGCTGAATCCAGATGTGTTTGAGCTTTCGATAGTGCATGTCGCGGCGACTGAGCATGACCATCCGGAGGGTGAGGATGAGGAATCTACTCCTCATCGCACACATGCGGGTGAAGAAGTGCAACATGACCAAGAAGCCACGAAAGTGATCCCAAATGCAGTTCCAAGTCCACAAGAATGTGGAAAATAATGAGGACTATGATAACTCAGTTGGCTATATTGACTGAGGCGGTTATGCCCAAGGCATCGGTACATGAGGTGCCACAAATGGGCGACCAAAGGTCGTCGGTTCGTATGGAGAACCAGGATGTGGTGATACTTGATGACGCACCCAAGTATTCCAGGAAGAAGGTGTGGTACTTGAGTATTCTCGAACACATGATACACCTGAAAACAGGTAGTTTCGCTAGGGGCTCTGACCCAATTAAGGCCGACGAATGAAAGAACCAATTTGTGAGGAACTTTTAGTCAACTAGGCGTCCTAGTGACTACCAGAAAGATATTGTAGACCACTTCCAAGAAGGGGATGCACATAATTGGTGGGTTATCTTGGATAAACGGTTGGGTGAAATGATCCAAACCTTTGAGGAAGAATTCAACAAGAAATTCTTCTCACCAGAGGCATGGGACTGATTGGAAAGTGCATACCTGGAATTGGTTCAAGGGTGCCGAGCTATTGGGAGTATGAAAAAGAAAAAGCGTTTTGTGGAAAGAGACCTTGTGGATGAACTCGGACAGGTGCACCGGTTCATGCGTGGACTACGGGTTGAGATTCGTAACCACAGTTTGGGTTAGAAGTTTGGGTCAGTCACCGAACTGGTGGAAAGGGCTACCCTGATTTTGGAAGGGATTGACGAAGAGAACTGACTGAAAGAATCCAAAGTGCTAACTTGTTACGGCCAGTCAAGTGGTGATGATCGGAAAAGAAAATGGGATAAGGTTGATGATTCTAGCAAACCTATGGAAAAGAACTAGGGAATCCAAGACGTGTGGTAGGAGGCATAGTGGAGAATGCTGGAAAAGGATGGGTGCATGTGCATGTTGCGGCAACAAGGAACATGGTACCCGGAATTGCCCAAGGATGGACCATGGACAAAAAGGATTGCCGGGTGATGACTCAAGGACTTGCTACAACTGTGGTAAGTGAGGACACAATAGGAAGGATCGTCCCAAGAGGCAAGCGGAAAAGGAAACTCGAATGAAAGGACTACCGTAAGGTAATCGAGCCTGCAGGCAAGAGGTAGGCCGTGGTATTGTGGGTATATGAGCTATCCAGGGACATAGGCGATAATTGCGAGTACATATTGATCACTAGTACGACATAACCCTAACTTTTAATTAAAAAAATGGGCATTGAATGGCATGCATAAACAGTAGGATACTTAGCATTTCAGATGATTGTGTAGGGACCTTGGTTGTGGACGGTATTGAAGCATATGTCATGTTTGATTTTTGGGGGTTCACATTGCTTTTTAAACCCAAAATGGTTTAATATGAATGGAATTCAAGGAGACACCATCTTTGGAATGAGTAAAATACAAGCGGCTGAAGGGCAAATAATGAATTTGTTGGGAATTGTGCAGAACATTCGGATTATGATTGGAAATGTCAGTTTGCCGGTTGACTTGTTAGTCGTCTAACTTAGGAATTACGAGATAATACTAGGTATGGGGGATTGGCTGGAAATGAACAAGGTGACCTTAGAGTGTCATCGAGGACGAGTTTGGTTTGAGAAAGAGAGAGTAAGATTGGAGTTCCAAAGGATCTAACCCAACTCGGGAAGTTTGATAATCTCACCAATCCATGCAGAATGAATGTTTGAGAAGGGGTGCGGTGCCTATGTAGGCACGATAAGCACCAAGGGAAAATAGAAAAGTTGGGAGTTAAATGATATTCTAATGGTCAACGAGTTCATGGATGTGATACTGGATTGATCTCTTACTACTTTGGAATTCAAGTAAAGCAAGAAACCAATGGAATCTTTGTTAATCAAGAATGTTATACTAAGAGGTGTTTAAGAAATAAGATGAATTATTTGAATCGATTAAGCATCCAGTGGAATGTGGAGCTAAGTTGTCAAAACACTACAAATAGGAGACTATGGATCCAACATTCTTTAAGAGTTAAGTTGTCAAAGCTCTACAAAGTGGATTTGTTTTCTACATAAAGATACGAAATTCACATGTATGTCGAAAAACAACTCATTGTCATTCTATTCACTTGTGAAGCAGAATATGTAGCTGTTAATTCATATATTTATCATGGAATTTGGTTATGAAATTTGTTAATGAAATTGAGTCTACCACAAGAAGAGCAAATAAAAATCTTCGTGGATAACAAGTCAGCAATAGCATTACGAAGAATCTAATCTTCTATGATCACAGTAAGCACATTGACACAAGCTACAACTATATTAAAAGATCGTGTTATCAAGAAAGATGTGCAATTGAAATATGTGAATACAAATAATCAAGTAGGCGGCATATTAACCAATCCATTCAAACGCAAAAGATTTATCATGATGACGAGTTTGTTTGTAGTAACGAAATCATATTTAAAAGTGGGTGTTAAAAACTAAAATTGATTTTATTTAAATTCTGGAATTTATCCAAAATCATCTTCTAGCTTTTTAAAAAAAAATATTTAGACACTTGTATTAAAATAATATAGATATTATAAAAGAGATATCTAAATTTATGATTTAAAATACTTAGAGATTTTGTCGTTGAACCTATAAATATCTCTTTTGTGAAATCTTATAATATCTTTTTCCAAACCTAGTTTGCAATAATTGTCTATTAGCTTATTTCTTTAACATATCACTCAAAATTCCTATAAAATATTTTAAATAATTTTATTGAGATAATGATCTATTTACGTATAAATTTAAAAATATTTAGTTATATAATATTCGTTAGACTAATTTTGGATCAAACTGATTTTGGATCGTATGGATCGATAACTATTTATCTAATGCAGCTAGGGCAACATGTGTGCATACTATAATGTGCATATTGAATTTAGTAAAGAAACAGATTTAAAAAAACAAAATTTTGAGAAAAAGGTTACCTCAAGAAAGATGTTTGTAGTTGCGAGGACAGAAACTCCTGTATAACATCTCATTTTAGCAAACACCATTGGAGATGGATCGTAACAACGCCAATTGAAACTCCGATTATAATGTAAATTTGCCTCTTTTAGATCAGTAACTCCCCACAAGTTAACCATCCTAACATATCCAGCATAATTGTAGTATTCGAGAGTGGGTGCATCCACAAAAATTTCATAGGTATACGTCATATAATTGAAAGTCAACGACTTGAAATTCTTATGATTTCGAGCATTGATGCTCAAGTATCCATACGATTCACACTGGATTAGTTCAAGAGATTCCAAATAGATGCAATTTCTGAATACTGCATCTATCAATTCCTTTGTCACATAGGTTCGCGTGAGCGAGAGTGTCCTCAAGAGCTTTAAACCCTTTGGATTAATCTCCGTCATATCGAAGTGGCACCATTTTAGCTTCAAGACTTTCAGTGTCTCGATAGCAGAGATATCCATTGGAATATATACAAATTTCTTGGCTTTGGAGAAATCTAACACAAGCTCTTGTATGTTTTTACTAATACAAATTTCGATCCACGAAACTATCTTATCCTCCAGACCGATATGATTGATAGGCAGAACAAATCGTTTGATCTCTGAACCGTTGTGCCGAGCAAAAACATCATCAACGATTGTTACAGCTGCTGATTGACTGCGTCGTTTAGAATACATACCAGTGAAATCGAGATCTAGACATCTTAACTCAGGTCTTTTGAATACTCTGGACAAAGTACGATTTCGTAAAGCAGATTTGATGGGGAGATAGAGAGATGATATGAGCTCCAAAACATCTTCAGGAATCGTTTCAAACACATTCATCTTCTTATGTCGTGATTCAGACATTTTCATCTTCTTATGTGATGATTCTGACATTGTCGGAAGAGCAATGGATTCTCTTTTCATCTTCTTATGTCGTGATTCAGACATTTTCATCTTCTTATGTGATGATTCTGACATTGTCGGAAGAGCAATGGATTCTCTTAATGATAAATTTTATGTGAATTGTTTCATGACAAAAACCAACGATTTGGCTATGCTTTTATACATATCCTTTTTATTTTTGATTAATGGAGTCAATGATTTTTCAATGCAACGTGGAGTCAGTGATTAATTATGAGTCATTGAATTTAATTTCTTTTTGTCTTTTTACTAAATTTAATTTGGTTACTTTCTATAGCTTGAGAAATACAGATTGGTTGGTCTTTTATTACCTTTTGTACACATTTGACAGCATAGTTAGTTATGTGAAATAATTATTTTTTTTTGAATTAATTGTTCCTATAAAAATCAAATACATTGACTTATTTTATTAATTAGTTATAGATATTTTGTTGTAAAGTATGAATTTACACATAATAATGAAAATTTGTAACGTAAATTTATTTACTATTCCTTACAATTAAATTTAACAACTTTCTATAGTAATTGTCTGGTAATATAACAAACTTCCATATTTTATCATATTAAATTAAACAAATTGAAAAGCAACACATGTCTTTGTAAAATATATCTGTTGAATTTCATATTTCTTAATAAAGATTTTTTCGTTTTTAAGTAAATGCAATCATTCCTTATATATATTTAACCTTCCAAATTTAGTCATAAACTTACTATTTTATAATTATACGTAATTAAATTAAATAATTACTCTCATTTCTATATAAAATTATAGAAATCTAAACTGGAATGAAGGAAACCATAGTAATGTGCATGTACATTCTCACACAACTATGTGACAACTATACTATGAATTTCTCTTCTAATTAGGAATATTAAAAGCTACTAATAATGGAGTCTTAAATAAAAAATAACTAGATTTATGCCCACGCGTTGTGTGGGAAAACATATTTTTAAATTATATAATATTATTTATTATTAAATATAAATTAAATATTTATATAATTTTAAATTTTATTTAAAATTATTTTAATATTAATTTTTATATATGTAAATTTAGGAAAGAAAAATAATTGTTTTAACAAATTTAATCATATTTTCTTGGTTAGTTTAATATAATATATTGATTTTCTAACGAAATTAATAATAATGGTATATATTATAATTATTCTAATAAGTTAAATCCATTTATATATTTATTTAAAATTTATTAACACATACATGCACATTGATATGAGTAACATGTCAGGATAAAGTTATTTTTTATAATGTTTATCAAATAATATATTAGAAATAATGAACATATTGTATGAAATCATTACATTAGGTACATTAGGCCTATATATAGCTTAAATATTTTCTTGTATGGAAAATTAAATCCCAAGAAGAGAGTTCAAATTAAAACCAACCTAAATACGAAGGTGTTCTAATGGTGGAGATGCTAAAGTTTAAAAAGCCTAAATCCTAACTCAAATCTTTGTGCCTATGCTATGCAAGGAAGAATAAATTAGCTAATCTTTATTTATTTATAATTTACCTTTTTATTTTGTTATTTATTTTTAGTGTTATATCTATAATTTATATACATATATTTTATAGGCTAATTAAATGAATAATAAAGATAAATTAGAAAATTAGGAATATAGAGAAACACTAAACTATTTGTTCCGTAGCATTTCCATTTTCGTTAAACTATTTGTTCCGTAGCATTTCCATTTTCGTTAAACTATTTGTTCCATAGCAATTCCATTTTCGTTAAACTATTTGTTCCGTAGCATTTCCATTTTCGTTAAACTATTTGTTCCGTAGCATTTCCATTTTTGTTAAACTATTTGTTCCGTAGCATTTCTATTTTCGTTAAACTATTTGTTCCGTAGCATTTCCATTTTCGTTAAACTATTTGTTCCGTAGCATTTCCATTTTCTTGTGATTAGACGAAGATATTCTCTATTATCATTTAACAGGTTGCATTTAATGTTCGTAGTAATGTATTAAGAAATTTACGTTCTAACTTATTATAATTTTTTTTTTGTAATCTATATATTTAAATAGCATCGTATAATTTTTTGTATTTATAAAGATAAGTTAGGTGACAAAAAAAAGATAAGTTAGAAAATTAGGAATAAAGATAAATAGTAAACTATTTGTTTCGTAGCATTTCCATTTCCGTCTGATTGGAAGAAGATATTCTCTATTAACATTTAACCGGTTGCATTTAATGCTCGTAGTAATGTATTAAGAAATTTACGTTCTTACTTATATAATTTCTTCTTATAATCTATATATTTAAATAGCATTGTATAATTTTTTTGTAACATGTATACATATTTATAGTACTAAATAAAGATTTAAGTGTATTGTTAATTTTATATTTATAGCACATTAAATTTCCAAATTACAAAAAGAAAAAAATAATTGACACATATAACTATGCCGCCGAAACTTTTATAGAACATGTCACTTTTGTTCCTGAATAAGATGTGGGTAAACCTCTTCCAAAGTATGTTAAACCTCTTCCAAAGTATGTCAGTTGAAGTATATGTTGTCGAGAAGAGATAAATCAAGATATAGATATATTCAATCTTCTCTATTGGAACACGTCAAAAGAGTGAACTAGAACTCACAAGAGTGTGAATCTCTTTATCCTCTTCTACTTCGTCTATGATTATTTTTGAAAATTTTCACAAAAACGTGAAATCTCATTATTTTTGAAAATTTATCTTCTTCACTTTCTTCTTCTTGTCAGTTGAACAACGAAATCAATATCAAAAACATTTTTTTGCCTTCATATAGAGAGGATATGAAAGACTGAGAGAGGAACAAGATGGTAGCAACGAAGATGCGGTGACGACGACGATAGTGGTGGTTGTATCTCAAAATAGCTCTCCATTGTAAATGGCAAGTCGATTAAACTGAAATTCAAAAAATGAAAGCTTGTAGTTTTTGGATCACAAGAAAATAGTCCAAAATGGATCAAGTCCAAAAGAGGAAAGCTCATTATTGGAACAGACACAACCACATTCTCCAATGGCCGGAGAAACTTAACGAGCAAAGCAACCAATTTTAGCGACGACAAGAAACATCAACAAATCCTCATATTGTTAAAGAAATTTCTTAAACATCAAAACAATTTCATTAATTTGTGATTTGACCGATGGAAGATGCTTCGAGCAATGCTTCTTTTCAGGTTGTTTCGGATAGAGTTTCGACAACGAGATATGGTTTAGGAAGAGAGAAAGTTATGATTTGATATGGAAAATAAAAAAGGATTAAAAGAACATTCATATAGTAATGAAATTTTTTCCTTTACAAATACATATGTGTATGCAGAGCCGGCTCTGACCTAAACCTTGTGAAGCAAGGGCTTTAGGCGTACAAAAAATATAAATTTTGAGGGTATCAAAAATAAAAATATTTTGTAATATTACAAGATTATAAGACAGCAATTTATTTATTTTTTTTAGGCATCATATACATTAGGACCGGCACTGTGTCTATGTGTATATACACAATTTTTCATTGACAATAAATCGATAATACCATAAAATCATAGGCTAGTAGAATTATAATCGGATTAATAAAATTTGAACATAGTAAAAACATGTTGTTGTTATTATACCAACATAAAAAAGGAAAATTTTTTTGTAAATTTAATAAAAGTTACCTATTTCATCACAAACACTTTTAATGTATACTTTTGAAATAATGCTATAGTCACGTATTAAAAAACTTACGTTCTAACTTATTATAACTTTTTCGTGTAATCGATATATTAATAAACTCACGTTCTAACTTATCATATACATTTTTTTAATCTATATATTTAAATAGCATTGTATAATTTTTTTGTAACATGTATACATATTTATAGTACGAGATAAAGATTTAAGTGTATTATTAAGCTTATATATTTTTGTAGCATACTAATATATTAATTATATCAAATGAACTTGTAAATATATATTTAACTTTATGTGTAACGTGGTAGCTAAGTTATGAATGTCAACTTTTATATTAACATATTTGTGAGATAAAAATAACATAATTCGTTATCAAAAAAATATTATGTTGCAACATGAAAATTACAATGTTAAACAATGTCTTCTAATTAATAATCATAAGAGTCATCGTGTTACATATAAATGTAACACGTTAAATTATCAAATTATAGACGAAAAAAATAATCGATGCTAATAACTGTGTTGTCGAAGTTTTTATGGAATATGTTAGTTTTGTTCTGGAATATATAGATTTACTCAATTTTCTCTATCGCAATACGTCAAAAAAGTGTGAATTAGAACTCACAAGAGGGTGAATCTCTTTATCCTCTTTTTTTCCTCTATGGTTATTTTGGAACATTCTCTGTATTTGTTGTTGTCTCCATTGTAAATGGCAAGTCGATTAAACTGAAATTCAAAAAATGAAAGCTTGTAGTTTTTGGATCACAAGAAAATAGTCCAAAATGGATCAAGTCCAAGAGAGGAAAACTCATTATCGAAACAGAGACAACCTCAAATTACGGTGGTTGGAGAAACTTAACGAGTAAAGGAACCAACTTTAACAACGACAAAAAAAACATCAACAAAACACGAGATCATTAAAAAAAAAAATCTTAAATACTAAAACAATTTCAGTTTGCGATGTGACCGGTGGAAGATGCTTCGAGCAGTGTTTCTTCTAAGGTTTTTGGCAGTTATTCTGCGACAAGATATGATTTAAGAAAAGAAAATGTAATGATTTGATATAAAAAAATAAAGAGAATTAAAAGAACGATAAAATCTTAGAGTAGTAAAAAGTTTAATTGGATTAACAAAATTTGAGTATACCAATTTTAGACTTATCATAGAAATTCTTACCGTTACTATAAATATTAAATAAATATGATTGGTAACAAAAACACTAAAATTTATCACTATTTAGCTTTTATTTATTAAATATTAAAATTTAAATAATATGATAATTTATTAAATATAACAAAAAAATAATGTCAAGAAAAAAATTGTAAATTAATATAAGTTATCTGTTTCATGAGAAACACTTTCAATGTATACTTTTGAAATAATGGCATGTTTCATTATATTTGTAAATTCTATTCTTGTTCTCATTGAAGAAAGATCTTATTCACCTGCGTTCTAGGTTTCTTTATGTTCAGCTAGGCCTTGAAAACTATCACGTCCTTGAGAAATCTTGGTTCTATCAGTTCAAGAGCCAGTGTGAGAGCTGAGTTTTAAACAATCAGTTCTCAATGAAAATAATGATTTTATTTTTCTCGAATTCATTTACCCTCTTCAAATTTCTTTTTATATGAATCATTTGCTTCTATTTATACTAGAAGTTGTAACCGTCGGTTTCGCATTAATTACTAAATCGTGGTCATAAATAGTTTATATTCATTCCAAGTTGACATTGCGCGTAGTTTAAACTGTGCATTTTCCTTTTGTGGGTTGGACCAGACCCAGACCCGGGCTCCATTCACGGCTCTTTGGTCTATTTGGGTCCAACAAGTTTATTCAGTATGTTTTGATTGATCTGGGCCCCGGAGTCGAATTCGGTGCCAATAATCTGTCCCCCTCCTCTCCAAGTTTCTCGTATCTTTGATGCTAGAGACTTTTTCGGCGAATCCATAAACCAATATTCTAGGTTTCTGTTTCTCCTTTTTATTTACATATTGTCTTTTTTTTTAGATACCCGAGGTACCGTTATCTATAAGTGCCTTACTTGCTCATTGTCTCCTTACAAATTGCTTTTGAAACCTCATTTGCAAGGTAATTCTCTTTCTCTTTTTCTTATAATTCTCTTAGGCAAACGCTTTTCCTCTTTAGTACACGCTTCTTTTTGGATTAAACAGGCTCTTTGTTTGAATTTGATGAAAAACTTTTGAAAATTGGATTCATAGAATGTATGCTCCTTGAAGATCTTCATATCTTCCTTTAAGATCTTCACACACAAAAAAAAATTGTATCCTCTTTCTTTCCTTTTCTCCCCCCCTTTCCTTTTCTCCTCTCACTTTTTGGCCCCTCGCAACTCCCACCTCGCCGGCCTCACTTCTCACCTCGTCGACACGTGCCTCTCTCTTCCACTTTCTTCCTCTCTGCTTTTCTTCTCTTCATTCTCCTTTCTTCCTCTTCTCCACTTTTTTCTCCTTCCTCCTTCCTCTTTCAGGTCGTGCGCCTCGCACCTCACCTCACCAACCGCATGCCTCACCTCTCGCGCGCCTCGCACCTCACCTCACCTCACCTTGCCAGCCGCGTGCCTAACCTCGCGCGCCTCGCACCTCGCCTCGCCTTCCGCATGCTTTACCTTGCACCTCTCTGGCCGCGTGCCTCCTTCTCTTCCCCTTTCCGCCTAGCCTTTGTGATCTTCGCGCTTCTGGGATGATTCCTCAATCATTGGAATTATACCGACGTCGTCTGACTCCACCGAATTTCCTCTTCCTAGCTATTGTTATGATTACAAAGTCTACTTACGCCAATGCGGTCTCTCATTTTCTCTCGTGCAGCTTCTTATTCACTTGATGCACGAGCTGGGATTGTCTCTTTCCTAGTTATGCTCGACTTTTGTTCGGACCATAATCAGGCTTCACGATTACTAAGAACCAAGGATTTTCTCTCGATGTCCCCCTAAGTTTTTGGTTATGTGCCATGAATGCTAACCGCGAATGTAGGAGCACTTTCTATGTAGGTCCCAACCGGTCTCGTGCAGTGTTTTCAGCACTTCTTACGAAAGATGAAAAATGGAGGGGCAATTTCTTTTACTTCCCGATTAGCAAATATTCTTATGGTAATCTTTTTTACTTTGCTATAACAGGATGGTCGCAGCGATCTGGTAGAGTCAGATACATAGCATCGGCGATATTCATAGATTTTGTGGCCTTTTTTTACTTTGTGTTTTTTTTGCAGTTTCGTTGAAGAAGGTCATAGCGACTGGCGATATTGAGACTCTAGGGGTCATCCTTTGGCTGGGCAATACTCATTGGAGCTCTTTTTCTTGGAAGCGGATTTTTGATTAATCTCATCGTCTCCGTACTAGGGATTTCAGCGTGCCTTATGAGTCTACTTCCCGTACCTTTCGCAATCATTTTTAGTTCTTATTTTGACTTGTTAACGTATTTTGTAACCTACTATTAACATCGTTTTCTTGAAGATATCCTTCCTACTTCTTCGCCTTTAGATATGACTGGTTATCGTACGGAATGCAAAGCCCAATGGGTCGTAGAGGCCACTACTAGTGAAGATGGTGAGTGTTCTCAACCTCCGACCGTTCAGCCCGCTGCTCAATCTAAGCTGAAGTTGTGTCCTATCGTGGCAACTCTCCCAACTATGCCCGATGGCTGTCATGGGGAGAGGCAATGTTCGAATGGATATTGGAGGTACATCACACATAATACCTTATGTGTACTACACATAATAAAGAGTGGGCCGATTCCTTTCATGTCGTTTATTGTCCCGGCAAACATGGAGATGTTCATTGGAGGAATCAAACGAGTGCATCCCTGACTTCTATGGACACCTTGGTTCCTATGCATTTGGCGGGGTTGTTAGCATCAATGTTCACATGCTCGACGGTCACATCTGGTGACTTGGCGATCGGCTTTGTTGGTCCATACTCTATGCCAATAAAACAAATCTTTGGTGGACGGCGCAGCTTGTGTTATGTGATGAAACATGCCCAGGATGCACCCTAGTCCCCTCTTACTGTTCGCACTCCATCCGCGTTAGGAAAATTGATGCACTGGTGGTATGTCGATACGACGACCTTCATCGCGTGTACGCACAAAGTTCCCAAATTAACATTGTAGATCGCCAGCGTAACGATGATTATGAACTTGACGATCTGGGTGACCTTGCTCAGATAGACCGACAACTTTATTGTGCTAGTGGTCATCGTCGGCTCCCCAAAAAAACTCGTCAATGGCCTTGTCACCAGATTGATCTACTCGTCTTTGACATCCACTTTGCTCAAAATTTCCTTGAAGATGATATCGACCAAGCTCCCGCTATCGATTAATATCCGAGAGACTTTACAGTCACCGACCTAGAGTTCGATGACGAGGGGATCATTGTATGGATGGTCGACGCCGAGCATCATCTTGGGTGAACGAGATGGTGGGTCTCTTTTCGCTGCGATTATGCCATTTGAGTGCGGTCGTAGCGTGACATTTGTGTTCCTTGATCGAACATACCGAATCGTTACATGCTACGAGGCTGCCCATGATAATGTTTATTTGTCGCATTGGTGCGAGAGGCAGATCGTCAGGTCGGTCATCAACGATCAGCATTGGTGGGTTTCCCCTTGTTGCGTCCCTCTGCACTGGGTCCCTACTCTGCAAAAACTCCAATAGTCCCTAACATTCGGCCGTGAAGTTTTTTGGAATCTTACAGCTTGACGGAGACTCCATCTCCGAGCTCGTCACCGTCAAAAGTGAGGAAAAAGATGAATGATTCAGTGTCCGACAAAAGGAGCCAAATTTAGGAATTACGGAGTTTTTTTGCTACCAAAATATTGTCATGTCTTCGTTATTTTGTATCTATATTAATATTGTGCCTATAAACATACACTTTAATTAATTATAGAATTTATATTCACTCAAATGTTATATTTAATTTTTGAAAAATAATACAACTTTTAATTCGATTAGAATTCGCAATATTCTTCAAAAAAAATGAATAATCTTTTTTAATAGATAAATTGGAAGGAAGTCGACTTGTATTGATACTGATAGTAATTTGATTTTATCCAATAGTTGGAACTTCGTGATGTACTTACGTAGTGGTTCTCCTTGGGTTAGGTTACAAAGGTGTGTGTTGGACGCTCCTTTTTGGAAAATCATATAGTAATGTTTGAAAAAGGTCGTTGATAACTGCCTGAAACTATCAATGGAGTTGGCCTCCAACTCGGCAACAGAATTGATGTTGCCGAGTTCGCCGACCGACAAAGATGGTTCGGGGTGGGATGTTGATCACTGCTCCATCTGTCGAGGCGGTGGTATTTCTTCCATTTGGATTGAATACGTGACTTTGTTTGAAAAACGATCCCTATAGACGGTGCCAATTGTTGAACCTATGTTCTCCGGCCAGAACTTAAATGATTCAACTTAGATTCGGTAAATATGATTTCGGTTATTAATCTACCAATTCGTCGAGTGTCAATATGATGAACTATTGAATAATTTGTCTCTTAATTTTCGCATCCTCATTTAAAGCTAATAACCCTTTGTTTTATACGTTTCTCATTTGCTAAATCTTTAAAATCTTTGTATTAAATGCTACATTAATGATCATCAATGCTGTCTTGAAACACCCAATGTCGTCTTTGGTATCCGACGAGATTGAACGTTTTTGGGAGATATTCTTGTGTGCTTGAGAATGGTAGAGATAGTCCATAATAAATGATTACATGTATGAGTTAT
This sequence comes from Pugionium cornutum, assembly GCA_018901935.1. Classification (NCBI taxonomy): domain Eukaryota; kingdom Viridiplantae; phylum Streptophyta; class Magnoliopsida; order Brassicales; family Brassicaceae; genus Pugionium; species Pugionium cornutum. The sequence continues at coordinate 9,444,026 of JAENJI010000014.1, read as the reverse complement.
TGGGTTGATTTTGTAGTAGGGCGAGTTAGATGTTGGAAATGGAAAATCAAACTTCCAACAATGTGAACAGAGAAATTAATAATTTTATTTTATAAAAATTAATTCCGAGAACATTAACAATTAGACTATTCGCTTTAATAAAAAAGACTAATTAAGACATACTAAGCATGGCGATAACATATGGTAGAAGTTGCACAACCCGAAAATGATTCACCGGAATTTACGACACATGAGTTTTTTCTTTATTGTATTATAGTCTCTTCTCACATTAAAAAGACTAATATTTAAGAAGAAGAAAAAAAACACTAATAACATAATCATTAATTATTTGTCGCAAACAGAGAACAGTAACACATAATTACAAATTTATTACAACAAAATCCAGTCGATGAACGTTTACAAAACCATATTCATGATAATAAAAACACTAAACTTACATTTAATCACTTCACACAACAAGAAAAACATAATTAATAAAACAAAACAATAATATTTCCTATTATAAAAATGATGATTTAGTATTAAAGATTAAAGGGTATGACGATGACATCTAGTAAAATATTCACAACCACGAGTATAATGATTAACAGGAATTCTGAGACATTCCTTTGGGTTATGAAAACTGCATTCTGGAATTTTGTCTTTTGCAATAGCTCCATAATTCAAATAGTTGATCGACTCTATCATAGATCTTGCTTCTCCCATGTCAACAAACACTAATAATGCAATCATCATTGTAGCAAATATCAAAACAGAAAGGCTCTTACATGAACCCATCGTGTGTTTTTTGTTGTCTTTACTGTTTTTGTAGTATTTAATTTGCTACGGAGATTATTAGTTTTGATGTTTTCAAATTTATAGTGAGAGATTCATTGCTAAATAAAGATATGGTTATATAATGCCAGAGCATATTGTATATTCATAGGTTTTGCTTAGCATTACCATCTCATTTTTGGTTTTGCAATTTTTTTATTAGCTGTAATATATTTTAAAAAAACATATACAGCCTAGTGGTTTGTCTTCAACTTACCTAGTTTTATGGTTAAATCACAACGGGTTAATTTTTTGTTAACACAAAAACATAAACACACTCGCACAAAATAACTTCTTTGCATTTATATTTATATCCCAATAATATATGTATTTTTTTCAAATATAAATAGTACCTCCGTTTAATAAATAATGTTAGTTTAAATTTTAGGGCAATTGACAAAAATATTATTTTTCTAAATTTTTTGTTCCAAATATATCAATATTAATTTAAATTCCAAAAATATCACACATTTAATATTAAAATACATCTAAATTTATTGTTAATGAAAAAATATTAAACTCTAAATTAGAAAAAACCCCAAATATAATGTTTTAAGTTTATATATGTATAATTTATTTATAGTAAATATGTATTTTCAGAAAATAATTTGTGTTATTTTTGGAATTTTAAGTTTAGAATACTTAATTTGAAACAAAAATTTAAAAATATGTTATTTTATGGTATTACTCTAAATTTTATTCATGTTAGGTTTAGTTTCCAATGCAAAATTTTGAATAAAAGTATAATTTTACCCATAATTGTATTAATTAACAAGAGAAATTTATTTAGTATATTAATAAAATTATTATAATTTATTTATAGTTTTCTTATATGTAAAAAAATATAAACTAACATTCTTTATATAATAGAATCTTACAAAACAGAAAGAGAGATAACATGTAGCGTAGAGACAAACATAAAAATTTGCATTGAAAACCATGGAGATCTAAAACATTACATAAACTTAGAATGTTATGGAACATTCTCAAACAACAGACTGTACAAGCAGAAACATTAAAGATGGTTTTGAGTTTATTAGTTTCAAGTAGAGATTGGATACAAAGATCAACAACCCAATTCTCCATCAAAGAAGAAAGCTTATGTTTTAAACATTAAATCCCATTTTATTGTTTATTTTATTTTTATAATCAATATTTAAAATTTAAAATTTTATTTTAACAAATAAATAAATTATGTATTTATCTAATTTTATATTTAAAAGTAAATAATTAATTATAATATATAAATATTTTTTCACATGATATAGTCTAAATCTAGTATGATTTAAATAAAATGCATAAAATATATTTGAAAATAAATCTGCACGTAGTGTGGAATAAAATCTAATATAATAAAATATCATTTCCCCTGATTTCTCATAATATAATATAATCATAAAATATTCATATAAAATTTCCATAAATTAAAATAATGTTATAAAATATTACTACTCATTCACTTGTATTTGAAATTTGCTTTTAAGTATTATTACATTGAATATATCTTATTAAATAATGTTTGATATCTCTAATTTTATGGTTAGTTTGAATTAAAAGATACGTCTTTCATGATCAGATTGTGGCACACATCATTTCTGTTGTTACCAATTAGATTTTGCTATATACTAAAACGAAATTATCTCTTAAAAAAATCTAATACTATTATAATTTTGAAATTAGCTTATTCATTCTGCATGTATGATTGAGAAATATAGCAATTCGATTGATTTCTAACCTTTGTGCTTACGGAAAACATTTTTTGAGTTGTATGTGCAACATCACATGTGTCGAGGTGGACGTTGTATGCAATATCACATATGTGTACAGGTGGATGTTTTACTGAAAGTTTCGATTGGAGTTCATGAAATGTGATGAGCCATGTTATAAGTAGATAAGCAATGAAGATTATTGTGCAATACAAAAACCTGCACAATAGGGTGAACGTTGCACAAGTGGTGCAACAACACGAGCAGAGATTGTCCAGGTGGACGTTGCACATGTGGTGCAATTTGATTGGAGTTCATTAGGTGTGACAAGGGATGTCACTAGTTGATGAGTAGTGAAGTATTGTGCAATACAAGAATCTGTACAATAAAAAAAATACATATTTGGTAAATATTGGAGATTCACATAATATGGAACTAGAAAATATATAAGGAGTCATATAAATAGTTGTAATAATGATGAAAAATCCTAGTGTTAGGTTTTTTGAGGTTCGGAAAAAGGATAACTCGTGGATTAGAGAATTTGACGAGTGAACAGAGAGTATGTGCGACAGGCGTTGCACATGTGAACTCGGGTAGATTAAAAATTGGTTAGTAGCGAATCAATGGTGATATCGTGTAAACCTAATTAAACAAACTGTAAAAAACTTGTTTAATTGATTCCTAATAAAATTGTGTGAATTTAGACATGTAAATTTTTGTGTTCAACTCTTTGTTCTATTCTAATTATTATATGTTTCACATATAATATTTTCTGAAATATATATTTTGAGATCATATATTCAATTAAAAAACAAAAATATTAAGGGAGAAAGAATGACATGCATGATGTGACAACATTTTCATTGTTTTTTAGACAACCGCGTCACAACGAATGTCTCAATATTTCAACACTATTATACCATTTATGGTGCAATCATCACCCAGTTGCTCCTCTCGAAACATTTTCATTGTTCTTTTCGAAAGACAAATGGACTTTAATGACATTCACTAGTAATGATCTATATATCGAGTATTTCATTGAGCTTGGGTTTTCTCTGTGGATAGAGACACATGATTTTGATGGATCTTTTTTTCCACGACACCCAAAATCATTAAAAATATTCATAAACCAAAGTGGCCAAAGTACATATTAGAAAAAATCAGTAGAAATTTCATAGATACAATCGTCTAAATATTTGATCACTCACCCAAATCTCCATCCTTTTTTTATACTCTGCCCTGATCCGTCTCTATTGGATGAAGTCAAAACGACAGAGTAGAAGTTATTGGGCTATGATCAATATTAGTTGTCTTTAATATTGGGCCTCAACAGCTTCAGCCCACATTTGCAAAACTAAAAACCATATTCCCAATTTAAACAATAGTTTTGTTCAATTATTCCTGTCCGTTGGCTGTGATTCTAGTTACACTGCATTACCATTAACACATCTATCATATATATTATTCATTGTTTATTATTGGTATTTTCGGTTGTTATTGATCGTAGATTTATAGTCGTACTATTATTTTAATCTCATCAGTAAAAAATTTGTGACATAGAACGAATGGTTTAATCGTTACGATTAACCATAAATAAGTACGACAGATATAAACGAACAACAGTTTACAACAACCGTAAAAAATTGTGAATGACAAACGGCATCACTAATATACATTAGTAGACTTGTGGTTCATGCCAATTCTTATTGTTATTTACTAATATGAACAAATTTACATCTGATCTTTTTTACGATTTTCTCATTCTTCTTCTCTCTATGACTCTCATTTTCACTTTCTTTCTCTCTCTTTAAAAATTATTACAAAGATTGATCTCCTTCGTCTTCAAAAATATTATTATTGTAATTACTAAATTAAAGTTTCTTCATATCTTTGACCGAATTCTCTAACTAAGCATAAAATATTAAAATAAGTTTGGATAAGAATAAAATCATTAAACCGGAGATTCTTGATGAAGTAAAGTTATTACATTAATTTTTTTCAGATCAATATATATATATATATATATATATATATATATCATCTTTTATGAAGAAATGTCTTTTCAAAATCTAGTAAAACTATTTTATTAAATAGATTTTACATTATGAAAACTAAATTACACGAATGAAAATTGTGTAAAATAACATTAAATTAAGTTTTTATTTTAAATTGAGTATTGTTAGTTTTACTTTCTATTAATAGCACAAAATTAATATTAAAATGGTTTAAAACTTTTTTATATTAATGATAATTTAAATTCTAAATTAGATAATAAGAATTCAAACACAATATTTTAATTTTAATTATAATTTATTTATAAAAAATAATTATTTTCATACAAAACTTTGTTGTATTTTGTAATTTTAATTTTCTTTTATAAAATTTAGAACAAAAAGTAAAAAATAATATTTTAAAATATTATTCTTTCTTTATATACGAACACAAAAATAAAATAAAAAACTTGATGACATAGAAAGGTGATTTTACTTTATATATCAATTTTTCTAATCAATTTTTGTTCTAAAAAAAGACACAGAAATTAATATGAGATTCTTATTGGTTAAAAGTGGGAAAATGTTCAAAGATACGGTCATTCAAAAAAGTTAAAAGTATCAATTATATTAGTATTCCCAAGAGAGCATAATGAATAAACTCAACCCCACGAAATTAAACTAATAGCATGCATGAGAATATGTAGACAGAAACTACTCCAGATGCACTTTGATCTCTGATAAGTTCAAATTATATAAAGTCATGCCAAACCCAGAAAGAGTTTTAATCTGAGATCAAACTCAAAAGAAGAGAAAGAAACACAAACAATATAGTTCAAATGGGATTAAAAGCGAGAATCTAAACAAAGCAACATTCGAATCTAGAGAAAACTCAACATAAGTTTAGAGAATTTCTCTTTATGATAGAGTTTGAAAGACATCAAGAGATCGAGCATGCTGAAGTTAATTTTGGGAAACTGAATGCGACATCTCCTTGGAGTAATGCTTCGAATGTAATTGATCCTTGCATGATTTGGTTCGTAGAGTGCGACTTTTGGGTTTGTAGGACGCCTCAAATTCACCTCCTCGAGAAACGGTGCGTTCCGGAGAAAGAATTCTACCATATCAAGCTCGTGACTGTGGTCTTTGTAGCCATTGATGTCGACAAACCTCATACTCTTCAAATCGTAGTTGTAATTTTCAATAGCTGGCTTGTGATGAATCTCCCAATACATTTCAGGTTGAATTGTGAAGCTATTGATCTGATCATACATATATATATATAACACAAAACGTACACTTCGATGAAGTTAATTAGCCCATGCATGGTAATGACTGAGAGAGAGAGAGATAGAGAGAGATAGAGAGAGAGATAAAGAGAGAGAGAGAGAGAAAGAGAGAGAGAGAGAGACGTACATCGATCACAACTCGTTCGAGGAGAGGGCAATGTTTGATGAATTCAGCGATGTCGAAAAGAGTGCAAGTTGTTGGAGCTTTAAACTCAATCTGAAATCTTTGTAAGTTCTCAAACACGAAAACTGGTTTTCTCAATCCTTCAGCTGTGTATCGATACGTCATTGACTGTATACACATGTGAGAGAAAAGATCAAAACTCAATCATAACCAAGAACGAAAAATCATGAATAAAAGAAAATAAAGACCAACTCTGAAACACACATGAAAATATTATTGAAAATATTACGGGCTCCGGATCGGGAGGCCAACCCCGTAGGTACGTGACTAAGTGAGTAATTCGTTACCCTCTTTGCTCGGATTCCTCTTTGTCGGTGATTCGACGATCAAGGGAATCCGAGAACCTAGTCGGATAAGATTATCCGAGTGATCGGGTGATCGGGATTAGATGATACCTACTCGGCCAGAAGGTTGGCCTGGACTTAGAGTCTTTCAGACCGAATGATTGGGTGGCCGAATGATCGGCTGATACCTTCCATGATCGGTTGGTCGATCGGTTCTGGTTATGGCCGAATCGAGTGTGTCTTTGGCCGGATATTGGTTGATACTTAGAGAATTGATGGAATTTCGCATAAATTGCATTTATTTATGCATACTTTAAGGCTTTTATCAAATAATACTTGCTAAGGGCGAGTTATTTATGCATCTTTGGCTTTTTAGGAAAAGATGGTGATCATGCTAAGGAATTGACTTGAGCACAAGGCTGGTGGCCTGAGTATATTGGTGGTGTGCTGATCCGGGTTGTTAGGATCGTTCAAATGTGTAAATTGTCATACTTAATGAATCCTATTACTATAGTTAAATAAAATCTGGATCTATTATCTAATGAATCTTTCATATCGACTCTAAAACTCATGAATCTCAGAACATAAATCGAATTTGGAATTAATCTAAATAATGGACCCTAAATATTGGACTTTGGACTCGGAATTCCTTGGTGAATCCGAAAGAAAGCAACCTCTTCGGACTGATAGTCCGGGTAGGGGTGTTTCAAGTTGGTATCAAAGCATACTTGGTCTTAATTAGGACATGTTAGATTTGGGTTAAGTAGGCACCACTCATTAGGCAACCAGGTCTTGTGAGTGTTAAGTGTCGAGACTAAGCAAACGGTTTGTAGATGGGTAAGAGTAACAAGACCGGGAAAAATTAAGAATGATAGGGCAAAGGGTGGTGAACCAAGTCAAGTGATTGGAGCCTTGCTGAATCCAGATGTGTTTGAGCTTTCGATAGTGCATGTCGCGGCGACTGAGCATGACCATCCGGAGGGTGAGGATGAGGAATCTACTGCTCATCGCACACATGCGGGTGAAGAAGTGCAACATGACCAAGAAGCCAAGAAAGTGATCCCAAATGCAGTTCCAAGTCCACAAGAATGTGGAAAATAATGAGGACTATGATAAGTCAGTTGGCTATATTGACTGAGGCGGTTATGCCCAAGGCATCGGTACATGAGGTGCCACAAATGGGCGACCAAAGGTCGTCGGTTCGTATGGAGAACCAGGATGTGGTGATACTTGATGACGCACCCAAGTATTCCAGGAAGAAGGTGTGGTACTTGAGTATTCTCGAACACATGATACACCTGAAAACAGGTAGTTTCGCTAGGTGCTCTGACCCAATTAAGGCCGACGAATGAAAGAACCAATTTGTGAGGAACTTTTAGTCAACTAGGCGTCCTAGTGACTACCAGAAAGATATTGTAGACCACTTCCAAGAAGGGGATGCACATAATTGGTGGGTTATCTTGGATAAACGGTTGGGTGAAATGATCCAAACCTTTGAGGAAGAATTCAACAAGAAATTCTTCTCACCAGAGGCATGGGACCGATTGGAAAGTGCATACCTGGAATTGGTTCAAGGGAGCCGAGCTATCGGGAGTATGAAAAAGAAAAAGCGTTATGTGGAAAGAGACCTTGTGGATGAACTCGGACAGGTGCACCGGTTCATGCGTGGACTACGGGTTGAGATTCGTAACCACAGTTTGGGTTAGAAGTTTGGGTCAGTCACCGAACTGGTGGAAAGGGCTACCCTGATTTTGGAAGGGATTGACGAAGAGAACTGACTGAAAGAATCCAAAGTGCTAACTTGTTACGGCCAGTCAAGTGGTGATGATCGGAAAAGAAAATGGGATAAGGTTGATGATTCTAGCAAACCTATGGAAAAGAACTAGGGAATCCAAGACGTGTGGTAGGAGGCACAGTGGAGAATGCTGGAAAAGGATGGGTGCATGTGCATGTTGCGGCAACAAGGAACATGGTACCCGAAATTGCCCAAGGATGGACCATGGACAAAAAGGATTGTCGGGTGATGACTTAAGGACTTGCTACAACTGTGGTAAGTGAGGACACATTAGGAAGGATCGTCCCAAGAGGCAAGCGGAAAAGGCAACTCGAATGAAAGGACTACCGTAAGGTAATCGAGCCAGCAGCCAAGAGGTAGGCCGTGGTATTGTGGGTATATGAGCTATCCCGGGACATAGGCGATAAGAGCGAGTACATATTGATCACTAGTACGTACATAACCCTAACTTTTAATTAAAAAAATGGGCATTGAATGGCATGCATAAACAGTAGGATACTTAGCATTTCAGATGATTGTGTAGAGACCTTGGTTGTGGACGGTATTGAAGCATATGTCATGTTTGATTTTTGGGATTTTTGGGGGTTCACATTGCTTTTTAAACCCAAAATGGTTTAATATGAATGGAATTCAAGGAGACACCATCTTTGGAATGAGTAAAATACAAGTGGCTGAAGGGCAAATAATGAATTTGTTGGGAATTGTGTGGAACATTCGGATTATGATTGGAAATGTCAGTTTGCCGGTTGACTTGTTAGTCGTCTAACATAGGAATTACGAGATAATACTAGGTATGGGGGATTGGCTGGAAATGAACAAGGTGACCTTAGAGAGTCATCGAGGACGAGTTTGGTTTGAGAAAGAGAGAGTAAGATTGGAGTTCCAAAGGATCTAACCCAACTCGGGAAGTTTGATAATCTCACCAATCCATGCAGAATGAATGTTTGAGAAGGGGTGTGGTGCCTATGTAGGCACGATAAGCACCAAGGGAAAATAGAAAAGTTGGGAGTTAAATGATATTCTAATGGTCAACGAGTTCAAGGATGTGATACTGGATTGATCTCTTACTACTTTGGAATTCAAGTAAAGTAAGAAACCAATGGAATCTTTGTTAATCAAGAATGTTATACTAAGAGGTGTTTAAGAAATAAGATGAATTATTTGAATTGATTAAGCATCCAGTGGAATGTGGAGCTAAGTTGTCAAAACACTAAAAATAGGAGACTATGGATCCAACATTCTTTAAGAGCTAAGTTGTCAAAGCTCTACAAAGTGGATTTGTTTTCTACATAAAGATACGAAATTCACATGTATGTCGAAAAACAACTCATTGTCATTCTATTCACTTGTGAAGCAGAATATGTAGCTGTTAATTCATATATTTATCATGGAATTTGGTTATGAAATTTGTTAATGAAATTGAGTCTACCACAAGAAGAGCAAATAAAAATCTTCGTGGATAACAAGTCAGCAATAGCATTACGAAGAATCTAATCTTCTATGATCACAGTAAGCACATTGACACAAGCTACAACTATATTAAAAGATCGTGTTATCAAGAAAGATGTGCAATTGAAATATGTGAATACAAATAATCAAGTAGACGGCATATTAACCAATCCATTCAAACGCAAAAGATTTATCATGATGACGAGTTTGTTTGTAGTAACGAAATCAAATTGAAAAGTGGGTGTTAAAAACTAAAATTGATTTTATCTAAATTCTGGAATTTATCCAAAATCATCTTCTAGCTTTTTAAAAGGAAATATTTAGACACTTGTATTAAAATAATATAGATATTGTAAAAGAGATATCTAGATTTATGATTTAAAATACTTAGATATTTTGTAGTTGGACCTAGAAATAACTCTTTTGTATTCAAATTTTGGACCTAGAAATATTCTACTCTCTACATATGATGAAATTTTTTAGTCATGATAAAAAGTATTTAAGTATCTAAGCTTTAATGAAGAAAATATTGTCTTTTGTGAAATCTTATAATATCTTTTTCCAAACCTAGTTTGCAATAATTGTCTATTAGCTTATTTCTTTAACATATCACTCAAAATTCCTAAAAAATTTCTATAAAATATTTTAAATAATTTTATTGAGATAATGATCTATTTACGTATAAATTTAAAAATATTTAGTTATATAATATTCGTTAGACTAATTTTGGATCAAACTGAATTTTGGATCGTATCGATCGATAACTATTTATCTAATGCAGCTAGGGCAACATGTGTGCATACTATAATGTGCATATTGAATTTAGTAAAGAAACAGATTTAAAAAACAAAATTTTGAGAAAAAGGTTACCTCAAGAAAGATGTTTGTAGTTGCGAGGACAGAAACTCCTGTATAACATCTCATTTTAGCAAACACCATTGGAGATGGATCGTAACAACGCCAATTGAAACTCCGATTATAATGTAAATTTGCCTCTTTTAGATCAGTAACTCCCCACAAGTTAACCATCCTAACATATCCAGCATAATTGTAGTATTCGAGAGTGGGTGCATCCACAAAAATTTCATAGGTATACGTCATATAATTGAAAGTCAACGACTTGAAATTCTTATGATTTCGAGCATTGATGCTCAAGTATCCATACGATTCACACTGGATTAGTTCAAGAGATTCCAAATAGATGCAATTTCTGAATACTGCATTTATCAATTCCTTTGTCACATAGGTTCGCGTGAGCGAGAGTGTCCTCAAGAGCTTTAAACCCTTTGGATTAATCTCCGTCATATTGAAGTGGCACCATTTTAGCTTCAAGACTTTCAGTGTCTCGATAGCAGAGATATCCATTGGAATATATACAAATTTCTTGGCTTTGGAGAAATCTAACACAAGCTCTTGTATGTTTTTACTAATACAGATTTCGATCCACGAAACTATCTTATCCTCCAGACCGATATGATTGATAGGCAGAACAAATCGTTTGATCTCTGAACCGTTGTGCCGAGCAAAAACATCATCAACGATTGTTACAGCTGTTGATTGACTGCGTCGTTTAGAATACATACCAGTGAAATCGAGATCTAGACATCTTAACTCAGGTCTTTTGAATACTCTGGACAAAGTACGATTTCGTAAAGCAGATTTGATGGGGAGATAGAGAGATGATATGAGCTCCAAAACATCTTCAGGAATCGTTTCAAACACATTCATCTTCTTATGTCGTGATTCAGACATTTTCATCTTCTTATGTGATGGTTCTGACATTGTCGGAAGAGCAATGGATTCTCTTAATGATAAATTTTATGTGAATTGTTTCATGACAAAAACCAACGATTTGGCTATGCTTTTATACATATCCTTTTTATTTTTGATTAATAGAGTCAATGATTTTTCAATGCAACGTGGAGTCAGTGATTAATTATGAGACATTGAATTTAATTTCTTTTTGTCTTTTTACTAAATTTAATTTGGTTACTTTCTATATCTTGAGAAATACAGATTATATATATATATTAAGTTGTGTCGCCAGATGTGTTGTAATATTTACTATTCCTTACCATTAAATTTAACAACTTTCTATAGTAATTGTCTGGTAATATAACAAACTTCCATATTTTATCATATTAAATTAAACAAATTGAAAAGCAACACATGTCTTTGTAAAATCTATCTGTTGAATTTCATATTTCTTAATAAAGATTTTTTCGTTTTTAAGTAAATGCAATCATTCCTTATATATATTTAACCTTCCAAATTTAGTCATAAACTTACTAATTTATAGTTATACGTAATTAAATTAAATAATTACTCTCACTTCTATATAAAATTATAGAAATCTAAACTGGAATGAAGGAAACCATAGTTATGTGCATGTACATTCTCACACAACTATGTGACAACTATACTATGAATTTCTCTTCTAATTAGGAATATTAAAAGCTACTAATAATGGAGTCTTAAATAAAAAATAACTAGATTTATACCCACGCGTTGTGTGGGAAAACATATTTATAAATTATATAATATTATTTATTATTAAATATAAATTAAATATTTATATAATTTTAAATTTTATTTAAAATTATTTTTAATATTAATTTTTATATATGTAAATTTAGGAAAGAAACATAATTTTTAACAAATTTAATCATATTTTCTTGGTTAGTTTAATATAATATATTGATTTTCTAACGAAATTAATAATAATGGTATATATTATAATTATTCTAATAAGTTAAATCCATTTATATATTTATTTGAAATTTATTAACACGTACATGCACATTGATATGAGTAACATGTCAGGATAAAGTTATTTTTTATAATGTTTATCAAATAATATATTAGAAATAATGAACGTATTGTTTGAAATCATTACATTAGGCCTATATATAGCTTGAATATTTTCTTATATTGAAATTTAAATCCCAATAAAAGAGTTCAAATTAAGACCAGACATATTCAAGTACAATTTGAATTGATATCTTAAACCAACCAATAATACGAAGGTGTTCTAATGGTGGAGATGCTAAAGTTTAAAAAGGAAGCCTAAATAATAACAAAAGAACATAACCGTAACCCAAAGAGCTTAAATCCTAACTCAAATCTTTGTGCCTATGCTATGCAAGGAAGAATAAATTAGCTAATCTTTATTTATTTATAATTTACCTTTTTATTTTGTTATTTATTTTTAGTGTTATATCTATAATTTATATACATATATTTTATAGGCTAATTAAATGAATAATAAAGATAAGTTAGAAAATTAGGAATATAGAGAAACACTAAACTATTTGTTCCGTAGCATTTCCATTTTCGTTAAACTATTTGTTCCGTAGCATTTCCATTTTCGTTAAACTATTTGTTCCATAGCAATTCCATTTTCGTTAAACTATTTGTTCCGTAGCATTTCCATTTTCGTTAAACTATTTGTTCCGTAGCATTTCCATTTTTGTTAAACTATTTGTTCCGTAGCATTTCCATTTTCATTAAACTATTTGTTCCGTAGCATTTCCATTTTCGTGTGATTAGACGAAGATATTCTCTATTATCATTTAACAGGTTGCATTTAATGTTCGTAGTAATGTATTAAGAAATTTACGTTCTAACTTATTATAATTTTTTTTTTTGTAATCTATATATTTAAATAGCATCGTATAATTTTTTGTATTTATAAAGATAAGTTAGGTGACAAAAAAAAGATAAGTTAGAAAATTAGGAATAAAGATAAATAGTAAACTATTTGTTTCGTAGCATTTCCATTTCCGTCTGATTGGAAGAAGATATTCTCTATTAACATTTAACCGGTTGCATTTAATGGTCGTAGTAATGTATTAAGAAATTTACGTTCTTACTTATATAATTTCTTCTTATAATCTATATATTTAAATAGCATTGTATAATTTTTTTGTAACATGTATACATATTTATAGTACTAAATAAAGATTTAAGTGTATTGTTAATTTTATATTTAACAAGGTTATATATTTTTGTGACATACTAACATATTTATTACATCAAATGAACTTGTACATGTATGGTAGCTAAGTTATTGAATGTTAACCTTTTATACTAACGTATATATAAACAATAATATAATTCGTTATTAAAAAAAGTTTTTGCTGAAACATGAAAATTACAATGTTAAACAATGTTTTCTAAAATGTCATAATAGTGTTACATATAAAGATAGGACATTAAATTTCCAAATTACAAAAGAAAAAAATAATTGACACATATAACTATGGCGCCGAAACTTTTATAGAACATGTCACTTTTGTTCCTGAATAAGATGTGGGTAAACCTCTTCCAAAGTATGTTAAACCTCTTCCAAAGTATGTTAAACCTCTTCCAAAGTATGTTAAACCTCTTCCAAAGTATGTCAGTTGAAGTATATGTTGTCGAGAAGAGATAAATCAAGATATAGATCTATTCAATTTTCTCTATTGGAACACGTCAAAAGAGTGAACTAGAACTCACAAGAGTGTGAATCTCTTTATCCTCTTCTACTTCGTCTATGATTATTTTTGAAAATTTTCACAAAAACGTGAAATCTCATTATTTTTGAAAATTTATCTTCTTCACTTTCTTCTTCTTGTCAGTGGAACAACGAAATCAATATCAAAAACATTTTTTTGCCTTCATATAGAGAGGATATGAAAGACTGAGAGAGGAACAAGATGGTAGCAACGAAGATGCGGTGACGACGACGATAGTGGTGGTTGTATCTCAAAATAGCTCTCCATTGTAAATGGCAAGTCGATTAAACTGAAATTCAAAAAATGAAAGCTTGTAGTTTTTGGATCACAAGAAAATAGTCCAAAATGGATCAAGTCCAAAAGAGGAAAGCTCATTATTGGAACAGACACAACCACATTCTCCAATGACCGGAGAAACTTAACGAGCAAAGCAACCAATTTTAGCGACGACAAGAAACATCAACAAATCCTCATATTGTTAAAGAAATTTCTTAAACATCAAAACAATTTCATTATAGATTCAAGATATAGATTTACTCAATTTTCTCTATCGCAATACGTCAAAAAAGTGTGAATTAGAACTCACAAGAGGGTGAATCTCTTTATCCTCTTTTTTTCCTCTATGGTTATTTTGGAACATTCTCTGTATTTGTTGTTGTCTCCATTGTAAATGGCAAGTCGATTAAACTGAAATTCAAAAAATGAAAGCTTGTAGTTTTTGGATCACAAGAAAATAGTCCAAAATGGATCAAGTCCAAGAGAGGAAAACTCATTATCGAAACAGAGACAACCTCAAATTACGGTGGTTGGAGAAACTTAACGAGTAAAGGAACCAACTTTAACAACGACAAAAAACATCAACAAAACACGAGATCATTAAAAAAAAATCTTAAATACTAAAACAATTTCAGTTTGCGATGTGACCGGTGGAAGATGCTTCGAGCAGTGTTTCTTCTAAGGTTTTAAATATGATTGGTAACAAAAACACTAAAATTTATCACTATTTAGCTTTTATTTATTAATTATTAAAATTTAAATAATATGATAATTTATTAAATAAAACAAAAAAATAATATCAAGAAAAAAATTGTAAATAATATAAGTTATCTGTTTCATGAGAAACACTTCCAATGTATACTTTTGAAATAATGTCATGTTTCATTATATTTGTAAATTCTATTCTTGTTCTCATTGATATGTGAGACTATGTAGACAATGACAATGTTCTTATGACAACGCGTTCAATAGCACAAGAAGGAAAAAAGAAACAGAGCGTTAATGTATCCTCCTACAAGAAGCAAAGAATTAGGAAGAAAGATCTTATTCACCTGCGTTCTAGGTTTCTTTATGTTCAGTTAGAAAACTATCATGTCCTTGAGAAATCTTGGTCCTATCAGTTCAAGAGCCAGTGTGAGAGCTGAGTTTTAAACAATCAGTTCTCAATGAAAATAATGATTTTATTTCTCTCGAATTCATATTACCCTCTTCAAATTTCCTTTTATATGAATCATTTGCTTCTATTTATACTAGAAGTTATAACCGTTGACTTCGCATTAATTACTAAATCATGGTCATAAATAGTTTGTATTCACTCCAATTTGATATTACGCGCGGTTTAAACTGTGCATTTTCCTTTTGTGGGTTGGACGAGACCCAGACCCGGGCTCCATTCACGGCTCTTTGGTCCATTTGGGCCCAACAAGTTTATTCAAGTTGTTTTGATTGATATGAGCCCCGGAGTAGAATTCGGTGCCAATAATTTGTCCCCCTCCTCTCCAAGTTTCTCGTATCTTTGATGCTAGATACTTATTCGGCGAATCCATAAACCAATGTTCTAGGTTTCTGTTTCTCCTTCTTATTTACATATTCTCTCTTTTTTTTAGATACCTGAGGTACCGTTATCTATAAGTGCCTTACTTGCTCATTGTCTCCTTACAAATTGCTTTTGAAACCTCATTTGCAAGGTAATTCTCTTTCTCTTTTTCTTAGAATTCTCTTTAGGCAAACACTTTTCCTCTTTAGTACAAGCTATTTTTTGGATTAAACAGGCTCTTTGCTTTGAATTTGATGAAAAACTTTTGAAAATTGGATTCATAGAATGTATGCTCCTTGAAGATCTTCATATCTTCCTTTAATATCTTCACACAAAAAAATAATTGTATCCTTTTTCTTTCCTTTTCTCCCCCCCCCTTTCCTTTTCTCCTCCCACTTTTTGGCCCCGCGCAACTCCCACCTCGCCGGCCTCGCATCGCGCCTCACTTCTCACCTCGTCGACACATGCCTCTCTCTTCCTCTTTCTTCCTCTTTGCTTTTCTTCTCTTCATTCTCCTTTCTTCCTCTTCTCCACTTTTTTCTCCTTCCTCCTTCCTCCTTCTGGTCGTGTGCCTCGCGCCTCACCTCGTGCGCCTCGCACCTCACCTCGCCAGCCTCGTGCCTCACCTCGCGCGCCTCGCACCTCACCTCGCCAGCCGCGTGCCTCACCTCGCGTGCCTCATACCTCACCTCGCCAGCCGCGTGCCTCACCTCGCGCGCCTCGCACCTCACCTCTCCACACTACAAGAAAACTGCGAATTTGCGACTGCAATTTGCGACTACATATGTGGTCGCAAATATTGCGACCAAATTTGCCATGGTTTAGCGACCAATTTGCGACTACGGCGAAGTAGTCGCAAATTGGTCGCAAATAAGTGACCAATACGTGTGGTCGCAAATCAGTCGCAATATGCAACCAATTAGCGACTGAGATGCGACTGCTTTGAGACTGACCCTGGTAGTCGCTAATCCGTCGCAAAATATCGACTGATTAGCGACTATGTATGGAAAATCAGGTGGTAGTCGCTAATCAGTCGCAAAATAGCGACCGATTGGCGACTACGGTATGTAGTGGCTCTGTAGTCACAAAATGGTGGCAAAGTACCAGCATAAAAAACATGTGCGAGTTAGGTATAACGATATTTAAGCGACTACATAGGTGTAGTCGCAAAGTAGTGGCAAATCAGTGGCAAAGTAGTCGCAAAGTAGTCGCAAAATGTTGTATATATATGCATCATCCCATTCTCTCATTTGTGAAAGCAAAAGTAAAAAATTTTGTAAAACATGTGGGGAAATTATAACAATTCGAGAGATTGGATGTACAGAAGAATAGATAATGAAACAAGAAATATCTCGGCGGAATTTGCACAAGGCATGGAGCAGTTCATGAATTTTGCAAGTAGTCAACCTATACCTCAAAGTAGTGGAGGTAAGTTTTTCTGTCCTTGTATTAATTGCAAAAATGATAAATTTATTCCGGGACAAAAAATATGGAGTCATCTATATAGTCGAGGGTTTATGCCAAATTATTATATTTGGTATAAACATGGAGAAGAGCTGAATGTTCAGTTAGGGACGAGTAGTACTAGTCGGGGTGATGTACCAAGAAATCAGGGACGTGATTGTAGTAGTGATGAAACAGTTGGTATATCCGGTAATAGATATGTTGAAATGGTGACGGATGCATTTCTTGAGACAACGACTGATGATCAGCAGCAGTACTATAATCAGAACGATGAAAATTATAATTATAATTATGAAGAAGAACGGCCTAATGAAGAAGCAGAAAAGTTTTACAACATGTTAGAAGCTGCAAAAAATCCATTGTATGATGGTTATCATGAAGGGCACTCACAATTATCTTTAGCTGCTAGGTTTATGAACATCAAATCTGATTTTAATTTACCAGAAAAATGTATGGATTCTTGGGCGGAGCTATTTACAGAATATTTACCCGACGAAAATCAGGTGACGGGTTCATATTATGAAACCGAAAAATTGATGCGAAATTTAGGCCTCCCGTTTTATACAATTGACGTGTGTGTTAAAAATTGTATGATATTCTGGAAAGAAGATGAGAAATGGGAAAATGCAAATTTTGCGATTCCCCCCGGTATAAGCCAAGCGAGGGCAGGACAAGAATACCTTTCAGTCGTATGTGGTATTTACCTATAGGTGATAGACTTAAAAGAATGTATCAAAGCGAGAAAACCGCAGAGGCAATGAGGTGGCAGGCAGAGCATGAAGCAGAAGACGGAGAAATGAGTCATCCATCTGATGCTGCAGAGTGGAAAAATTTTCAATATTTACATCCTAGATTTGCTGCTGAATCTCGAAATGTTTATCTTGGCTTATGTACTGATGGGTTCAACCCATTTGGGATATCTCGTAATCATTCATTATGGCCGGTGATTATCACTCCATATAATTTGCCACCGGAGATGTGTATGAAGAAAGAGTATTTGTTTCTAACTATTTTGAATTCGGGGCCAAATCATCCGCGTGCTAGTCTGGACATATTCCTACGACCTTTGATTGATGAGTTGAAAGAATTATGGTCTATCGGAGTTGATGCATACGATGTATCGCTCAACCAAAATTTCAATCTAAAAGCTGTGTTACTTTGGACGATAAGCGACTTTCTCGCTTATGGAATGTTATCAGGATGGACAACACATGGAAGGCTGGCCTGTCCAATTTGTATGGATGATACGAAGGCATTTCAATTACCAAATGGGAGAAAGACGTGTTGGTTTGATTGTCATCGAAGGTTTCTTCCTAATGGTCACCCGTTACGGAAAAATAAAACAAATTTTTTAAAAGGGAAGCACGCTTTGAATGACTGTCCTCCACAATCATTGACAGGTGAACAAGTTTTGTACGAGCGAATAAAAACTGTCAATCCTTTAAGAACATCTGAGTGCGGCGGAAACGGTCATGAAAGTAAAGAAGAAGGTTATGGCAGATGGCATAATTGGCACAAAGAAAGTATATTTTGGGAGTTGCCATACTGGACAGATCTTAACCTTCGACATAATCTTGATGTGATGCATATCGAGAAGAATTTCTTCGATAACATCATTAATACTATTATGAATGTAAAAGAGAAATCAAAAGATACAGTGAAGTCAAGGTTGGATATTGCGAAGTTTTGCTCTCGAAAAGAGTTGCACGTGGATGGTCGGGGTAATGCTCCATTCCCTATATTTCGATTGACCCAAAAAGCGAAAGAACGGTTATTGGAATGTATAAAAATGATGTCAAATTTCCGGACGGCTATGCGGCAGATTTAGCAAATTGTGTGGATATGGATGGACTAAAGTTTTCGGGCATGAAAAGCCATGACTGCCATGTTTTTATGGAAAGACTTCTCCCTTTCATATTTGCAGAACTTTTACCACGGAACGTTCATCTAGCATTATCAAGTAAATATAGTAATAACTATATTTGTAATTGGAAATACGTAAATTAATAATATATAATTGCCTGAACTAATTCATTGTCGATGGTATAGGGATTGGAGGATTTTTCCGTGATTTATGCTCCAGATCATTACAAAAAAACCGTGTCCAAATTCTGAAGGAAAATATAGTCATAATTTTGTGCAATTTGGAAAAGATCTTTCCGCCTTCATTTTTCAACGTCATGGAACATCTTCCTGTACATCTACCATACGAAGCTGAACTTGGTGGACCTGTGCAATATAGGTGGATGTATCCATTTGAAAGGTTTTTTAAAAAACTAAAGAGCAAGGCGAAGAACAAACGTTATGCTGCAGGGTCGATTGTTGAATCATATGTGAATGATGAGATATCTTACTTCTCAGAACATTACTTTGCTGAACACATTCGCACGAAAAACAGGTAACCATGTTATGATGTTTATGAATTAATTATTTTATTATATAATATATAAGTAATATATATAATATATATAAACCATATATATATATATATATATATATGTACATGTCTACAAGATTCGATGAAGGTGACGTGCCTGTATATCCAGATCCCGGAGTACCGGATATATTTACGCACATGGGTCGTCCAAGTGGTAAATGTAAAGAAATATGGCTCTCCGAAAAAGAATATAAATATGCACATGCATATGTATTACGGAATTGTGAATATTTTCGGCCACTAGAGAGGTACGTATATGATGAAAACAATTAATTGTATTCATTACATTTCAGTTCATTGTATTAAGAAATATATATTAATTTTCAATATTTATTGTTCTAGCATGTTTGAAGATCATATTCGATGTACGTATCCATATCTTTCAGAAGATGACATTTCATCTAAAAGAGAGGAAGAGTTCCACATATGGGTTAGAGATTATGTATGTTTAATTAATTATTTGACATATATATATATATTATATTTTATTTATTAATTTGTAAATACTAATTAAGTTTAATTTTTGATATATATGATTAAAGGTCAATTCATGTAGTTCCACAGATTCACGTGCCTTTCCTATATGGGCTCAAGAATTAGTTCAAGGTCCGATGAATAAAGCATCCACTTGGCCGATGTATTTTACAAGAGGTTATATGTTCCACACGAAGAAACATGGACATAGAAGAAAGACATGTAACTACGGTATTTGTGTGAAGGGGGACAATTACTCAGATGCATCTGATGAAGCTGATTTCTATGGTATTTTAACAGATATCATTCAACTTGAGTATGTCGGACTCCTAAATTTGAAGATCACGCTTTTTAAATGTGAATGGTACGATCCTACACCCTCGAGAGGTACTCGGAAGTCGGAAAATGGTGTCGTTGATGTCTTATCATCGAGGAAATACTACAAATACGAACCATTTATTCTCGGTACGTACGTATTCGGTAATAATTTAATATATATTTTTTCTTACAAATTTATAACTAATTTATATTTCAAAACGTACGATGTATCAGCATCTCAAGCAGATCAAGTTTGTTATATTCCCTATCCACACACGAAATCATCATCAAAACAAACATGGCTCAATGTTTTGAAAGTTAATCCAAGATCTAACATTTTGGGGAAATACAAAAACAAAGACGAGATTGGCCTTTTGGAACAAGAAAATGATGAAGACGTAATGCATGTTCAAGAGATAGAGGTAGATCGGTTGGTCGATACAGTTAACCATACTGAAGAAATTGATTTCGATGTCGGAGATGCGGAACTAGAAGATGAATTTCAATGTAATATTTCATCTTCAGATGATGATGAGAACGAAGAAATGTAATAAATATAGTTATGCTATGTATTTTGTACATATAATTTTCATATAATTTAATGTATTACCAATATCCATATATATATATATATATAGTAATTGAATTTTTTATAACTTATAATCAATGACTCAATCTTATATAATTATATGCATTCCTCAAAATCTCAAAATTTAAGGTTTAGGGTATTATTTGCGACTGATTTGCCACCACTTTGCAACTGCATTGGCAATGTGGTCGCATTTCACTCACAAATATTTAATGTAGTCGCAAATCAGTCGCTAATTTGCGACTGCTTTGCGACTACATTCTAAAAATTTGATGTGGAGTCGCAAATCAGTCGCTAATTTGCGACTGATTTGCGACCACATATGGTTAATTCACATTTTCCCTAAGTATTTTCCACATTTAAAACTTGTATTTCTATTCTATAAGACTACTAACCATTAGAAGTGATAACATATATTGAAAACCATATTTTTAATGATTTCATATTTAGATAACATTTAGAATGTATATAAGAAGTATAAGGTTAAGTAAATTTGTTAAGGATTTAGGTAAGTTATTTGAAAATTTGGGAAATGTTATTGTTTTCATAGTAATTGAAATTTTTATAACTTATAATCAATGACTCAATCTTATATAATTATATTCATTCCTCAAAATCTCAAAATTTAGGGTTTAGGGTATTATTTGTGACTGATTTGCCACCACTTTGCAACTGCTTTGGCAATGTGGTCGCATTTCAGTCACAAAAAATGTTCCATATAGTTGCGACTGATTTGCGACTACATTCTAAAAATTTATGTGCAGTCGCAAATCAGTCGGAAATGCTGATGTAGTCGCATATCAAATTTGCGACTGATTTGCGACTACGCAATAAATTGTGGCGCAATACAGTCGCAAATGTGCGACTAATTTGCGACCACCAATTAATTTGGTGGGACTTTGACAAAATCGAAAACGTTCAAAGTCCCACTAAATTAACTGGTAGTCACAAATCAGTCGCACATTTGCGACTGATTTGCGACCACATTTACAGTTTCGATAAATGTAATTGTGGTCGCAAATCAGTCGCAAAGATGCGACTGATTTGCGACTACCAGTTAATTTGGAGGGAGGTTGAAAAAACCGAAAACGTTCAAACTCCCTCCAAATTAATTGGTAGTCGCAAATCAGTCGCAAATTTGCGACTCATTTGCGACCACAATTACAGTTTCGATAAATGTACCTGTGGTCGCAAATCAGTCGCTAATTTGCAACTGATTTGCGACCACGAATTAATTTGGAGGGAGTTTGAACGTTTTCGGTTCCCACCAAATTAATTGGTAGTCGCAAATCAGTCGCAAATTAGCGACTGATTTGCGACCACGGGTATTTTGCCACTGATTTGCGACCACATCCGTGGTCGCAAAAAAATCTATAAATACCCGATGGTTTTCCCTCATTTTTCACAAATCTCTCAAAACTACATTACAAAACTCTCTCAAAACACTCCCTAAACACTTTAACAAAACAAAATTTCTAGAAATGGCAAGTGGTGGTAGGTCGTTGAGAGGTCGTGGAAGACGATCTTTCAGATCGTCTTCCGGCCGAGGAACCTCTTCGGCCTCCTCGAACCCTTCACCATCCGCTAATAGAGCGGCATCGCGGCTCCCTCCGCAATACAATTTTGGTCCTCATGCTGTTCCTGAAACCCAAACACCTCCACGGTTTCAGGAATCGGATGAACATGAGGACGAACAAATTCCCGATTGCAAAACGGGAAGGGATGAACAAACTATCACTCTTGATAGTTTGTTACAAACTCCGGGTCGCGAACAGTATTTGACTGTGCTTTCTCCAGATGCGGCTCCGAATACAACTTGGTAAGTATGTTTATTACAAGCTAATTTTTTAATAAATATTTATTAAAATTTAAATTATATTAATATAATTTTACATTTTGTAATAAATATTAGGTTTGACCGCGATAACGGGTCTATTACTCGTCAAATCGCAAAAATTTTGAAAAATAAGTTTGACGGTCCGTACTACAGTTGGACCGTCGTACCTCCTGAGAGGTAGGAGAAATATTTTATAGAATTTGCGGTAAGTATTTTTTTTTATATTCTGTAAATTTTTAATAAAATATAAAAAATATATACTAATATTTTTTTAACTTAATTTCAAACAATCGTACACCTGGGATCCTTTGATCACCTCGGTGGTACGAAAAGAGTTCGAGGCCGTCTGCGTAAGGCGGATGAAAGGGATGGTGAGCACGGTTCATACAACCGGAAAACGTCCCAGATGGATTTCTCCAAGTTTGTACAGTATTATGACTGCACATTGGGCAACCGAAACATCTACCGAGAGGAGTACGAAATCCTCTCATAACCGCAACTCCGCTCGGGACGGTCTTGGCCCACATAAACATTTATCGGGCCAAAAATCCTACATTCAGGTCCAGCACGAAATGGTAAGTAAAATTTTTTTTTTTCATATTATTATGTTTTCTCATAATTAATTAATATTTTAAAATCTGTGAAGGAACATAATTTGGGACGACCAGTCTCAATAGGTGAGGTCTTTATAAAGACTCACACAAGACCGGATGGTTCGTATGTAGATTTGAAAGCAAAACAAATCTGTGAAACATACGAACGAAACATCCAAGAGAAGATGGCGATCGTGGAGGTCGATCCAACAGAAACATCCGATGAAACCTCCCGTCCAATTGAGCTCACTCAAGCACAGAAGAATGAGATCTTCTTACAGGTAAAAAAAATTTTTCAAACTTTTTCCTTTTTACATATTTTCCTAATTACAAAATAATAACTTTTATTATATAATTTACGTTTTCGTAATTTTATAGTCATCTGTTCCTGATGAACGAGGCCGTCTTTATGGACTCGGTAGCCTCAACCGCGTATAGTCTACGGGTAGAAGTAGTGGGGTACAAACCCATTCACCCGAGTACGTTATTCTTCAAGAACAAAACGCGTTGATTAAAGCACAAAACGTGGAGATGAAGGAAAAATATGAGAAGATTGAAGAGCTGAACAGAGAAAACCAGAAGAAGATCTCGAGCTTGGAGATGCTCCTCGGATATATCCAACGGACGGATCCCGCATTCGCCTCCTTATTGCGGGATAACGATTGTACAGGAGAACCATCGACGGCTCCGCCAACCACCCCATTTTCGCCATCAGATTTCCAATTTCCGCCACCGGACAATTAGAATTTGTTTTTATGTATTTAAAAATTTTGTATAATAAATGTTAAATTTTAAATTTGTATATTTTTTAATTCAATATTTAGTTTACATATTTTTTCATTTATTATTATAAAATTTTTAATTTATTAATAAAAATTAATAAATATTCTAATAAATATTATAATAATATTTTAAACCAATTATATTAATAGTTAATCTAAATTATTTTATTAATATTTCTAATTTCAAATAATTATTTTTATTATTGAAATTAATTTTCTTCATTTTTATTGAAATTTTAATTTTTAAATATTATTTTAAAAATTTTTATATATTTTTTTAAAATTATTAATATATTATTTCAAATTAATTTTTAAATATTATTTTAGAAATTAATTTTCTAAATTATTATATATATTTTTTTAAATTATTAATATATTATTTCAATAATAAAAATAAAAAATATATTTATATATTTTTTTTTAAATCTAATTACAGTATAGTCGCAAATTAGTCTTAAATCAGTCGCAATTTTTGCCACCGATTTGCGACTCCTTTGCAACTGCGGTTCACCTGTAGTCGCAAAACAGTCACAAATTTTTGTGACTGATTTGCGACTACGTTTCAACTGTAGTCGCAAATCAGTCACAAATATTTGTGACCGTTTTGCGACTGCTATTCTCCTGTAGTCACAAAACAGTCACAAATATTTGTGACTGATTTGCGACTGCTATTCTCCTGTAGTCGCAAAACAGTCACAAATATTTGTGACTGATTTGGGACTGCATTTCTCCTGTAGTCGCAAAACAGTCACTGTTTTTTTGTGACTGATTTGCGATTACGGTTCACCTGTAGTCGCAAAACAGTCACAAAAAACAGTGACTGTTTTGCAACTGCGGTTCTACCGTAGTCGCAAATCAGTCACAAAAATTTGCAACTGTTTTGCGACTACAAATTTAGCAACCACATCCGTAGTCGCAAAACAGTAGCAAAATTTGTTACGGAAATTCAGTGGCAAATTAGTCGCAAAACAGTGACCACGTTTGTGGTCGCAAATTAGTCGCAAAATACCCACTATGACCGTGGTCGCAAATCAGTCGCAAAATTGCGACTGATTTGCGACTAATTTTTTTTGCGACTATTATTTTGCGACCACATCACGTAGTCGCAAATCAGTCGCAAAACGGCTGTTTTCTTGTAGTGCCAGCCGTGTGCCTCACCTCGCGCGCCTTGCACATCACCTCGCCAGCCGCATGCCTAACCTCGCACGCCTCGCACCTCGCCTCGCCTTCCGCGTGCTTCACCTTGCACCTCTCTGGCCGCGTGCCTCCTTCTCTTCCCCTTTCCGCCTCCTTTTTTAGTCTCTCCTTCTTCCTCCTTTAAGTCGTGCACCTCACACCTCACCTCGCGCACCTCTCTCTCTTTCCCTCCTTCTTCCTGTCCTTTTCTTCTTTTCTTCTTCCCCTTTTCTCCTCTCATTTTCTTCTTCTTTCTCTTTCTTCCCTCTTCTCCTCCTTTCTTCCTTCTTGGCCTCACACCTCGCCAACCACGCACCTTGCCGGCCTCACCCTCTGTCGGCCTTCGCTCTTCCTCTTCCTTTCCCTCTTCCCGGCACTTCTACCCACGACACTTCTACCCGCGGCACCTCTACTCGTGGCTTTTCCTTGGCACTTCTACCCATGGCACCTCTCCTCGCGTTTATTCCTCGATACTTCTACCCGTGGCACCTCACCTCGAGGCTTTTTTGGCACTTCACTTCGAGTCCTATTCATGGTAGTTAGCCTCGAAATCTCTACTTGGATTTGCGGCTCACCTTGCTTAGCCTCGAATCCTTGGTTCGATTCGCCGCACTTAAATATTAAAATTTAAATAATATGATAATTTATTAAATAAAACAAAAAAAATAATGTCAAGAAAAAAATTGTAAATTAATATAAGTTATCTTTTTCATGAGAAACACTTTCAATGTATACTTTTGAAATAATGGCATGTTTCATTATATTTGTAAATTCTATTCTTGTTCTCATTGAAGAAAGATCTTATTCACCTGCGTTCTAGGTTTCTTTATGTTCAGCTAGGCCTTGAAAACTATCACGTCCTTGAGAAATCTTGGTTCTATCACTTCAAGAGCCAGTGTGAGATTTTATTTTTCTCAATGAAAATAATGATTTTATTTTTCTCGAATTCATATTACCCTCTTCAAATTTCCTTTTATATGAATCATTTGCTTCTATTTATACTAGAAGTTGTAACCGTCGGTTTCGCATTAATTACTAAATCATGGTCATAAATAGTTTATATTCATTCCAAGTTGACATTGCGCGCAGTTTAAACTGTGCATTTTCCTTTTGTGGGTTGGACCAGACCCAGACCCGGGCTCCATTCACGGCTCTTTGGTCCATTTAGGTCCAACAAGTTTATTCAGTATGTTTTGATTGATCTGGACCCCGGAGTCGAATTCGGTGCCAATAATCTGTCCCCCTCCTCTCCAAGTTTCTCGTATCTTTGATGCTAGAGACTTATTTGGCGAATCCATAAACCAATATTCTAGGTTTCTGTTTCTCCTTTTTATTTACATATTCTCTTTTTTTTTTAGATACCTGAGGTACCGTTATCTATAAGTGCCTTACTTGCTCATTGTCTCCTTACAAATTGCTTTTGAAACCTCATTTGCAAGGTAATTTTCTTTCTCTTTTTCTTATAATTCTCTTTAGGCAAACGCTTTTCCTCTTTTGTACACGCTTCTTTTTGGATTAAACAGGCTCTTTGCTTTGAATTTGATGAAAAACTTTTGAAAATTGGAATCATAGAATGTATGCTCCTTGAAGATCTTCATATCTTCCTTTAAGATCTTCACACACACACAAAAATTGTATCCTCTTTCTTTCCTTTTCTCCCCCCCCCTTTCCTTTTCTCCTCTCACTTTTTGGCCCCTCGCAACTCCCACCTCGCCGGCCTCGCATCGCGCCTCACTTCTCATCTCGTCGACACGTGCCTCTCTCTTCCTCTTTCTTCCTCTCTGCTTTTCTTCTCTTCATTCTCCTTTCTTCCTCTTCTCCACTTTTTTCTCCTTCCTCCTTCCTCTTTCAGGTCGTGCGCCTCGCACCTCACCTCACCAACCGCGTGCCTCACCTCTCGCGCCTCGCACCTCACCTCGCCAGCCGCGTGCCTCACCTCGCGCGCCTCGCACCTCACCTCGCGCGCCTCGCACCTCACCTTGCCAGCCGCGTGCCTAACCTCGCGCGCCTCGCACCTCGCCTCGCCTTCCGCATGCTTTACCTTGCACCTCTCTGGCCGCGTGCCTCCTTCTCTTCCCCTTTCCGCCTCCTCTTTTATTCTCTCCTTCTTCCTACTTTAAGTCGTGCACCTCACACCTCGCCTCGTACACCTCTCTCTCTTTCCCTCCTTCTTCCTCCTTTAAGTCGTGCACTTCACACCTCGCCTCGTACACCTCTCTCTCTTTCCCTCCTTCTTCCTCTCCTTTTCTTCTTTTCTTCTTCCCCTTTTCTCCTCTCATTTTCTTCTTTTTTCTCTTTCTTCCCTTTTCTCCTCCTTTCTTCCTTCTTAGCCTCACACCTCGCCAACCACGCACCTTGCCAACCTCGCCCTCTGTCGGCCTTTGCTCTTCCTCTTCCTGTCCCTCTTCCCGGCACTTCTACCCACGACACTTCTACCCGCAACACCTCTCCTCGTGGCTTTTCCTTGGCACTTCTACCCACGGTACCTCTCTTCGCGGCTATTCCCTGGCACTTTTACCTGTGACACCTCTCCTCATGGCTTTTCCATGGCGCTTCTACCCGTGGCACCTCACCTCGAGGCTTTTTTTGGTACTTCACTTTGAATCCTATTCGCGGTAGTTAGCATCAAAATCTCTACTTGGATTCGCGACTCACCTTGCTTAGGCTCGAAGCCTCAGTTCGATTCGCCGCACTTAGCCTCGGGCACTTCAAACTCATGGGCTTCTACCCAGAATGACTAAGAGGTGATGGCGTGTCGTGATCACTTTGGTCCCCATCTGAAGTTTTCCAGTTATGAGTCCAGCCTTTGTGATCTTCGCGCTTCTGGGATGATTCCTCAATCATTGGAACTTATTATACCGACGTCGTCTGACTCCACCGAATTTCCTCTTCCTAGCTATTGTTATGATTACAAAGTCTACTTACGCCAATGCGGTCTCTCATTTTCTCTCGTGCAGCTTCTTATTCACCTGATGCACGAGCTGGGATTGTCTCTTTCCTAGTTATGCTCGACTTTTGTTCGGACCATAATCAGGCTTCACGATTACTAAGAACCAAGGATTTTCTCTCGATGTCCCCCTAAGTTTTTGGTTATGTGCCATGAATGCTAACCGCGAATGTAGGAGCACTTTCTATGTAGGTCCCAACCGGTCTCGTGCAGTGCTTTCAGCACTTCTTGCGAAAGATGAAAAATGGAGGGGCAATTTCTTTTACTTCCCGATTAGCAAAGATTCTTATGGCAATCTTTTTTACTTTGCTATAACAGAATGGTCGCAGCGATCTGGTAGAGTCAGATACATAGCATCGGCGATATTCATAGATTTTGTGGCCTTTTTTTACTTTGTGTTTTTTTTGCAGTTTCGTTGAAGAAGGTCATAGCGACTAGCGATATTGAGACTCTAGGGGTCATCCTTCGGCTGGGCAATACTCATTGGAGCTCTTTTTCTTGGAAGCGGATTTTTGATTAATCTCATCGTCTCTGTACTAGGGATTTTAGCGTGCCTTATGAGTCTACTTCCCGTACCTTTCGCAATCATTTTTAGTTCTTATTTTGACTTGTTAACGTATTTTGTAACCTACTATTAACATCGTTTTCTTGAAGATATCCTTCCTACTTCTTCGCCTTTAGATATGACTGGTTATCGTACGGAATGCAAAGCCCAATGGGTCGTAGAGGCCACTACTAGTGAAGATGGTGAGTGTTCTCAACCTCCGACCGTTCAGCCCGCTGCTCAATCTAAGCTGAAGTTGTGTCCTATCGTGGCAACTCTCCCAACTATGCCCGATAGCTGTCATGGGGAGAGGCAATGTTCGAATGGATATTGGAGGTACATCACACATAATACCTTATGTGTACTACACATAATAAAGAGTGGGCCGATTCCTTTCATGTCGTTTATTGTCCAGGCAAACATGGAGATGTTCATTGGAGGAATCAGACGAGTGCATCCCTGACTTCTATGGACACCTTGGTTCCTATGCATTTGGCGGGGTTGTTAGCATCAATGTTCACATGCTCGACGGTCACATCTGGTGACTTGGCGATCGGCTTTGTTGGTCCATACTCTATGCCAATAAAACAAATCTTTGGTGGACGGCGCAGCTTGTGTTATGTGATGAAACATGCCCAGGATGCACCCTAGTCCCCTCTTACTGTTCGCACTCCATCCGCGTTAGGAAAATTGATGCACTGGTGGTATGTCGATACGACGACCTTCATCGCGTGTACGCACAAAGTTCCCAAATTAACATTGTAGATCGCCAGCGTAACGATGATTATGAACTTGACGATCCGGGTGACCCTGCTCAGATAGACCAACAACTTTATTGTGCTAGTGTTCATCGTCGGCTCCCCAAAAAAACTCGTCAATGGCCTTGTCATCAGATTGATCTACTCGTCTTTGACATCCACTTTGCTAAAAATTTCCTTGAAGATGATATCGACCAAGCTCCCGCTATCGATTAATATCCGAGAGACTTCACAGTCACCGACCTAGAGTTCGATGACGAGGGGATCATTGTATGGATGGTCAACGCCGAGCATCATCTTGGGTGAACGAGATGGTGGGTCTCTTTTCGCTGCGATTATGCCATTTGAGTGCGGTCGTAGCGTGGCATTTGTGTTCCTTGATCGAACATACCGAATCGTTACATGCTACGAGGCTGCCCATGATAATGTTTATTTGTCGCATTGGTGCGAGAGGCAGATCGTCAGGTCGGTCATCAACGATCAGCACTGGTGGGTTTCCCCTTGTTGCGTCCCTCTGCACTGGGTCCCTACTCTACAAAAACTCCAATAGTCCCTAACATTCGGCCGTGAAGTTGTTTGGAATCTTACAGCTTGACGGAGACTCCATCTCCGAGCTCGTCACCGTCAAAAGTGAGGAAAAAGATGAATGATTCAGTGTCCGACAAAAGGAGCCAAATTTAGGAATTACGGAGTTTTTTTGCTACAAAAATATTGTCATGTCTTCGTTATTTTGTATCTATATTAATATTGTGCCTATAAACATACACTTTAATTAATTATAGAATTTATATTCACTCAAATGTTATATTTAATTTTTGAAAAATAATACAACTTTTAATTCGATTAGAATTCGCAATATTCTTCAAAAAAAATGAATAATCTTTTTTAATAGATAAATTGGAAGGAAGTCGACTTGTATTGATACTGATAGTAATTTGATTTTATCCAATAGTTGGAACTTCGTGATGTACTTACGTAGTGGTTCTCCTTGGGTTAGGTTACAAAGGTGTGTGTTGGACGCTCCTTTTTGGAAAATCATATAGTAATGTTTGAAAAAGGTCGTTGATAACTGCCTGAAACTATCAATGGAGTTGGCCTCCAACTCGGCAACAGAATTGATGTTGCCGAGTTCGCCGACCGACAAAGATGGTTCGGGGTGGGATGTTGATCACTGCTCCATCTGTCGAGGCGGTGGTATTTCTTCCATTTGGATTGAATACGTGACTTTGTTTGAAAAACGATCCCTATAGACGGTGCCAATTGTTGAACCTATGTTCTCCGGCCAGAACTTAAATGATTCAACTTAGATTCGGTAAATATGATTTCGGTTATTAATCTACCAATTCGTCGAGTGTCAATATGATGAACTATTGAATAATTTGTCTCTTAATTTTCGCATCCTCATTTAAAGCTAATAACCCTTTGTTTTATACGTTTCTCATTTGCTAAATCATTAAAATCTTTGTATTAAATGCTACATTAATGATCATCAATGCTGTCTTGAGACACCCAATGTCGTCTTTGGTATCCGACGAGATTGAACGTTTTTGGGAGATATTCTTGTCTGCTTGAGAATGGTAGAGATAGTCCGTAATAAATGATTACATGTATGAGTTATTGGGTTGATTTTGTCTTAAGGCGAGTTAGATGTTGGAAATGGAAAACCAAACTTCCAACAATGTGAACAGAGAAATTAATAATTTTATTTTATAAAAATTAATTCCGAGAACATTAACAATTAGACTATTCGCTTTAATAAAAAAGACTAATTAAGACATACTAAGCATGGCAATAACATATGGTAGAAGTTGCACAACCCGAAAATGATTCACCGGAATTTACGATACATGAGTTTTTTCTTTATTGTATTATAGTCTCTTCTCACATTAAAAAGACTAATATTTAAGAAGAAGAAAAAAAACACTAATAACATAATCATTAATTATTTGTCGCAAACAGAGAACAGTAACACATAATTACAAATTTATTACAACAAAATCCAGTCGATGAACGTTTACAAAACCATATTCATGATAATAAAAACACTAAACTTACATTTAATCACTTCACACAACAAGAAAAACATAATTAATAAAACAAAACAATAATATTTCCTATTATAAAAATGATGATTTAGTATTAAAGATTAAAGGGTATGACGATGACATCTAGTAAGATATACTAATTAGATTTTGTTATATATTAAAAAGAAATTATCACTTGAAAAAACCTAATACTATTATAATTTTGAAATTAGCTTATTCTGCACGCATGATTGAGAAATATAGCAATTCGATTGATTTCTAACCTTTGTGCTTACGGAAAACAATTTCTAATTGTATATCTCACAAATAATATTCGAAATCAATGTTTTAAGATCATATATCCAATTTAAAAAGGGTGAATTTTTGCTCTTGTTTTTCAATGCGTATTATCAAGGTTTGTGTCGCTACATCTTGAGTTGATGTGAAATTGATCAATGAATTGATTATTTTTAAAAATTTCGGTAATCTCGTCCATCCGATTTGATTGAAAAATCGATTCTATTGGGAGATGAATCACGGCAGAAGTTGATCCTCGTGTGGGGTCATTTCGGATTCAGATGGTTTCAAATCTATAGACGATATTGATAACAGTTGCCGTATTTGAGGTCGTTGATGAGCTTCTTAGAGGCGCTTGGGGTGTCAGTGAATAGTGATTGTGGATACAATCGTTTAAATTTTTGATCACTCACCCAAATCTCCATCCTTTTATACTCTTCCTTGATCCGTCTCTCTTAGCATCAGATGAAGCCAAAACGACAGAGTAGAAGTTATTGGGCTATGATCAAGATCAGCTGTCTTTGATTTTAGACCTCAAACCATAATATCATATTGGCCCATTGCAGCTTTAGCCCACTTTTGCAAAACTGAAAACCAGGGCAAGAATTGCGGCTATGATTACCACTACGACTGATTGTAATATATATTGCTCGTTTGCTTGTTGTTAATAGTTGCGTTTATGGTTGATTACATGTTTTTAATCGCACTGTTGTTTTAATCAGCAGTCAAAAAATTGTAACGTAAAACGTTAACTACTACGATTAACCGCAAATAGTTGCGACAGTTAAAAAACATCAATTTATTGCAACCGCAAAAAATTGCGGCTACCAAACAAACATGAATAATATTTATTAGTAGGCTCGTGGTTCATGCGAATTCGTATTGTTATTTACTAATATGAACAATTTTACATCTGATCTTTTTATGATTTTCTCATTCTTCTTGTCTCTATGATTCTCTCATTTTCACTTTCTTTCTCCCTTAAAAATTATTACAAATAATTACTAAATTAGAGTTTCTTCATATCTTTGACCGAATTCTCTAACTAAGAATAAAATATTAAAATAAATTGGATATGAAGAAAATTATTAAATTGGAGATTGAACTAAAGTTATTACATTAATTTTTTCAGATCAATATATATGTTATCTTTTATGAAGAAATGTCTTTCAAAATCTAGTAAAATTATTTTATTAAATAGATTTTTCATTATGAAAACTAAATTATTCGAAGAGAAATTATCTAAAATAACATTGTTTTAAATTTTTATTTCAAATTCAGAATCGTTAGTTTTACTTTCTATTAATAGCACAAAATTAATATTAAAATAGTTTAAAAGATTTTTATATTAGAAAAATTTTAAATTATAAATTGGAAAATAAGAATTCAAACACAATGTTTTAATTTTATTTGTAACTTATTTATAAAAATAATTATTTTCACACACAAATATGTTTTATTTTGAAATTTTAATTTTACTCTACTAAATTTTGAATAAAAACTAAAATGTATTATTTTAAGAATTACTCTTATACATACGAACACAAAAATAAAATAAAAAATTGATGAAGTAAAAAGGTGATTTACTTTATATATCTATACTACGACTTAAACATCTTCAAGCTTTTCTGATCAAATTTTGTTCTAAAAAAGAGACAGAAATTAATATGAGATTCTTATTGGTTAAAAGTGGGAAAATATTCAAAGATACAGTCATTCAAAGAAGTTAAAAGTATCAATTATATTAGTATTCCCAAGAGAGCATAATGAATAAACTCAACCCCACGAAATTAAACTAATAGCATGCATGAGAATATGTAGACAGAAACTACTCCAGATGCACTTTGATCTCTGATAAGTTCAAATTATATAAAGTCATGCCAAACCTAGAAAGAGTTTTAATCTGAGATCAAACTCAAAAGAAGAGAAAGAAACACAAACAGATATAGTTCAAATGGGATAAAAGCAAAGTACGAAAGCAATAGAGTTCGAATCTGGAAAACAAAGCAACATAAGATGATAGAGTTTCACTCTTTATGATGTTTGGAAGACATCAAGAGATCGAGCATGCTGAAGTTAATTTTTGGGAAACTGAATGCGACATCTCCTTGGAGTAATGCTTCGAATGTAATTGATCCTTGCATGATTTGGTTCGTAGAGTGCGACTTTTGGGTTTGTAGGACGCCTCAAATTCACCTCCTCGAGAAACGGTGCGTTCCGGAGAAAGAATTCTACCATATCAAGCTCGTGACTGTGGTCTTTGTAGCCATTGATGTCGACAAACCTCATACTCTTCAAATCGTAGTTGTAATTTTCAATAGCTGGCTTGTGATGAATCTCCCAATACATTTCAGGTTGAATTGTGAAGCTATTGATCTGATCATACATATATATATATATAACACAAAACGTACACTTCGATGAAGTTAATTAGCCCATGCATGGTAATTACTGAGAGAGAGAGATAGAGAGAGATAGAGAGAGAGAGATAGAGAGAGAGAGAGACGTACATCGATCACAACTCGTTCGAGGAGAGGGCAATGTTTGATGAATTCAGCGATGTCGAAAAGAGTGCAAGTTGTTGGAGCTTTAAACTCAATCTGAAATCTTTGTAAGTTCTCAAACACGAAAACTGGTTTTCTCAATCCTTCAGCTGTGTATCGATACGTCATTGACTGTATACACATGTGAGAGAAAAGATCAAAACTCAATCATAACCAAGAACGAAAAATTATGAATAAAAGAAAATAAAGACCAACTCTGAAACACACATGAAAATATTATTGAAAATATTACGGGTTCCGGATCGGGAGGCCAACCCCGTAGGTACGTGACTAAGTGAGTAATTCGTTACCCTCTTTGCTCGGATTCCTCTTTGTCGGTGATTCGACGATCAAGGGAATCCGAGAACCTAGTCAGATAAGATTATCCGAGTGATCGGGTGATCGGGATTAGATGATACCTACTCGGCCAGAAGGTTGGCCTGGACTTAGAGTCTTTCAGACCGAATGATTGGGTGGCCGAATGATCGGATGATACCTTCCATGATCGGTTGGTCGATCGGTTCTGCTTATGGCCGAATCGAGTGTGTCTTTGGCCGGATATTGGTTGATACTTAGAGAATTGATGGAATTTCGCATAAATTGCATTTACTTATGCATACTTTAAGGCTTTTATCAAATAATACTTGCTAAGGGCGAGTTATTTATGCATCTTTGGCTTTTTAGGAAAAGATGGTGATCATGCTAAGGAATTGACTTGAGCACAAGGCTACTGGCCTGAGTATATTGGTGGTGTGCTGATCCGGGTTGTTAGGATCGTTCAAATGTGTAAATTGTCATACTTAATGAATCCTATTACTATAGTTAAATAAAATCTGGATCTATTATCTAATGAATCTTTCATATCGACTCTAAAACTCATGAATCTCAGAACATAAATCGATTTTGGAATTAATCTAAATAATGGACCCTAAATATTAGACTTTGGACTCGGAATTCCTTGGTGAATCCGAAAGAAAATAACCTCTTCGGACTGATAGTCCGGGTAGGGGTGTTTCAAGTTGGTATCAAAGCATACTTGGTCTTAATTAGGACATGTTAGATTTGGGTTAAGTAGGCACCACTCATTAGGCAACCAGGTCTTGTGAGTGTTAAGTGTCGAGACTAAGCAAACGGTTTGTAGATGGGTAAGAGTAACAAGACCGAGAAAAATTAAGAATGATAGGGCAAAGGGTGGTGAACCAAGTCAGGTGATTGGAGCCTTGCTGAATCCAGATGTGTTTGAGCTTTCGATAGTGCATGTCGCGGCGACTGAGCATGACCATCCGGAGGGTGAGGATGAGGAATCTACTGCTCATCGCACACATGCGGGTGAAGAAGTGCAACATGACCAAGAAGCCACAAAAGTGATCCCAAATGCAGTTCCAAGTCCACAAGAATGTGGAAAATAATGAGGACTATGATAAGTCAGTTGGCTATATTGACTGAGGCGGTTATGCCCAAGGCATCGGTACATGAGGTGCCACAAACGGGCGACCAAAGGTTGTCGGTTCGTATGGAGAACCAGGATGTGGTGATACTTGATGACGCACCCAAGTATTCCAAGAAGAAGGTGTGGTACTTGAGTATTCTCGAACACATGATACACCTGAAAACAGGTAGTTTCGCTAGGGGCTCTGACCCAATTAAGGCCGACGAATGAAAGAACCAATTTGTGAGGAACTTTTAGTCAACTAGGCGTCCTAGTGACTACCAGAAAGATATTGTAGACCACTTCCAAGAAGGGGATGCACATAATTGGTGGGTTATATTGGATAAACGGTTGGGTGAAATGATTCAAACCTTTGAGGAAGAATTCAACAAGAAATTCTTCTCACCAGAGGCATGGGACCGATTGGAAAGTGCATACCTGGAATTGGTTCAAGGGAGCCGAGCTATCGGGAGTATGAAAAAGAAAAAGCGTTATGTGGAAAGAGACCTTGTGGATGAACTCGGACAGGTGCACCGGTTCATGCGTGGACTACGGGTTGAGATTCGTAACCACAGTTTGGGTTAGAAGTTTGGGTCAGTCACCGAACTGGTGGAAAGGGCTACCCTGATTTTGGAAGGGATTGACGAAGAGAACTGACTGAAAGAATCCAAAGTGCTAACTTGTTACGGCCAGTCAAGTGGTGATGATCGGAAAAGAAAATGGGATAAGGTTGATGATTCTAGCAAACCTATGGAAAAGAACTAGGGAATCCAAGACGTGTGGTAGGAGGCACAGTGGAGAATGCTGGAAAAGGATGGGTGCATGTGCATGTTGCGGCAACAAGGAACATGGTACCCGGAATTGCCCAAGGATGGACCATGGACAAAAAGGATTGCCGGGTGATGACTCAAGGACTTGCTACAACTGTGGTAAGTGAGGACACATTAGGAAGGATCGTCCCAAGAGGCAAGCGGAAAAGGAAACTCGAATGAAAGGACTACCGTAAGGTAATCGAGCCTGCAGCCAAGAGGTAGGCCGTGGTATTGTGGGTATATGAGCTATCCCGGGACATAGGCGATAAGAGCGAGTACATATTGATCACTAGTACGTACATAACCCTAACTTTTAATTAAAAAAATAGGCATTGAATGACATGCATAAACAGTAGGATACTTAGCATTTCAGATGATTGTGTAGGGACCTTGGTTGTGGACGGTATTGAAGCATATGTCATGTTTGATTTTTGGGGGTTCACATTGCTTTTTAAACCCAAAATGGTTTAATATGAATGGAATTCAAGGAGACACCATCTTTGGAATGAGTAAAATACAAGCGGCTGAAGGGCAAATAATGAATTTGTTGGGAATTGTGCAGAACATTCGGATTATGATTGGAAATGTCAGTTTTCCGGTTGACTTGTTAGTCGTCTAACTTAGGAATTACGAGATAATACTAGGTATGGGGGATTGGCTGGAAATGAACAAGGTGACCTTAGAGTGTCATCGAGGACGAGTTTGGTTTGAGAAAGAGAGAGTAAGATTGGAGTTCCAAAGGATCTAACCCAACTCGGGAAGTTTGATAATCTCACCAATCCATGCAGAATGAATGTTTGAGAAGGGGTGCGGTGCCTATGTAGGCACGATAAGCACC
Organism: Pugionium cornutum; assembly: GCA_018901935.1. Classification (NCBI taxonomy): domain Eukaryota; kingdom Viridiplantae; phylum Streptophyta; class Magnoliopsida; order Brassicales; family Brassicaceae; genus Pugionium; species Pugionium cornutum. The sequence goes on along the minus strand of JAENJI010000014.1, from coordinate 9,406,344 downwards.
AAGGGAAAATAGAAAAGTTGGGAGTTAAATGATATTCTAATGGTCAACGAGTTCAAGGATGTGATACTGGATTGATCTCTTACTACTTTGGAATTCAAGTAAAGCAAGAAACCAATGGAATCTTTGTTAATCAAGAATGTTATACTAAGAGGTGTTTAAGAAATAAGATGAATTATTTGAATCGATTAAGCATCCAGTGGAATGTGGAGCTAAGTTGTCAAAACACTACAAATAGGAGACTATGGATCCAACATTCTTTAAGAGCTAAGTTGTCAAAGCTCTACAAAGTGGATTTGTTTTTTACATAAAGATACGAAATTCACATGTATGTCGAAAAACAACTCATTGTCATTCTGTTCACTTGTGAAGCAGAATATGTAGCTGTTAATTCATATATTTGTCATGGAATTTGGTTATGAAATTTGTTAATGAAATTGAGTCTACCACAAGAAGAGCAAATAAAAATCTTCGTGGATAACAAGTCAGCAATAGCATTACGAAGAATCTAATCTTCTATGATCACAGTAAGCACATTGACACAAGCTACAACTATATTAAAAGATCGTGTTATCAAGAAAGATGTGCAATTGAAATATGTGAATACAAATAATCAAGTAGGCGGCATATTAACCAATCCATTCAAACGCAAAAGATTTATCATAATGACGAGTTTGTTTGTAGTAACGAAATCAAATTTAAAAGTGGGTGTTAAAAACTAAAATTGATTTTATCTAAATTCTGGAATTTATCCAAAATCATCTTCTAGCTTTTTAAAAAGAAATATTTAGACACTTGTATTAAAATAATATAGATATTATAAAAGAGATATCTAAATTTATGATTTAAAATACTTAGAGATTTTGTCGTTGGACCTATAAATATCTCTTTTGTGAAATCTTATAATATCTTTTTCCAAACCTAGTTTGCAATAATTGTCTATTAGCTTATTTCTTTAACATATCACTCAAAATTCCTAAAAAAATTTCTATAAAATATTTTAAATAATTTTATTGAGATAATGATCTATTTACATATAAATTTAAAAATATTTAGTTATATAATATTCGTTAGACTAATTTTGGATCAAACTGATTTTGGATCGTATCGATCGATACTATTTATCTAATGCAGCTAGGGCAACATGTGTGCATACTATAATGTGCATATTGAATTTAGTAAAGAAACAGATTTAAAAAACAAAATTTTGAGAAAAAGGTTACCTCAAGAAAGATGTTTGTAGTTGCGAGGACAGAAACTCCTGTATAACATCTCATTTTAGCAAACACCATTGGAGATGGATCGTAACAACGCCAATTGAAACTCCGATTATAATGTAAATTTGCCTCTTTTAGATCAGTAACTCCCCACAAGTTAACCATCCTAACATATCCAGCATAATTGTAGTATTCGAGAGTGGGTGCATCCACAAAAATTTCATAGGTATACGTCATATAATTGAAAGTCAACGACTTGAAATTCTTATGATTTCGAGCATTGATGCTCAAGTATCCATACGATTCACACTGGATTAGTTCAAGAGATTCCAAATAGATGCAATTTCTGAATACTGCATTTATCAATTCCTTTGTCACATAGGTTCGCGTGAGCGAGAGTGTCCTCAAGAGCTTTAAACCCTTTGGATTAATCTCCGTCATATTGAAGTGGCACCATTTTAGCTTCAAGACTTTCAGTGTCTCGATAGCAGAGATATCCATTGGAATATATACAAATTTCTTGGCTTTGGAGAAATCTAACACAAGCTCTTGTATGTTTTTACTAATACAAATTTCGATCCACGAAACTATCTTATCCTCCAGACCGATATGATTGATAGGCAGAACAAATCGTTTGATCTCTGAACCGTTGTGCCGAGCAAAAACATCATCAACGATTGTTACAGCTGCTGATTGACTGCGTCGTTTAGAATACATACCAGTGAAATCGAGATCTAGACATCTTAACTCAGGTCTTTTGAATACTCTGGACAAAGTACGATTTCGTAAAGCAGATTTGATGGGGAGATAGAGAGATGATATGAGCTCCAAAACATCTTCAGGAATCGTTTCAAACACATTCATCTTCTTATGTCGTGATTCAGACATTTTCATCTTCTTATGTGATGATTCTGACATTGTCGGAAGAGCAATGGATTCTCTTTTCATCTTCTTATGTCGTGATTCAGACATTTTCATCTTCTTATGTGATGATTCTGACATTGTCGGAAGAGCAATGGATTCTCTTAATGATAAATTTTATGTGAATTGTTTCATGACAAAAACCAACGATTTGGCTATGCTTTTATACATATCCTTTTTATTTTTGATTAATAGAGTCAATGATTTTTCAATGCAACGTGGAGTCAGTGATTAATTATGAGTCATTGAATTTAATTTCTTTTTGTCTTTTTACTAAATTTAATTTGGTTACTTTCTATATCTTGAGAAATACAGATTATATATATATTAAGTTGTGTCGCCAGATGTGTTGTAATATTTACTATTCCTTACCATTAAATTTAACAACTTTCTATAGTAATTGTCTGGTAATATAACAAACTTCCATATTTTATCATATTAAATTAAACAAATTGAAAAGCAACACATGTCTTTGTAAAATCTATCTGTTGAATTTCATATTTCTTAATAAAGATTTTTTCGTTTTTAAGTAAATGCAATCATTCCTTATATATATTTAACCTTCCAAATTTAGTCATAAACTTACTATTTTATAATTATACGTAATTAAATTAAATAATTACTCTCATTTCTATATAAAATTATAGAAATCTAAACTGGAATGAAGGAAACCATAGTAATGTGCATGTACATTCTCACACAACTATGTGACAACTATACTATGAATTTCTCTTCTAATTAGGAATATTAAAAGCTACTAATAATGGAGTCTTAAATAAAAAATAACTAGATTTATACCCACGCGTTGTGTGGGAAAACATATTTATAAATTATATAATATTATTTATTCTTAAATATAAATTAAATATTTATATAATTTTAAATTTTATTTAAAATTATTTTTAATATTAATTTTTATATATGTAAATTTAGGAAAGAAAAATAATTGTTTTAACAAATTTAATCATATTTTCTTGGTTAGTTTAATATAATATATTGATTTTCTAACGAAATTAATAATAATGGTATATATTATAATTATTCTAATAAGTTAAATCCATTTATATATTTATTTGAAATTTATTAACACGTACATGCACATTGATATGAGTAACAGGATAAAGTTATTTTTTATAATGTTTATCAAATAATATATTAGAAATAATGAACATATTGTATGAAATCATTACATTAGGTACATTAGGCCTATATATAGCTTAAATATTTTCTTGTATGGAAAATTAAATCCCAAGAAGAGAGTTCAAATTAAAACCAACCTAAATACGAAGGTGTTCTAATGGTGGAGATGCTAAAGTTTAAAAAGGAAGCCTAAATAATAACAAAAGAACATAACCGTAACCCAAAGAGCTTAAATCCTAACTCAAATCTTTGTGCCTATGCTATGCAAGGAAGAATAAATTAGCTAATCTTTATTTATTTATAATTTACCTTTTTATTTTGTTATTTATTTTTAGTGTTATATCTATAATTTATATACATATATTTTATAGGCTAATTAAATGAATAATAAAGATAAGTTAGAAAATTAGGAATATAGAGAAACACTAAACTATTTGTTCCGTAGCATTTCCATTTTTGTTAAACTATTTGTTCCGTAACATTTCTATTTTCGTTAAACTATTTGTTCCGTAGCATTTCCATTTTTGTTAAACTATTTGTTCCGTAGCATTTCCATTTTCGTGAAACTATTTGTTCCGTAGCATTTCCATTTTTGTTAAACTATTTGTTCCGTAGCATTTCCATTTTTGTTAAACTATTTGTTCCGTAGCATTTCCATTTTCGTGTGATTAGACGAAGATATTCTCTATTATCATTTAACCGGTTGCATTTAATGTTCGTAGTAATGTATTAAGAAATTTACGTTCTAACTTATTATAATTTTTTTTTCGTAATCTATAGATTTAAATAGCATCGTATAATTTTTTGTATTTATAAAGATAAGTTAGGTGACAAAAAAAAGATAAGTTAAAAAATTAGGAATAAAGATAAATAGTAAACTATTTGTTTCGTAGCATTTCCATTTCCGTCTGATTGGAAGAAGATATTCTCTATTAACATTTAACCGGTTGCATTTAATGCTCGTAGTAATGTATTAAGAAATTTACGTTCTTACTTATATAATTTCTTCTTATAATCTATATATTTAAATAGCATTGTATAATTTTTTTTGTAACATGTATACATATTTATAGTACTAAATAAAGATTTAAGTGTATTGTTAATTTTATATTTAACAAGGTTATATATTTTTGTGACATACTAACATATTTATTACATCAAATGAACTTGTACATGTATGGTAGCTAAGTTATTGAATGTTAACCTTTTATACTAACGTATAGATAAACAATAATATAATTCGTTATTAAAAAAAGTTTTTGCTGAAACATGAAAATTACAATGTTAAACAATGTTTTCTAAAATGTCATAATAGTGTTACATATAAAGATAGGACATTAAATTTCCAAATTACAAAAGAAAAAAATAATTGACACATATAACTATGGCGCCGAAACTTTTATAGAACATGTCACTTTTGTTCCTGAATAAGATGTGGGTAAACCTCTTCCAAAGTATGTTAAACCTCTTCCAAAGTATGTTAAACCTCTTCCAAAGTATGTCAGTTGAAGTATATGTTGTCGAGAAGAGATAAATCAAGATATAGATCTATTCAATTTTCTCTATTGGAACACGTCAAAAGAGTGAACTAGAACTCACAAGAGTGTGAATCTCTTTATCCTCTTCTACTTCGTCTATGATTATTTTTGAAAATTTTCACAAAAACGTGAAATCTCATTATTTTTGAAAATTTATCTTCTTCACTTTCTTCTTCTTGTCAGTTGAACAACGAAATCAATATCAAAAACATTTTTTTGCCTTCATATAGAGAGGATATGAAAGACTGAGAGAGGAACAAGATGGTAGCAACGAAGATGCGGTGACGACGACGATAGTGGTGGTTGTATCTCAAAATAGCTCTCCATTGTAAATGGCAAGTCGATTAAACTGAAATTCAAAAAATGAAAGCTTGTAGTTTTTGGATCACAAGAAAATAGTCCAAAATGGATCAAGTCCAAGAGAGGAAAACTCATTATCGAAACAGAGACAACCTCAAATTACGGTGGTCGGAGAAACTGAACGAGTAAAGGAACCAACTTTAACAACGTCAAAAAACATCAACAAAACACGAGATCATTAAAAAAAAATCTTAAATACTAAAACAATTTCAGTTTGCGATGTGACCGGTGGAAGATGCTTCGAGCAGTGTTTCTTCTAAGGTTTTTGGCAGTTATTCTGCGACAAGATATGATTTAAGAAAAGAGAATGTTATGATTTGATATAAAAAATAAAGAGAATTAAAAGAACGATAAAATCTTATAGTAAAAAGTTTAATTGGATTAACAAAATTTGAGTATACCAATTTTAGACTTACCATAGAAATTCTTACCGTTACTATAAATATTAAATAAATATGATTGGTAACAAAAACACTAAAATTTATCACTATTTAGCTTTTATTTATTAAATATTAAAATTTAAATAATATGATAATTTATTAAATAAAAAAAAATAATGTCAAGAAAAAAATTGTAAATTAATATAAGTTATCTGTTTCATGAGAAACACTTTCAATGTATACTTTTGAAATAATGTCATGTTTCATTATATTTGTAAATTCTATTTTGTTCTCATTGATATGTGAGACTATGTAGACAATGACAATGTTCTTATGACAACGCGTTCAATAGCACAAGAAGGAAAAAAGAAACAGAGCGTTAATGTATCCTCCTACAAGAAGCAAAGAATTAGGAAGAAAGATCTTATTCACCTGCGTTCTAGGTTTCTTTATGTTCAGTTAGAAAACTATCATGTCCTTGAGAAATCTTGGTCCTATCAGTTCAAGAGCCAGTGTGAGAGCTGAGTTTTAAACAATCAGTTCTCAATGAAAATAATGATTTTATTTCTCTCGAATTCATATTACCCTCTTCAAATTTCCTTTTATATGAATCATTTGCTTCTATTTATACTAGAAGTTATAACCGTTGACTTCGCATTAATTACTAAATCATGGTCATAAATAGTTTATATTCACTCCAATTTCATATTACGCGCGGTTTAAACTATGCATTTTCCTTTTGTGGGTTGGACGAGACCCAGACCCGGGCTCCATTCACGGCTCTTTGGTCCATTTGGGCCCAACAAGTTTATTCAAGTTGTTTTGATTGATATGAGCCCCGGAGTAGAATTCGGTGCCAATAATTTGTCCCCCTCCTCTCCAAGTTTCTCGTATCTTTGATGCTAGATACTTATTCGGTGAATACGTAAACCAATGTTCTAGGTTTCTGTTTCTCCTTCTTATTTACATATTCTCTCTTTTTTTTAGATACCCGAGGTACCGTTATCTATAACTGCCTTACTTGCTCATTGTCTCCTTACAAATTGCTTTTGAAACCTCATTTGCAAGGTAATTCTCTTTCTCTTTTTCTTAGAATTCTCTTTAGGCAAACACTTTTCCTCTTTAGTACAAGCTATTTTTTGGATTAAACAGGCTCTTTGCTTTGAATTTGATGAAAAACTTTTGAAAATTGGATTCATAGAATGTATGCTCCTTGAAGATCTTCATATCTTCCTTTAATATCTTCACACAAAAAAATAATTGTATCCTTTTTCTTTCCTTTTCTCCCCCCCCTTTCCTTTTCTCCTCCCACTTTTTGGCCCCGCGCAACTCCCACCTCGCCGGCCTCGCATCGCGCCTCACTTCTCACCTCGTCGACACATGCCTCTCTCTTCCTCTTTCTTCCTCTTTGCTTTTCTTCTCTTCATTCTCCTTTCTTCCTCTTCTCCACTTTTTTCTCCTTCCTCCTTCCTCCTTCTGGTCGTGTGCCTCGCGCCTCACCTCGTGCGCCTCGCACCTCACCTCGCCAGCCTCGTGCCTCACCTCGCGCGCCTCGCACCTCACCTCGCCAGCCGCGTGCCTCACCTCGCGTGCCTCACACCTCACCTCGCCAGCCGCGTGCCTCACCTCGCGCGCCTCGCACCTCACCTCTCCAGCCGTGTGCCTCACCTCGCGCGCCTTGCACATCACCTCGCCAGCCACGTGCCTAACCTCGCACGCCTCGCACCTCGCCTCGCCTTCCGCGTGCTTCACCTTGCACCTCTCTGGCCGCGTGCCTCCTTCTCTTCCCCTTTCCGCCTCCTTTTTTAGTCTCTCCTTCTTCCTCCTTTAAGTCGTGCACCTCACACCTCACCTCGCGCACCTCTCTCTCTTTCCCTCCTTCTTCCTGTCCTTTTCTTCTTTTCTTCTTCCCCTTTTCTCCTCTCATTTTCTTCTTCTTTCTCTTTCTTCCCTCTTCTCCTCCTTTCTTCCTTCTTGGCCTCACACCTCGCCAACCACGCACCTTGCCGGCCTCACCCTCTGTCGGCCATCGCTCTTCCTCTTCCTTTCCCTCTTCCCGGCACTTCTACCCACGACACTTCTACCCGCGGCACCTCTACTCGCGGCTTTTCCTTGGCACTTCTACCCATGGCACCTCTCCTCGTGTTTATTCCTCGATACTTCTACCCGTGGCACCTCACCTCGAGGCTTTTTTTGGCACTTCACTTCGAATCCTATTCACGGTAGTTAGCCTCAAAATCTCTACTTGGATTTGCGGCTCACCTTGCTTAGCCTCGAATCCTTGGTTCGATTCACCGCACTTAGCCTCGGGCATTTCAAACTCATGGGCATTTTGAATGACTAAGAGGTGATGACGTGTCGTGATCACTTCGGTCCCCATCTGAAATTTTTCAGTTCTGAGTCCAGCCTTTGTGATATTCGTGCTTCTGGGATGATTCCTCAATCATTGGAACTTATTATACCGACGTCTCTGACTCCACCGAATTTCCTCTTCCTAGCTATTTTTATGCTTACAAAGTTTACTTCCGCCAATGCGGTCTCTCCTTTTCTCTCGTGCAGCTTCTTATTCACTTGATGCACAAGCTGGGATTGTCTCTTTCCTAGTTATGCTTGACTTTCTCTCGATGTCCCCCTAATTTTCTGGTTATGTGCCATGAATGCTAACCCCGAATGTAGAGGCACTTTCTATGCAGGTACCAACCGGTCTCGCGGAGTGCTTTCATTACTTCTTGAGAAAGATAAAAAAATGGAGGGGCACTTTCTTTTACTTCCCGATTAACAAAGATTCTTATGGCAATCTTTTTTACTTTTGTATAACAGTATGGTCACAGGGATCTGGTAGAGTCAGATACATAGCATCAGCGATATTCATAGATTTTGTGGCCTTTTTTTACTTTGTGTTTTTTTGTAGTTTTGTTGAAGAAGGTCATAGCGACTGACGATATCGAGACTCTAGGGGTCATCCTTCGGCTGGGCAATACTCATTGGAGCTCTTTTTCTTGGAAGCGGATTTTCGATTAATCTCATCGTCTCCGTACTAGGGATTTCAGCGTGCCTTATAAGTCTACTCCGCGTACCTTTCGCAATTATGTTTAGTTCTTATTTTGACTTGTTAAAGTATTTTGTAACCTACTATTAACATCGTTTTCTTGAAGATATCCTTCCTACTTTTTTGCCTTTAGATATGACTGCTTATCGTACGAAACGTAAAGCCCACGGGCCGTAGAGGCCACTACTAGTGAAGATGGTGAGTGTTCTCATCCTCCGACCGTTCTGCCCACTACTCAATCCAAGCTGAATCTGTGTCCTATCGTGGCAACTCTCCCAACTATGCCCGATGGCTCTTTTCGCGAGGTTGCTCCCATTGCAGATCCTACTAGTCGCCTATCATCTGTTCAACCAAGACGGGTCGTTGGCGAGTTGGTAGACGAAGCTGGGGGATCTAGGATAACAAGAGTAAGGCCTTCAGCATCGAGGGCACGAAGAAGAGCGCGAAGAAGGGCGCGAAAAAGGGTGCAAAGAAGCTGAAGAACTATTGGGAGTTTGCCTTACAACTCCAACATCACGATCGTCGAGCATCCGACTGCTACAGCCCAACTGATGGGGCATTTCAAGTTGAGCTTAGTCTAAACTTGTAGATTATGATTATTCTTTTTGATCTTTTCTTCCTTTTTTTGTGCAACTTATCGTCGAGTACTATTAGACAGTTGGGACATACGAGAATAGGTTACACTCTCCTTCAAAGTCAGTGTATCGTGATGCTAGAGAGAAGATAAAATCTTTTCAATCCGAGCTGACTAAGCTAACGATCTTACGGGAGAAAGAGATGGAGAATATCAGATCGGCTTACAACAATCTGATTGAAGGGATGCTGAGATTTCCCGCGATAATTACAGTCAATGTATGATTATCTCGTAAGTGCCTAGCATGATATTATGCAAAACAACAGGGCATTGAAAGCTTAGCTTCACGTGTGGAGGTCGCCTGCATTAAGATGGTGGAGGTCGCCTTCACTAAGTTAGTGGAGGTCACCTCCACTAAGGTGATGTACATTAAAATTTGCCGTTGAGACAGTGAGGAGTGAGCTTACTGGTGAGGTGAAGACCCACGTTTCGCAGCTCAAATCGTATTTGGCCAAGAGCGCGGATGCACATAGTTTTCTTATTTGTGCTTCGAAGAGCAAGGCCAACTTTAAGCTTCTCAACAAGATCGTCGAGGGTGAGATCGAGGACGTCAACGCCGAGTTCGATGCTGCCGCACGTACAGGATAAGATGGTCGCAGGTAAGGAGCTCCACGAGGTTCAGGGCAGGATTTCCGAACGGGATCTATCTTGGTTGGAGTTTCTTTCTTTAAACTCCCATGATTTAGTTCCAACACCTTGGACGGATATGCCGAGGGTGAGTTCTCAGGGTCTACTGCTTAACGAACTCAGATCGAACCTCGATATTTTATTCGTGCCGGCACCTGATGACGTCAACTAGATTCGATTTTTACTTTCTTTTTTTGTATTTGTTTTGTTTCCTATCGAACTTTTGAGTAGTGCTTTCGATTTTGTTCGAACTTTGCGCTTATGATAGATTTCATTGGTTTTGTTGATAGATTTCATTGGTTTGGTTGCGTTCTGGTAATTATGCATTCTGATCAATGCTTGATCTCTCTGCTCATTTACCAAATCGAGGTTAACCTAGAGCATTTTTTATCTAGTTAGTTGGTGCGCAACTCCTCCGAACTAATTGAGGATGTCGAAACATTATGTGTGGTGAGCGTTATGCTCCTGTGCGTGTTCCGATTTAACTATCATGTCGTCTATGTAGACCTCTATCGTTCTCCCCATTTGCTGTGAGAACATTCGATTCATTATTCGTTGATAAGTGGCTCCCACGTTTTTTAAACCAAAAGGCATCACCTCATAGTAGTAGGTTCCCCTTTCAGTAGTAAATGAGGTATTCTCCTGATCGTCTAGGTGCATTCGGATTTGATTATAACCGGAGAATGCATCCATAAACGATAAAAATTGGTTCTCCACCATCGCTTCTACGAGTTTGTCGATATAAGGGAGCGAGAAGCTATCCTTAGGGCAGGCGCGATTCAAATGCGTAAAGTCTACGCAAACACGCCACTGGCCATTTTCATTTTTTACGGCAACCGGATTGGCCAGCCATTTCGCATATGGCACCTCATGAATTGACATGTTCTTAAGAAGCTTTTCAACCTCGTCGTTCACAGTCTTGGCTATTTCGGGACCGATCCTCCTCTTCTATTTTACTGATTTAAATGTTAGATCAATGTTCAACTCATGTGATAATATATATTGATTGCGATAATATTTTCCGGCAGCCAAGCGAACTTTTGCTTATTAAGTCTTAGGACATTTACTAACTCAGCCTTATTTTTTTTGTCCAGGTAAGCCTCAACTCATACACACCTTTCAGGATGTTCTAGATCTACACAAACCATGACCACTAATGGTTAAGAGTGATTCTCGACCGGTGTGTTGTTATTGGGGTAACCCTCTATCCGTAATTGCTTTTGTAGCCAGAGACGATATCCACTCATGTAGCACATCCTTGATCTTTTCTGACTCACCTAAATTACTCAGACTCCAATCATCGTCAAAATTTCACGAACTGATGATAAGTTGATGGTACTATTATCATGGCGTATATCCACAAGATGTCGAGAATGACCTTGTACGTCGCTGGTCCATTTGACCATTGTGAACTCCACCATTTTGGTTACTTCAGTTGCATGTACTGGTAACTTGATTACCCCTACTGACGTTTGGTTTCTTGAAGCCTATGAGCAGAAGCGGAGGTCCATGTATCTTGGTTTTCTTGATTCTCATTCTTATAAGTGTTTCTAGGAACATAACATCGACGGAACTCCCCATGTCTACCAGAATCCTTAATACTTGACCATTGGGTTAGATGTTGAGTTGTATCACTAGGGGTTCGTCGTGTGGGGTATCGAGGTGATAAGGATCCTCCTCGCATAACGATATGGTTTCCCCAAGATCCGATGTGAAACGCGCTTGCCCAAACTCGGCTCTTTAAGGCTTTGATGTTATCGGGTTTTTGGATTCGCGATAGTATTTCAATCCAACCATAGTGAAATCAGTACGTTTCTTCTCATATTTATTAGAGACTTCACGAGCTTCTAGGGATCGGTTTCTTTCTACATTTCTCGGATCCTCCTTGCTAATCTTCGCGGCATTGGATTCAAGCTTAGGATCGAATCCGTGTAGGTCGCTAGCTAGGTACTTTGCAGCCAGCAAATCCCTTAGCTTGAAGGAGTCTTTCGCCGCATGTCTGTTGTATTTGTGGATCTCACAAAGGCATGTTCGTCGCGCCCCATTCTTCACAGAAAAGGGACTCCATATTTCTTTTCAGAACTCTTTTCGACATTGTAGGTTTGCGTCTCCGATCCGTATCCTCTTGGATCCCACCCCTCTCTTTGGGTTTGGAGGGTGTTCCACAATGACTTTCTATAACTTAAATTTCTTTGCGAGAGCTCATTTTTTTTCTTCCGCTACGATCCAGTTCATGAAACGATGTAGCGCATCCTCTATCGTCTCAAGTTTGTGAACTGTGAGGTCGAATCGAAATGGTGACTCATGCTAGAGCCCATATTTTAGTGCAGTGAGTGTCGTCGAATTGCTTACTCCCGCTACCATTGCTTTGACTCTTTTGAAGTTATCTATGAAATTTCGCAAGGGTTCCATCTCCGCTTGTGTCACATTCCACAGTTCCGCGTTACTCATCCCTTTCCCCATGAAAATTGAGTAGTATTTGATACACTGTCAAAAGCTGGGTGAAATTGTCAATGGAATTTCCCTCTAACTATGAAAACCACTCTAGAGTCGGGTCCATTAGGCTCTCTGCAAAGAGTCAATAATACCCAACGTTCCTTTCCTCGGAAAAATGAGTCCGGTTCGCAACAATCCAAAATGCGGTTATGTAAGCTTTTGGATCTGAATTACCCTTAAATGTAGGAATACAAAGCTTTTCGTTGTCCTTAATATGAATGTTAAATATCCGAGCTAAGAAAGGAGATTTTGCGGTTTCTTTGATCATTCGATCAATTCAGGAGCCGCCTTGGATGCCTTGTGAACTTTGGACGTCATTGCTATCAACTATGCGTTAGCTCTTTCTATCGAGCACTTCAGATTCTCTTGTCCGTTTTTGGTTAGGGTGTTTTGACTGTCAACCTGGCAATCATTCTCGTTTCCAATTCGGCCTAGACTTTCATGATGGTTCATATTCACTCTTTCTATCGAGCTAAGGTTAGCGAGTCATCGCATCCGCAAACGCCGATCTTGGGGCGAACTCAAAATTGCGACTACTTTGCGACCACCAGAAGTAGTTGCAAAATCATAGTAGCAAATCAGTCGCAAATTTGCGACTGATTTGCGACCACGGTAATAGTGGTTCAATTTGCGACTGATTTGCGACCAATTGGTGGTGACTATTTTTGCAACTACTTTGCGACTGAATTTTCGTAACAAATTTTGCCACTGTTTTGCGACTACATATGTGGTTGCAAAACCCGTAGTCAAAACCTAAATTTTGTGACTGATTTGCGACTACAAGATCCACTGTAGTCGCAAATCAGTCACAAAATTTTGTGACTGATTTGCGACTACATGAACCATAGCAGTCGCAAATCAGTCATAAAATTTTGTGACTGATTTGCGACCACAGTTAACACGCAGTCGCAAATCAGTGGCAAAAAGCGCTACTGATTTGCGACTACAATGAAATTAGATTAAAAAAAATTAATTAATAATATTTTTAATTAATAATATTATGAATTTTTAATACAATAATTTATAATTAATTTTGTAATAATATAATTAATATCATAAATATTAATTAATTTTTAAATAATTTTTAAATAATTTTTAAATAATTTTTAATAATAATTTTTAATAATATTTTTCAAAATTAATTTCCAAATAATTATGTTTTAATAATATTTATATTTCATTATTACCCCTTCTTACCATTTGTGTTTTTGTGGTTTTTTGGATTGGAAGAGATTTTATAAGTGTTTAGAGAGGTTTTAGAAAGTAGGAATGTTTGATTGTGAAAAATGAGGGAAAACCATCACGTATGTATAGAATTTTTTTGCAACGATGTATGTTGTCGCAAATCAGTGGCAAAATTCGAAATTAATGACGTGGTCGCAAATCAGTTACAAATTTGCGACTGATTTGCGACCACCAAATAATTTGGTGGGAATCAAAAATTTTCAAACTCCCTCCAAATTAATTTGTGGTCGCAAATCAGTGGCAAATTTGCGACTGATTTGCGACCACGGTTAATTTATTCGAAGAAAAACATGTGGTTGCAAATCAGTGGCAAATTTGCGACTGATTTGCGACCACGGTTAATTTATTCGAAGAAAAACATGTGGTTGCAAATTAGTGGAAAATTTGCCATTGATTTGCGACCACGGTTAATTTATTCGGAAAAAAATATTGTGGTCTCAAATCAGTGGCAAATTTGCCACTCATTGCGAGCACCAAATAATTTGGTGGGAATCAAAAAATTTTAAACTCCCTCCAAATTAATTCGTGGTCGCAAATCAGTGGCAAATTTGCCACTGATTTGCGACCACGGTTAATTTATTCAAAAAAAAACATATCGTTGCAAATCAGTGGCAAATTTGCCACTAATTTGCGACCACGGTTAATTTATTCAAAAAAAACATTGTGGTTGCAAATCAGTGGCAAATTTGCCACTAATTTGCGACCACGGTTAATTTATTCGAAAAAAAAACATTGTGGTTGCAAATCAGTGGCAAATTTGCCAGTGATTTGCGACCACAATTAATTTATTCAAATAAAATCATATGGTTGCAAATCAGTAGCAAATTTGCCACTGATTTGCGACCACGGTTAATTTATTCGAAAAAAAATATTGTGGTCGCAAATCAGTGGCAAATTTGCCACTGATTTGCGACCACAGTTAATTTATTCGGAAAAAAATATGTGGTTGCAAATCAGTGGTAAATTTGCCACTAATTTGCGACCACGGTTAATTTATTCGAAAAAAAAAACATTGTAGTCTCAAATCAGTGGCAAATTTGCCACTGATTTGCGACCACGGTTAATTTATTCAAATAAAATCATATGGTTGCAAATCAGTGGCAAATTTGCCACTGATTTGCGACCACAAGTAATAATTGTGACTAATTTGCCACCACATTCTCAATGCAGTGGCAAAATGGTGGCAAATCAGTAACAAATAATACTCTAAACCCTAAATTTTTTAATTTTGGTAAATAAATTGAATTATATAAGATTGATAACTTGATTATAAGTTGTACAAACTTCAATTACTAAGAAAACAACAACATTTACCAAATTTATAAATCATTTATCTAAAACACTTAACACATTTACTTAACCTTATATCTCTTATATACATTTCAAATATTCTCTAAAATTTAAATGAAAACAAATATGATTTTTTATATATGTGGTCACTTATAATGGATAGTACTTTCCTAAAAATGCAAATAGAAGTTGTAAATGTGGAAAATACATAGAGAAAATGTGAATTTACCCTATGTGGTCGCAAATCAGTCGCAAAATAGCGACTGATTTGTGACTGCAGTTCAAATTTTGATCTTGTGGTCGCAAATCAGTGGCAAATTTGCGAC
The DNA here is from genome assembly GCA_018901935.1 of Pugionium cornutum. Lineage (NCBI taxonomy): Eukaryota > Viridiplantae > Streptophyta > Magnoliopsida > Brassicales > Brassicaceae > Pugionium > Pugionium cornutum. Next base: position 9,391,124 of record JAENJI010000014.1, on the reverse strand, counting down.
TGATTTGCGACCACAAGTAATAATTGTGACTGATTTGCCACCACAATCTCAATGCAGTGGCAAAGTGGTGGCAAATCAGTCACAAATAATATCCTAAACCCTAAATTTTATGATTTTGGTAAATAAATTAAATTATATAAGATTGATAACTTGATTATAAGTTGTACAAATTTCAATTAATAAGAAAACAACAACATTTACCAAATTTTCCAAATTTACAAATCATTTACCTAAAACACTTAACAAATTTCTTTAACCTTATATCTCTTATATACATTTCAAATGTTCTCTAAAATTTAAATGAATACAAATATGATTTTGTATATATGTGGTCACTTATAATGGTTAGTAATCAAATAAAAATGCAAATAGAAATTGTAAATGTGAAAAATACTTAGGAAAAATGTGAATTTACCTTATGTGGTCACAAATCAGTCGCAAAATAGCGGTTGATTTGTGACTGCAATTCAAATTTTGATCTTGTGGTCGCAATGTAGTCGCAATTTAGTCTCTTAATGGTTGCGCATTGCGACCAATATGCGACTACAAGTTTTAGTCACAATTTTGCGACTACGTATGGTCGCAAAATGCAGTGGCATTTTAACAGTTTTTTTGTAGTGTTAGGTTTGGGGGCAGTGGCCACATGGAGTTGGTTGCGGCCTACTATTCCGAATTGATCGAGGTCGCTAACCGGTAGAGGGTTGACCAATTCCATCTCGCTAATTGCCGCCATCCTCGCTTCGAATTCTACATGCACAATCGCGAGGTTTGTCAATTGGGACAAGACCTAGTCTTCATGTACGTTGAATCGAGGGACAAGAATGTCGTTTGATTCTTTTTGTTTGTCAGTAGTTAAGAAAAGCCTTGATTTCGAAGAAGGCTTCCGAACTAAGTGAAATCACGCCAGATGTGAGAGCTGAGTTTTAAACAACAATAAAAAATAATAATGATTTTGTTTCTCTCGAATACGTATTGCTCTCTCCAAATTTCCGAATCATTTGCTTCTATTTATAATAAGAGTTTATTTATAATAAGAGTCATGACCATGATTAGTTTACATTCACTCTACTTTGACGTTACAAACGGTTTAAACCGTGTGTTCTCCTTTTACGGGTCGGACTTCGCACCCGGATCTGCGCTCAATTCTCCAGCCTTCGGTTTATTTCGATCCAACAAGTTTTTTCAGGTTATTTTGATGGATCTGACCTCCGGAGTCGGATCCGGTACCAATAGTCAAGGCCACAATTAGGGACATTACGGCTATTAGCATTCACCCTCTCAAGCGCCTCAGAGCTTTTGTTTGATCATCTTTGACTATCTTAAAGACCTGAGTGACATCTCCAGTTCTCCATCCATCTTTAGCTCAGAGTTCCTCGACCTTCTTGGTGTTATATTAGACCATTTTGCACTCTTCGTCGGAGTCCTGAAGCTTCTTGTTAAGAGTCTCTACGCCTTCCATGTCATATTTGAGATTTTTGACGACCTCAGAATTGAACTCTGGTTTATCATCTCTTCACTTGCTTCGAAATCGTCCATTTGCGCCTGTTGCTTCAGGTCTGTCTAACCTCTTGAACGAACTAGAGAACAAATCATTCATTTTTTCCCCATTTTCTTGAAAACACACCAAGCTCGGTCCAATGCAAGTCCCAAAGTTCAAGTCATTCTTTCTCTGAAAACCACTGAAATCGAGATTTCTAAGCCTGGTTTCTAGTAAAAACACCACAATGTGTGTTTAAATTAAACATCAAACAGACTTCGCTGAAGTTTGAGAACAAAGACAATAGCATCACTTGGCATGACTTGAATTGAACATAAGATCAATGACTAATAACATCAATGTCAGAGATTGAATATATTGGCCCTTTCTCAGAAGAACCAAAATTCTTAGCTTCTCTGATGTATTCATTTTTCGAACAACTATAGCCACAAAGAATATCATCGTAATCCAACTCTTTGAAAATTTACACAACTAGCACGAGGAACAGTATCAGAAAGAAAACTTCTCGTATTCCAAATAATTGATAACAAAAAAAATATTGAAAGAAAGAGAAAGAAATTGGTGTTGAAAGTAGAGATAAAGTTGAGAACAACGTAAACAGCCAAAGCTATCACCCCAAATATGTCGACAATAAAGAAAGTGAGCAATTTTAAAGAACTAGGGTTTGATGGGTAGGGAGGCCCGCACGAGTGAGTTCTGCAAAAGTAAGCAGCGTCAACACTCGACCAGCCTATTACCCCCTCAATAAATTCTTGCGCCAGTTTTTGTTTTACGAGTAGCGCCGCGACCGATTCTCACCGGACGCTTTGTTTTCCTTACTCATTAGTTTAAGGCAAGTATTACTCGTCGTCGTCCATGATCTTTATATAATAGTCTCGATAGGTTTCACAAGACGTATGGTACCGATGTGGGACTAAATGTTAGTAAAGCCTTTATATGATAAGAGAGCCCAAATTTTAAATATAAAAAGCCCATTCCCCATTTGCTGAAGAGACGAGAGAGATCTTGTCATATATTATGATGAAAAATACAATAATTTAAATGCATAGGGTACAGAAATAATCATGTAGATGTAGTGTTCTTATAAAGACTAATAATCCATCAATAGTTTCGAAAATGGTATGAATCTGAACTGACTTTTGAACAAACAGATTTACATGAGATAAGTGCTTAAAAAGGAGACAGAGGCAGCGAGAATGTTAAAAGAAAACTGATAAAGAGAAGAAGCAAACAGTGATCTTGTTACAGGGAGCTCTCATATGGCGGCTCTCAAGGCTCCTCTCGCTGCTTCCCGTCTCAGGTCATCTTGTTTCCCGCTGCCTCGGAAGTACATATACACTTGCTGCTCAAACAAAACGAACCCATCCCAAAAATCATATGTTAAAAAACGATTAAGGAGTATAAAACTTTGTTCAAAGACTGGTAATATAGCCATGAAGAGTTGAAGAGAGACCTGAATAACCCAGATGCTAACCACTGATTCGAGGCAGAAAAACGCAAACCCAATGAAATAGAATATCTGTAAATAGAACAAAATAAGATTAATGATACATATTATCGATGACAATAAGGATCTTGGAAGATCATCCAAGGGTGAGAGAGAGCTTACCCCAACCAATGTATTTTCGCTTATGACATCTATTGCAGGTAAGATCCCTCTGTTACAGAAAGAAAAGTCGATTACAAAAGACAGAAAATTTTGGGGAATATAGGACAGTTACCAAGCAATAGGTAACCACAATGGTTATCAATATGCTGGTGTGTTTTTGAGTATGCAATAGAGATTTGGAACAAAATACTTGTTGTTGTTTTGATCAATTCAAATGGGTTTTCTCCAGACTCAAATTACCAAACACAGGTTACAAGATCAAACTCAACTGTTCAAGAAGTTCGGTCAAAAAACTTACGCAAGAGATTTTCCTTTGAAGACAACAGGTGGGGCAACTGCAGCAAAAACGGAGAAAAGAATGTGGAGCTGCAGCAAGTATAAAGTTTCAGAATTGATTTTTATATCGAGTATAAATGTATTAAAAAACCCATTAAATCTAAGCTAATCCGCACTCACCATATAGAACAAGAAAAACCATCCAAAGCTCAATGCACTATCAGTTCTGCAAACGTTCAACAAAAAATGCGATAGAAATTTAATCAGCAACATAAGTCCAGAACTTGAAAGTAGAAAATACCAAAAATCATGTAAGAACCTGAAGGCACGGTAGAGTGGCCGGTACCATAACACATAGCCTCCTGGGACACCCGCTATGAAGTAAATTAGGGCAAGAAGCCATATCGTCACTCCTGAACAAAATGAAACCAAACTCTGAAGTCTGTTAAATATACAGTTAAGGTCCCTTAAAGAAGAATGAAAAAACTTTGAAATAGGCGTATGTAGCTACCTTCTCCTTTGATCCAGGCTGTAGTAACAGCAATGATATTCCAGAAAAGACAAAGAACCAACCCTGCCAAACAAGAATTACGTCTGAATGTATCAACAAAATGAATTAAAGCAATGAATCTAGATCTCATGATTGAAAATATGTGCCATTTCAATCCAAAAAAAAATCCAGGAAGAAGTAAGTATTTGTATCATACAATGAGCATTGATAAATTACAACAATAAAAATATGTACCCAAATAAGTTGCAAATGTAACATATTGTAGTCTTTGGAGATGAACAGGAATTTCGTTTGCAATGTCATGGTGGATGAGCGGGAAGAAAGGCGGCCAGTTTTTCACTTCAATAACAATTCCAGCTGCATAGAGAGAACCGCAAATTAATGATCTTGATTAGAAGACATATGAGTCAGTTGACTGAGACACACTAAGTGAAAACATATTTAGAATCCACTAGGAGGCATCTTTTAAAATGTGCTCAGAAAGAATAAATTGTCGCATAAACTTCATAAGCATTAAGCACTGCACCTCGTGCAGCAGCATCTTCTTTCCGTTTGAGGTCCTACATAGAACCAAAATAAAAAAAAATGAATGTGAATTTCAAAAGGTTTAAACATGTAACCAAAGAAAAATCATGTGTGCACATATAGAAGCATTGCAAAGAGCTATTTGAAGACTGCAAATCTTCAAAGCAAGAGTCAAAGACTCCAAGCTGAGAAAAATCCATCCCGAAGATAGAAGGAAGCACCGTGAAAAACAAATCACAAAGAGATCAAATGAAGAAGAAGACTCATAGTGCATAAGTCCATGCTTTCTTTTAACTAAACTTAGCAGTCAGTACCTGCTCCCGTCTTCTTAGCTCAGCTTCTTTGGCTTGCAGTTCCTTCTCTTTCTTCTTCAACTCCTGAATTCCCAATAACAAACAAAGAAAAAAGTCTATCACAGATAATTCCAGGATTAACTAAAATCCACACCATTATCTCTAACTAACCTGTGTGCCGGATTTTTCCCTGTCAAGAGGAATGTCTACGGTTCGGCCATAATCAAAACCAACAGGCTCTGGAGGTAAAGGCGAAAGTCTCGAATTCGATGCAGGTGGAATACTCCCAGGATTCTACACAATGTATTTGGATTAATAATTCATTGAGATCTTCAGGTTTAAATTGAGTGATGATAGCCCAAAAACACTCAAGTTTCAGAAAGAAAGAAAAAAAGCTAGAAACTTTATCAACCCGTGAATTTTAAAATCTCTCATAATTTTCAATTCCATTAACCCATTTTCAGGTTCTAAGCTACAAGCCAGTGGAAATCAACAAAATCAAACAACAGAAATGAAATATATAGAGGAAAAGTGCTTTGTCTTTGAGAACAAACTTCCACCGAATAAACCCTAAGCACAACCAAATGATTTCCAAGAGTCAAATAATCCACCAAAAGTCGAAAACCCATTTCGGAGAAGCAAGATTGGAGAGGGATTAAATCCCTATTTTTACGAGTTAATACATAGTAAACAAAAGGCTTACAGCGAAAGGATTGACTTCTTCTTCCTCAGCGAAAGGATTCGGATCGTAACGATTAGCCATGGCTAAGAAAAATTAGAGCTTCAGAAGATTTAACGAGAAGAAGAGGAATCGTGAAATTGATCTAAGATTTTTAGCAGTGACCGAGATTATTAGCCCAACGTTGAAGACAAGCTTTACATATACCAAAGCGAGTCTTATTACTAATTTCGTATTTCCGTAGAAATGGTCGTGCGTCGCTTCATTATAAAATACTAATGTGCGCAAAAATTTATTATTTTAAATTTTTTATATTTAAATAAAATTTTAAAAAAAAATATAAAAAAGATTTATTATATTCTTTTTTGTAGTGTTATCTTTTTTTAATAAATATCTATTGACTATATTAATATCTTAATCTATAAATAAATATTTTAATTTTCTTTTTTTAAATAAATAGTAATAAATAATTATTATATTTTTAAAAAAATTTCATAAATGATATAAAAAATAGTATATTTTTGTCATCTATACCACAACAGCCCGGTACAATAATTCAATATTTTCATACGAAAATTTAACAATTTATGTAAATGTGGTACAACCAGTAAACCACTTATTATTCCTATAAAAAGTAATTTATAAATAACTTATTTGTTTATCACAAAAATAAAGTGGTTGATAGAAATTTGACGTAGAAATGGAATATATTTTATTTAAATAGAAATATATCAAAAAAATTAATATAATATTAACATTCAAATTAATAATATAAAATAAATAAAAAATTATCTCGTGTTGTATCCTAGTAATAATGAAAAGATAGACTTATAAAATGTCTATTAAAGTATTTTTTACAAGAATTAATCTAAAAGATATATCTAAACAAGTAATAGAATAAATATTCGGATGGGAAAATAAGTTAAAAGTTGAAAATGAAATTAAACTTTCTACTTTGCGATCTAACCAAATTTGCGATCAATTTGCGACCACATATTAATTTGGAGGAAATTGAAAATTTTGAAAACTTTCAAACTTCCCTCAAAATTAATAGGATCGTAGTTTGATCACAAATTTACGACCACCAATTAAATGGGAGGAGTTGAAAAATTTCGAAAGTTTCAACTTCCCCAAAATTAATGGTGGTCGCAAATTTACGACTAAGTTTTGACCATCTACAAAAAGTACAGGATAATTGCAAAAATAGTGATCAATTTGCGAATACGGTTGTTGATTTTTAATATGTTATTACAGTGGTTCGAACACGTGGCTGATTGGTCGTAAGGTATGCATATAACCACTAGTCTACTAATATATGATATATATATACGAGAAAATTAATATATAGATTCATTATTATTTTTTGTATACTTTAAACCCTAAATTTAATGAACTTTTAGAAATTAGTAATTATATGATATTAATTATAACATTATGAATTGTATAAAATTAAATTAGTAAGTACATAATAACAATTAACAAATTTATCAAATTTGTAAATCATTTTATCAAAACACTTTACACAATTTTTTAATTTTTTAATATATATTATAAATTTTATATGTTTCATAATTTTTGTATAACATATTTGTAGTTTGTAATTATATATTTCGATTTAGAATGATTTATATATATATATATATATTATTGAAATTAAAAGTTTAAAATATAGAAAATACATGAAAAATATGTAAAAATAAGCTCAATGGTCGCATATACGTGTGAATAGATAAGTCTTTATTTGAGCTAATTTTAATCTTGTTAGGTTAATGAGAATGTCGGTTAGAATCTGTATAAATACTTTGATCTATGGAATAAACAAACATGTTGGTCGTTGTCTTAAGTTTCTCACTTTTCATTTGAAAACTTCCTTTTTTAGTGGAAAAAAACAATAATGCATCACGACAGAAAAGAAACGAATTTGAAGAAACACTACGCTATACATCTAAAAACAATAAGTTATGTCTTTTTAATCTTTTTTAGTTATATAAAATGGCGGAGAGAACATTTCATATTATCTCAACTTTATATCTACAAAAAAACATATTTTAGATAAAACAAACAAAAGAAGAATCATAAATTCATAGATAAAAACAATTTTTAGCCAGAAAATCAATTTAATATGAACCTTTTTCAAGAAAAAAATGAACCTTTTTCAAGAAAAAAATGAACCTTTTCAAGAAAAAAAAAACATAATCCTCAAACAACACCCATCTAAAGAAGACTATGAAAACTACAATAATCAAACAGATTATATAACGAAAACATTTATGTATATATATTGATCAGATTACATCTGTATGTGTTTATGTTGTAGTTTCTTTCGCTTTCCTCTTCACTAAACTTGGCATCACACTACTACGTTTTAATCTCCGGTTATTGCCAAATCGGCTCCTTGTCCATGAAGACCGGTCGATCCAGTTCTTGTCTTCTTCAACCGCTCTGTTCCATCGTTCTTTAAAAGTTTGAAGCTCCCATGTTGATTGCCTCCTTATCTGCTCACACAACACACACATACACACGATTACGCTACTGCTTAAGAGACAAATGTTTCGCCAAAACAGATTCACCATCGGATAATAACAACTCACCTCTGTTCTTGAATCAAAGGTTGCAGAACCGCGTCTCTGATATATAAAGTTGTGAAATTTCTGTTGTTTTTTTCGAGTCAAGAAATGAAGATTTGGATGGTAGAATAGCTAACCTTAGTGACTCCACTGCGAGCTGAGTTCTGCGGAAATTAGGACAAGATCATTTGTTTATCCGGTTTTGGTAGTTTACAAGAAGGGGAAGTCAGGATCGTACCTTCTTTTCGGGATAACCGCTACCTCCTAGAGTTTGAATGCCTTGATGGAAGATATATTCACTGTCGACAATGCCTACCTTCTTGCTTCGGTCACCCTATAACGAAACTTAAAACCGATTCATATAGAGAACGCAATCGGTTCACAATGCTATAATAGAGATGAATAATTTAGGTCTCAAGGAAGAGAAAAAGAAACGGACTTTACCTGAGCACAATACCCAAGCTTCATATCCATTCCCCACCCATGAACCAGATCATTCTGCAAAGTGCCAAAAAGGTCAAATAAGAAGTTGGATGCAATTTCATTAGAAGTTAGGCCTAAAGCGTGACAACAATTTAGCTAAGTAGAAGTTGAAGAACTGATATCTTCTGTACAAAAACTCATCTCGTATAATTACTTGTATTAGATTCCAAGTGCAAAACCAGGCAGATCTTGAAAAAACTGGAGCCATTCCTTCAACAAATCTGGAACAAAACATAGAAAATTAAACAAACAATGACATTAATGTCTAACAATACCCGGAACTACTAATTACGTACCAAACCAATTTGGAAACCATATTCCTCTATAAGCTAGGAGTAACGGTATAGTAACAAAGTAAAACTCTGTTTTTCGGTATATAGAAGTCGTAAATTGTAATGTTACTTTCAATATTACCCGGTGCACGGAGGCCCTTTACTAGCATTTGAACACTTCATATTGCCTCTACTGTCGTAAACTCTTCTGCGGTTTTGTAACCATATTGTGTAAGAAATAAAATAAAAAACAATGAAAAACTCCTTAACAAGTGGTTCCTGGGAACTCACCTATGGTATATTTTCGTTCTAGATCGGACTGTAATTCTATGGTGAACTTCGGTTGAGTTTGGGTGCAAGGCCGGTTGAGATATCTCCAGTCCTGCTGATTTTATTATCCTCAGGTATCTGTAGTGAAACTATTTAGGACTCCAAGACTTTACCTTTAGGGGTTGCAAAATTTACAAGTGATGGTATATATGAATTTTTACTTTTGTGGGTTGAAATTCTCCACTCCAAGATCTTCGTCCCAAAGAAAAACATAATCGTAAATGGAGACGATAGCAGGATGGAGAAATCGCTTTGCGAACCACCTAAGTCAAATCGAAAGTTTGTTAACAAACCATTGTTACAGAGAAATATAAATCATGGCTATATGTGATCTTACTACATTTTGCATCGAAAACATCATTATACCATTTTGTTTGGTTATGTGCAACTATATGTATGGCTTTTGAGCTCCACTCAAGATCCCACCATTGATCCATGTTTCCATCATAATGAAATAGAATAATAGTGAAATTCGCCCGAAGAAACTGAATGTAACAAACAAACTAACATGAGAAAGAGAAACCTTTTTGAACATCACTTTCACTAATTCACTGGCATAGAAAAACTACACTACCTTCTTTACTATAACGTGGACATTATCCTTCTGCTTAAGTCCTACAGGCATTGCCAACAAGTTACGGTTGGTTGATTCGCCTCCCTGTTTTAAGACAACAAGAGACATCAGAAAATTCCTTTAGCAACAAATATATTTGATTTCTGTAGCTAACTGAAGTTAATAAAAAACATTTGACCTTTGACCTCAAACTACTACTTGACCAAAGTGGCTTCAACTCCAAATCTGATCTAGGCTGTATGATACCGAAAGGTAAGCCTTTTAAGTTTTCATTGACCGGTTCAGATTCCTGAACAAGATCGCATAGGAATAGAAAACCCACACATTAATTTCAGACCAGCAATGTATCAACATTACAACAAAGAGGGTGTCAAAGAGTGTTACTTTTGCCATCTCAAACGGATCATCTGTTTCTTCTATCTGAGCAACACCGGGTATCAAAAGAAAAGAGAATTACTTATCAATAATCTATTTGTCATATCAAAACACTCCTTTCATTGAAACCAAAATGAGATCTTCTACCACACCTCTGTTTGTTCATACTGGATACTTGTGGTCTTATACCAAAAGATCAAAAGTACTGTACACATGAGCGCCATAACCGGTTTCAATTTCCACAACGATTTACCCTGCAGATGTCCAGCATTCCCACGTCAAAACAAAAGTCTAAAAACAGCATAACCACGAATCTCTGAGCATGGTAAAACCGAGATCTACAGCAAAGGGATAAAAAGCTTTACCCCTTCTTGAGTATTGTTTCTTCTCTTAACAAGTGACTTCCATGATTTAATAGAGGGTAAATCATGTTCCATAATCTATTTACCAAGCTAACAAAGGCATAAAAATCTGTGCATACAAAGCAAATTTCATCAATACATTTCAAAATTCCAGCATTTAGAAACTCACCAGAGTCACCTTCACAAGGAGGAGGATATCAGAAGATCTCTCCACAAGAACAGAGAAGAAAAAACAATTCGTACCTTAGTGGTCACAAAATCTCAACTCTTATAGGTTGATCAAGGGGCATGCTAGTCGATATTTGTCCGAAAATCTACAAGACAAAAAGGGCAAATAAAAATCAAAACTTTTTATCATTTTAAACCAATAATCTATTAGGGGAAGAAAATCTTTCCTGGATAAGTATCAAACGGGAGAGGTTTTATAGGACAATAATGAGATTAAGAGTAAATAACAGTTTAAGAAACAAACAGAGATTGCCTCTTTCAGAGTTAACTCACACTACCAGAAACTGACGAAAAATTTGGGCCACTGCCAAAGTCCATACGGCTAAGGATTCGAATAGAAACAAAGAGATTTTGAATGGATTATTATATCTTTTCTTGGAATTCCTTTTCAGATCTAGAGAAAAAAAATAGCTAAATACTGATGATATGGCTAAGAGAAATTTTTCTAAAAGTTGCTTTGGTTACACAATAACTATCAATTGATAATAGCCAAAAATAGTCATCAAAGCTTCTATTTAGGAAGAAATCTGGTCACAAACTGTTCAAAAACACAACAAAAATTGCAACTGATTTATAATTACAGAAGAAAACCAACATAGACAAAAGAAAGAAACAGAATAAAGGAAAGAAAAACAAAAGAATCGTGTAATTAAGACAGAAGAGGGAATCGGCAGAAAAAACCTTAAAGAGAATTCTGAAACTTGCAGATTACATAATCACTGTAATGAAGCAGCTGGTAATGGCACCAAGCAGATACTTTGAGAGATAGAGAAAGAATAGAGCGAGAGTCTTCACTTTAAAACTGGGACTTTACCAAAACAACAAATTTCTAATCGAAATCGGAAGAAAACAAAAAAGAAAAGGCTTTAGTGGAGTTACTCGTGTCATCTGTTGAATCTCTCTATCTCTCTCTTACTATAAGAGTTTTTTTTAATTTTTTATTTTAAAAGTTGGATTCTGCGACCAAATGCGAGAATTAATAGAGGAATAATAATGTATTTATTTATATATAAAAGTATTGTGTTCCTCAATCATTTTACAACAACTTTCAGTAAGAGACAGAAAATGAGTGTCTGTGGTTTGCTCCTAAAACAACATCAAAAAGCTTTCTACTTCTCGAGTTGTTCAACTAGAACACGACTTATGGACCTAACTCTATTTCGATTGGCTTTGTTTCAAGACTTTTTACAAAAAGTTTGAATAACCCTATAAAATCTAGATATGTGCAATTATCCATCGTTTTAGTAATGAGACTAATGTAAATTTTGTTACGAATTAGTTTGAAGCAAATTATGAACTTCTATCATCAAATAAGCTTTCTTTTCCTAACTAGAAACAACATTATGAAGCAAACCCTTTAACTTGAAACACATAACCATTACAATCAACTAACCCGGTTCCGCTTTCTCCCTGTCATTGCAGGAGAATCGAGTTGTCTACAATCCCTTCTTCTCTCTACTGCGGCTCCTTTCTTAGCCGCGGGTGAGGATTTCAGAGCAGTAGTTGGTGTATCTGTAACACATTTTGGTTTACCTCCTATTGAAGTCTTCACCATATCCTGCACATTAGTCTTAAGAGGGTGCGTCCCGGTTCTTTGTTTTTTAGCTGAAAGGCTCGTTTTAACAGCAGGAGATGTAGTTTTTTTAGCAAGATTCGGAACCTTTGTGCTTGTAGTAATGCTGCTACGATAATGATGGTCTTCTTCTGTCAAATAGTGTCTCAGAGACTTTGTGACAACGTCTCTAAGGCACAAGGCGGATTTGTGCTCACGAGTGTTCTTAGAGTAGAAAATGGCTGCGTTGTTCGCCACCAGAAGGAAGTCCACAAAAAGCTCTTTTGCTGAAGATATCAAACAACCGTTGATTCTCGATTTTATAGTGTCTAAATCCATATGCCTCCGTACCAATTTCTTGTATCTTCCTCTTTTCTGTTAGTAGGAGAAAACAAAAATCAGCGGAAAAAGGTGGTTTCAAGCTAAGAATAAAGGATATATGATCATCACCTGGCTATCAAGGCGTCTACGGAAGACAAGTGCGCATTCGTTCTGTGAAATAGTATTGTATATCTTCATAAGCTGCTTGGGTAAAGCCAATCCGTGACCTTTGTTTTGACTGGTGCTAGTAGAAGTAGCTTCTTTACACCTTGAAATGTTAGCAATATCCGCAGTAGAAGAATCCAACAAATCGCTTTCTTCCACAACGCTAACTTCCGTTACATCTTTACCACCGCTGCAATCTTTTCGTTTTCTCTTGCCTCGTTTCTTTCTGATACTCGGAAGGACTTGTCCTCCTCCATACACAGATTCAAAAATGTCGCTGTGTAATGGATCAATCTTCTTCTTCTTCTTTTCCTCTTCCTCTATTATTGCTGGAGCTTCTGGTGGCCAGTTTGTTGTGATCAGCTCTTGCTGTGTGAAGCTACCAACTGATGACAAATCTTTGGATGTATCTTTGCTCGTGCATTCTCCGGCCTCGGATTTTGGGGAGGGTTCAAGTGATAATGTTCTGCTAGAATCATAATCGATTTGATGACATTCATCATTGCCTTCTGATTTCAGACTCTCAAGCTTTGATTCCAATGACCTGAAAACAGAACATCATAGAACCGGATACAACATTCTGATTCCGCTTTTTTCTCTCTTTGATTCCCGGAATTGAGACATGACATTGTTTACATTAGTAAGAACCTAGTGATTAGAAACAAGAGCTAACCCAATGGAGTCTTGGGATTGAAGTAAAGCTGCCTTAAGCTCAGCCACTCGTTTCTTCTTAAGCTCTTCAAACCAAGCTCTACAAGAACATAAACATATGAAAAGAAATTTGACGGTAAGGAAAGGTTTTAAAGAGGTAAAAAAGACAAAACAAAAATTTACTTGCATCCCAAATAACGTTCTCGCAAGTCCTTGTACTTGGCCTTGCATATCTGCAAGTAAGAGTAAGATATAGAAGATATTAAAGAACAGAAACAATGTCTGAATTATTGAGATAACACAGTTTGCAATACCACAACCATAAATACATTTTTTTTCTAATCCTCGCAGAACTGAAAACCTATCGAGGAAACTTCAGATTCGATATTCGATTCCACACGAGAAACAGCATAAGAGTGTCTAACAAGAACAAGAAATCCAATTTTTATTATTTAACTTTACCCTAAACATTTCTTGAAACACAAGTGATGAATCTATGCTTCTAAATCCATCGACGACTACACTGTAATTGCCTCAAGCTTTTTGTTTTACCTTTAATTTTTTGAAAGCTCGATTTCGCACTAACATTACAAAGTTTGCTTAAACAACCAAACCAAAAAATTACCTAAGAACTGTTTCTGATACTACCATTAAAATCTGATCGAAATTTCAAAATAAAATTGAAGGTGAAGAGAACAAACCTCAGGTGTGAAAATCTGAGGAAGGGAATGAGAACATAGTTCATCGGCGACGACGGTCCAGTCGTCGGTTCCGTAACGGAGAACAGCGCCGCCGAGAAGAAGCTCCTCCCATGTTCCCCAACCACTCGCCATCGTCATCATCATAACCATCAAATCAATCCGCGTGTGCGTTACGCGCTCCTCGATTTTGAAAAAGAAACAAATTAAACTATGCACCAACGGCGCACGTTAGCGCGTTTACAACCTAATTACCTAACCTTTTCCTTTTTCCTCCTCAGACCTTTCAATTTTCAAAAAAGAAAGAGAGACAGAGACAATACAAATACGATAAAACCAGAAATTTGAAGAAAAAAAAAAGCTGTCTCTAGTGGATTTGTGTGGCAGGTAATTTACACGAAAAGCGGTTTTCCGACAAGAAATTATTGAGAAAAAATTTGTAAATTCAAAATTAAAAAGAAAAAAAAATCTGTGGCGGCAGAGAAAATGGTTGACGAAGCTCTGGCTTTGCTTGAACGCTTGTAAATGGAAGGAAATTGATGGTTTTGTTTTTTTTTGTTTTTTGTTTTTTTTGGTTGAATAGGCAAAGAAGAAGGTTTGTTTATTTTGAACAAAGACTTGGATTAAATTTGTATGCCTTTATTTTTTGTTTTATTTTTTGCTAAATAAAGAAGTTCGTATAACCTTTCGAATATTTTGTATTATATTCTCCCATTACTGTATATTGTTTGTAGACAATTGTCCTGTGGTTTCTCAATCCTAACTAATTTTTTATCATAAAAGCTACAAGGAAACATTAGTCAAGCTACAAGGAGCATTCTTCAAGCTACCGAGCAAGAGTGTCGAAGATTGTTACAAACTTTTAGTATATATGACGAACCTTCGGTTGCAGAATGTCAACCTTCACAAATCTGTAGTCACATTTAGTAAAGATCTGATCCGGAAAGTAACCCATGCAATCAAAGAGTACTGGTCGTCAGCAGTTAGAGATAAACACAAAATCTCTTGGGTTGCTTGGAGTAAGATCACAAATTAGAAGACAATGGGAGACTTAGTGTTTAAGGATTTGAGAGAGTTCAATATGTCTCTCTTAGCGAAGCACAGTTGGGGACTTTTACAGCAGCCGTAGTTATTGTTGGTGTTAGAGTGTTTACGCGACGCCGTGCACGTGCCATTGTGATATGCAACGCCTTGATACGCGCCGTCGTGCACACGTCGATTTTAACCTTTTTCTGGTTACTCCTCTCCTTTTGTTTGCTGATGTTTCTCTTTTGTGTGCTCCACTTTGAGAGGCACCGTTCGGCTACTCTTACTCTCGCATCTATCCTTACAGGTAACTTTTAATTTCTCGTTATATATTTTCCTTTCACTGTCTTATGTGTTCACCGAAACTGATGTAGTTTCTTTCTTTGTCTTTGCAAGATCGAGACAATTATAGTATTGTTATATGGAGCCGAGTCCTGCATGATCTAGTTGAGGTTCATAAGTTCGCAACTCAGGTCGATTAAGTTTATGTGTACTGCATTAAAGGAAAGGAGACTAAACATATGATAAAAACAGCCACAAGAAACACTTAGATTGTTGAATTCATATATACCGATATTTATGTCCATTTAGATGCTCATTCTTGGAGCGGTGAAAAGTATTTTATCACCTTCATCGATAATTAGTCACATAATGGATATACATATCTGATGTATGAAAAGTCACTAAAAAAACATGTGTTTTGCGACCACGTGAAGTAGTCGCAAAATAGTAGTCGCAAAAAAAATCAGTCACAAATTTGCGACTGATTTGCGACCACGAAAATAGTGGTTCATTTTGCGACTAATTTTCGACCACATAGTGGTGACTATTTTTGCGACTAATTTGCCACTGAATTTCCGTAACAAATTTTGCCACTATTTTGCGACTACATATGTGGTTGCGAAATATGTAGTCACAGATTAGTCACAAAATTTTGTGACTGATTTGCGATTAGTCACAAAATTAGTTGCAAATCAGTCACTGATTTGCGACTACAAGAGTAGTGCACTAGCAAATCAGTCACAAAAGAGTAGTGCAGTCGCAAATCAGTCACAATTTTTTGTGATTGATTTGTGACCACATGTATGAAGGAATCGCAAATCGGTGGCAAAAATTACGACTGATTTGGACTGATTTGCGACTACAACATAATTAGATTTTAAAAAAATATAAATTTTTTATTATTATTGAAATAATTTTTATATTTTGAAAATAAAAATATTAATATTTTTTAAATTTAATTTCAAAATATTTTAATTATTTTAATAATAAATGTAAAATAATATTTGTAAATATAAATTTTAATAATATTTTTTAAAATTAATTTCAATAATAATATTAATATTTTGTAATTAGAAATATTAATAAAATAATTTATATTATTATGTTTTAATATAATATTAGTTAATGTTTTATAAATATTAATATAATAGTATATAATTTATGGTTTAATATTCATATTATTTAATTTTTTATTAATTTATAATAAAATTATTTGAAAATTAATTTCCAAAATTATTATGTTTTAATAATATTTTTAAATTTTTAATTATGAATATTTTAATAAATTTATATTTTTTAAATTATTAAATATTATAAATAGTTTTTATTAATGAATAATAGATATTATAATATTAAATGAAAAATATATGAACTAATTAATATAAAATATTGAATAAAAAGAAATAAAAAATTAAAATTCTAATATTTATTATTGAAAATTTAATTTAGAGAAGAAAAAAAAAATTTAATTTTCAAGCGGCGGAAATTGGAAATCTGAAGGCGAAAATGGGGTCGTGGGCGGAGCCGTTGATGGTTCCCCTGTGCAATCGTTATCCCACATATAGGAGGCGAATGCGGGATCCATCCGTTGGAAATACCCGAGGAGCATCTCCAAGCTCGAGATCTTCTTTTGGTTTTCTCTATTCAACTCTTCCATCATTTGATTTTTTTCCAAAATTTGCGCGTTTTGTTGTTTAATTAACGCGTTTTGTTCTTGAAGCGCTTTGTACTCGGGAGAATTGGTTTGCACCCCAGGATGTCTACCCATAGATTGTACGCGGTTCAGGCTACCAAATCCATAAAGACGGCATCGGTCATCCGCAACAAAAGACTACAAAATAACAAAAACAAAAATTAAATAATAAATTTAATTATTTAATTAATTAGAAAAATATGTTATAAAAAAAAACTTTGAAAATTTTTTTTACCTGAATGAAGATCTCATTCTTCTGTTCTGGAGTCAACTCAATTGGACTAGTCCAAATCTGTGAATGTCCTAGAGGTGTTCATTAATGATGAAGTGGAAAGACAGTTAGATAAAAATGTAAAAGTTGTGAGATCTGATATAGGTTGTGAGTTTTATGGAAAATTCAACGACAATGTGCTGGTCCATTTGCAAAGTTACTTGAAAGTATTTGTGTACAATATACAATGCATGGTACTCCTCAGCAGAATGGTATAACTGAAAAGCGGAATCGTACTTTAATGGATATGGTTAGGAGCATGTTAAGTAATTGCTTTTGATGTGGGTATATGCATTAAAAACTGCATGTATGTGCTGAACCGGGTTCCTCGCAAAACTGTTCCTAAGACCCCTTATGAACTATGGACGGAAAGAAAACCTAGTCTAAGACATCTACGTATTTGGGATTGTCCAGCAGAAATAAGGTTGTATAACTCACATGAAAAAAAAACTTTACTTTAGGACCATGAGTGATTTTTTTCATTGGTTATCCTGAAAAATAAAGGGGTATATATTTTATTGTCCTAACCATAATACGAGAATAGTGGAAACCGGTAATGATAGATTTATTGAAAACGATGAAACTAGTGGGAGTGGTGAACCACGAAAAGTGGACATTCAGGAAGTCCATGTTGATGTTCCTTCACATATCATTGCACCATAAGTTGTTGTTCCTATTGTTGCATCAAAGTTAAATGACGCAATAGAACAACATAATGATGTGTCAACCCCACTAGTAGAAAATACAATTAATAAACTGGTTACAATTCAAGAAGAGAATAGTGTACCACAAGAACCATTAAAGCGATATGAAAGAGAAAGAAGATCGGCTATTTCAGATGACTATGTGGTTTATGATATTGAAAGTGAATGTGACATAACCATTGATGAAGATTAGAGTTCATTCCAAAAAGCCATGAAAAATGACAATTCCAAAAATTTGTTAATTGCCTCGTAAGAAAAAATAAAATCTATGGGTGATAACAAAGTATGGGACTTAGTAGAGTTGCCTAACGGTTTTAAAACCATTGATTCTAAATGGGTCTTTAAGACTAAACGGGACTCGAAAGGTAACATTGAAAGATACAAGCCTCGTCTTGTTCCTAAAGGTTTCACCCAAAAAGATGGTATTCACTATAAAGAGATATTCTCTCTGGTTTCAAAGAATGAGTCTCTAAGGATTGTTTTGGCTTTTGTGGCTCATTATGATCTTGAGTTTCACCAAATGGATGTGAAAATTGCCTTTCTAAATGGGAGCTTGGGAAAGAAGTATATATAGACCAACCTGAAGGTTTCGTGGTCACAGGAAAAGAACATATGGTGTGTAATATGAGAAAATCAAATATGGACTAAAACAAGCTTCTAGATAATGGTATTTAAATTTTAATGATATCATCATGTCATACGGTTCTGTAGAGATCATTGTTGATCAATATATCTACATTAAAGTTAGTGGGAGCAAATTTATGATTTTAGTCTTATATGTTGATGATATTTTGTTTGCTGCAAATGACATGGGTATGTTACATGATATATAAGAATTTTGAAATGAAAGATATGGGTGAGACATCGTATGTGATTGGAATAAAAATATTTCGAGATAGAGCACAAGAATTGTTAAGGTTGTCTCGGAAAGAATATATCAATAAGATTTTAGAGATATATAAAACGGACAAATGTTCCACAGGTAGCTCCAATTCAAAAAAGGGACAAGTTCAGTAAAATGCAACGTCCTAAAAATGAATTGGAGCTTAACGAAATAGAAAAAATTCCATATGCATCAGTGGTTGGGATTTTTAACTATGTTCAAACATGTACTCGGCCAAATATCATCTTTGCGGTTGGTATGTTGGATCGATATCAAATTAATCCCGGAATGGACTACAGGAAAACTGCAAAGAAAGTTCTCATGTACTTGCAAGGCACCAAAGAGCACATGCTTACATATATGAAATCTGATCACGTTGAGGTCATTGGATATTTAGATTCAGATGTCAGATGCGTTGACAGTAGAAAATCAATGTTTGGCTATTTGTTCCTACTAGTTGGGGGAGCACTATCATGGAAAAATGGAAAACAGTCTGTCATTGCTACTTCCACTATAGAGACCGAATTTATGGCATGCTTTGAGGCCACAATTCATGCATTGTGGCTGTAGAACTTTATCTCGGGACTTCGAATTGTCGACATTATATCGAGGCCGCTGAGAATCTATTGTGATAATTCCGGCGTTGTCTTCTTTTCAAAGAATGACAAGTACTCTAAGAGTGCTAAGCACATGGAGTTAAAATACTTATCTGTTAGAGAAGAAGTACAAAAACGTAGAGTGTCCTTTGAACATATAAGAACTGATACATGGAAGAGATCATGTCATCTAATGATTTGTAACCGCCATGATTCAATGAGTTCTATTTTTACTATGATATTTAAAGTTGAAATGAACTTGGTATAAAGTTTACATTAAAATTATTGAATCATAAGTCGACACAAAATTAAGTGGGAGAATATAAAAATATTTGTATTTTTATATATCATTTATGTGTGTTTGGATTTAATTTGTTTAATTTTTTATAGATTAAAATTAGTAATTTCTTCTTCTCCAAAAAAATTATTAGATTGGATTAAATCAAATCTATCTGTTGAATTAAATCAAATCTACGTGTTGAATTAAATCAAATTTACGTGTTATTGGAATTAAACTTTCATAATTAAAATCAT
Organism: Pugionium cornutum; assembly: GCA_018901935.1. Lineage (NCBI taxonomy): Eukaryota > Viridiplantae > Streptophyta > Magnoliopsida > Brassicales > Brassicaceae > Pugionium > Pugionium cornutum. The sequence goes on along the minus strand of JAENJI010000014.1, from coordinate 9,371,166 downwards.
TGGAAAGTAATTATTTGGCTGTCAAAAATACGCTGCTTTCTAGCAGTGTAAACGTGTCGGCAAGTCAATGTCTTCTACTCAAACACTACACTCAGTTTGGGCACTCACTGGCGGATCGAGCTGAGTATCATGCCACTCTGTGTAGCCTATAATACCTTGGCATGACACATCCGGATATTAGTTTTTTAGTTAATCGACTCTCCCAATTTATGCATAGTGACGAAGATTGGAAGCAATTAAGAGAGTTCTTGGGTTGGTGGGCGCTGCGAACAAAGGGCTCTTCATCTCGGTCACTAGACCATAGAAACTCGATGTGGACTCATATATTGACTAGACTGGCAAACATGACGATTACTCGTCCACTATAGCATATATAGTTTAATTTGTAAATCAACCAATATTTTTATTTTCAAACAAACAACGAGATATTGCACGATCAAAGGCAAAATAACAATTTTGTTATTCATCAAATAGTCACGAATTAAAGCCTAAAATCTATATTTTATGAGAAAAAGTAGTTATAATTATGTATAATGATATGCATGATTTTCACTAATGAATAAAAAGGTGATATGTTGACTTATTCACCACAAAAAATTTGTACATTTACTAACTTCAAATTTAAGAGCATCCACATTGGTGCAAATAACTCAAGTGAATATCTAATAAGTAGATTTCTCAAATATTGTTGGAGACAGCCATTTATTAAAACAATATTATTTTTAGTGAGTGAAATACTCGCATGAGATATCTATGGGAGATTACCTACCAATGTGAATGCTTTAAGAAATAATAAATTAGTGGTAATTAGTTGGGTTAAATATCCTACTTTTTGTATAAATTAAACTTTCTTATACTTAATTCTATATTCTTCTTTGCTCGTACATTACATCATTACTTCATTTAATGTAATGAAGTTTCTTTACGAATTACAATCCAGCAATGAAATGAGAAGAAAGAAATTCCCCTGAACATTCTTTTTCAGAGAAATATGAAACATTCTAACGAAACAAGCGGGTTCTCTAGCAATTCCTCAGTGGTATTTTCGTAGTTCTCATATTGATCTGGTCCGTTTTTATTCTTATCTATTCTGACCCGACCCGGAGACTGATTGTTCATTCTAGTCTTTGCCCCACCCACCCGCCGACTCTGATTCGATTCCATCACGGATCTGTTCGTTGCCGGTGATCTCGACCTCCTTTCGGATCTCTCAACCGGGTCTCTTGTACCCGATCCGAATCTCGTTCCGTTACACGCTCCGGCATTTCTCTTCCTTGGAGATTGATCGGTTCTCAGGGTCGGGTAATTATTACCTGTGATCTGCGTCCGAGATTTAGCCGGAGATCTCTGAGATTTCCTATGCTTAGCTTCTTCCTCATCGTAACCATTAATCACAACCCTCGTAGAAACACTCTCGCTCAAGCTCAAACTACAAGTCTCTGAAACCTCCAATCCTTCTTCCGGGTCAATCGAATCAGGTCGGGACAGACATGACTCATGAGCAATTCTAAGTTTTTTCTCCTCCGGTTCTCGAATCTTCGTCTTCACCAGTTCTTCGGTCAGCGAATTGTGGATATTAGAGGAAGTAGTGAGCAAGGTTGTCTCTGACAAGACTTCTTTGACGATTGTCTCTTCTTCGATAATAACCGTATTATTGCCCAAAACATTCTTTTTGTTCCGATCGGCGGTTCCGGAGCTTACGCAGCAACCCATTTGAGAGAGAGAGAGAGAGAAGCCGACGTCGTTTGATCGGAGATAGAAAGTAATAATCCTTGGCTGTGTGATGATAGCAGAGGATGATTGTGAAGTGACTATTTATTGTTAAGATTCAGTTGAAATGTGTTAAAAAATACTATATACAGTGACTTTAATTTTATAATGATTAAATAGTAATAGTAAATTAGCCTCATGCAAATTTCAATTTTCTGATATAAACTAATATTATTTCAAATTTTTGTTTTAAATATAATACTAATTATTTAAATTTTTAAAATAACACAAATTTAATAATAAAATAATTAAAAATCTTATGATAATAAAAAAATTTAAACATTAAATTTAAAAAATTGAACTCAAATATTATGTTTTAATTTTATATATAGTTTATTTGAATTAAATAATTATTTTTAAATAATAATTTATGTTATTTTATGAATTTTATTTTTAATATGTTAAATTTGAAAAATAAATTTTGAAAATATGTTATTTTAGAGTATTATGTTACACATAAATGAGTAATGATTACTTTAAGACTTATAAACTAATTGAATGGCTAAACTGACAATTATAGTCTTATAGATATATAGAACATGAGACATGTGAAGAAACATGTTTTACTTGTTATATTTTTTGTTAGTGTTTTATTACAAGAAAGAAAAAAATTTTTATAGAGAAATACAAATAAAAAATATAATGATTATAACTACATTTAATAAAAATTTAATTTTATGTATTTTACTTGTGATATACATTCATTAGTTTTATCACATAGACAAAATAAAATTTAGTGGGAGTTTTGGTTTATAATATATTTGAAATTTAAATTAAATTTTGTGTTATTAGTTCTATAATTTTAAAATATATATCAAATTATTTGTTATTGGTTTTACGTAATAATTTAAATCAAGTGTTATGTAATCATATGAATTTGGGTTGACAGTAAATTTTAGTAAAATTAAAAATATATATATATATATATATATATATATATATATATATATATATTACAAATATAAAATTAAATATGAAAGAAAATTTATAGATTTATAAATCAATAAATTTTACAAAAATTTGTAAACTCTATATGAATTTATAAATCAACTAAAAATACAACATAAACGACTAACAGTTTCTTAGTAGTAAATTAGCCACATGCAGATTTCAATTTTCTGATATACGTACGTTAATGGACTAATGATAACTTTTAGAGAAAACAAAACTTCATAAAAAGAGGTTTTTATGAAATAAAAAAAAAAAGAAATAAAAGGGGATGTAATTATTTATATTGCCTAGACGTGGGTCAATCAATCAGTGAGAAATCAAATTAAAAAAATGAAAAGACTTTGGATTCCATTTATTACATCTTTTCAAATTTGATTGGATGAAAAGCTTTTAAAAACTATTACAAATCTCCTTAAATTTTGTCTATATATAAAAAAAAGACATCTCCATGTTTCTAGTCACATGCACAAAACAATTACAGATCTAACACAACCCCAACTATCATTAAACTTAACATGTCAACATACTTCAGTTGGATTTTTTAAAATAAATTAAAAATGTATTAATAAACTTAAAAACAAATTATAAGGATGCTTATTCGATTTATAATATTTTATTATTTGTTTACAGAAATTTGAGAAATAACTCAACGAAAATTTGGAAAACAAATCAAAGAAAGAGATGTTGAGAGAAAAAGAGTCATGATATCCATAAATATGGCATGAATAAATAACAATAGCTTTGTTGTTTACAATTTAATTTAATGATATTTTTAAAAATTTCCGCTGATATTTTTAAGAGAAAGTATTGACAGGGGCGGATCTAGGTAGAAAAAAGGTGCCTCCTATTAATTTATTTAAATATTTTATTTTTTTAATTTCTGTAAAAATTAATAATTTTTTTTATAAAAATGTATTTGAATTATAAAATTTTAATATGTGCTCTATACAAAATTAATTTCTGAATCTGCCCTGAGTATTGACAATAATAAGTCTACAATAGCATATGATAATCTAGTTCTGTAACAATATATAATTAGATATATATTTACGTATTGCGTGCAAAAAAATATTCGTAAATTATATAATATTATTTATTAATAACTATAAATTACATATTTATGTAATTTTAACTATTATTTAAAATTATTTTTAATATTAATTTTTGTATATGAAAAATAATAAATAAAAATAATTATTTTTGATAAATTTAATAGAGTTTAATAAAATATATTGATTGTGTAATTAAATTAATAATAATAGTATATATTGTAATTATTTTAATAATTTAATTTATATATATTTATTTGAAACTTATTATGTTGACATTATGTTGATGTAATGTCAACATGGTATTTCTGTTAATAACATATTAATAACATGTTAGTATGTGATTATTCTTTTCAAATGTTATTCCAATAATATATTAGGGCATCCAAACAGCTGAAACATTATTTTTTGGTTTTAGAGACATGATTGAAAAAATAGAATGTTATTAAAAATGAAAAATACTTTAAAATATCAACTTTTTATTTCAAAAATATCAGCACTAGTTTTATTTTTTTAAAATATATTATTAAAAATTTAGTTTTTCAAAAATACCACAAACATTAAAACTGATTTTTAAGGATTCATAGTTTAAATATTTTGATTTAGAATTAGTATTTTTGGTTTAAATTTAGTTTTTAGGGTTTAAAATATAGTTTTTAAAATTTATAATTTTAGTCTTTAAGATTTAATATTTAAGTTTACTTTTATAGTAATTTTAGATAGTAAATTGTTAATGCTATTTTTGATATAATTTTGTGATAAATTTGAATAATTTTGTGTTTTTTGGCACAAATGTTGTCCTATTAAAACAATAATGTGTGATTTAAAGATTACGTTAGAGATCTAAGAACATATCGCAACATAAAAGGAATCTAACGACTAGATCTAGGTTTTTTGTTTTGACCAAATCAAAATGTATTTAATATATCTTTAATATATTAATTAAATTTTAAAATATTAATTGATAATAATTTTAATAAAGAAACACCACTTCCATATGCCATTTACAAATACGTAATGCCATAGTATTAGAATATTTTAAAACAAATATTAAATAACACATATTATTAAAGTATTTACGAAAATGACATTAGAAAAATATTGAACAGTATATTATATTTAAATTCTTAATATTTGATATAAAAGACATTTACATATAAAAGATAAACACAATATAAAATAATATATTAGAGATTTTGAAAATTTAGTCAAACAAAATATATAAAAAATTTTGGTTTAATTGAATATATATCACATTTACAATTTTTACTTATTTAATAATATTATTTATCCGATGTATATATAATTTATATTTATTTGTATAATTCCATTTTATTGTATAATTAATATTAAAATTTAAAAAAAAAACTATTTTTAATAAAAATAATTATATTTACTAAATAAATAATTAATTATAATATTTGAATGTTTTTTTAACGCATGACATATTTTTAAATCTAGTGACAGAGATATAACAAATCCCTACACTAAGTGTCATTAAATTAGTATACGTATATAACATACACTAATCACTAATACATGAATATATATATATATATATATATATATTAAATAAATGTAATGATTTTGTTGTACATAGTATAAATTATCATTTTTGTCAAAATAGTTCAGTAATATTTGTATGTTATTTAAATATTATAATTCAGTTTAATAAATAATATAATAACATTTAGTAAATCCGATCAATTAAAAAATAAAGACAAGGGAATATTCCCAAGAACATGAAAAAAGACATTTTGTGTTCTTATGAAATTTAAAGTGAAAATGGTATCTTCAAAACCATAGAAACCACTTCAAATACTTAGAAACCAATCAATCTCCAATACAAATTTACATTTCATTTTTTGATGCTCCATCTGGATGAAGAAGTTAGATGATATTTCTTTTATCAAATATTTATTTCAATCTATATGAAACAATTGCATCTCTCCGGTTTGAGTTCTAAGATAGTTTTGTTTTGATTCTAAATAAAATCCCTTTGTATAATTTGTATATTGTTGAATCAGATACAGTTAGATAAAACAGAACTATGTTCTTTTATTTCCTGTTCTGAGATAGTTGCTTACGTCATAAAAGAGCTCATATAGTTGACTGTTTGAAGATTTCCTCAAAGCTGTTTCTCTAACACATTTTTCACTAAATTCATTCAAAACTTGTTTCATTATTAGCTAAATGACATAAACTGTGATGTTTGGAAATTTCTCTTCATTGTTGACTTCGTTTTCAGAAACCTTTTTACTAATGAGATTGGATGGGAGATTCAAAGCTGTTTCAGTCTGAAAAGTTTCAGAACCAGAAGACTATTTTGCAGAGGAATAAAGCAAAGGAGTGAAGAAGAAAAATTAGATGACGTTTTAGGACAATCCTTTACACTACTTGTTGAACTTTGACAAATCCTCATAGATTAACCATTTCGACTGTAACATATGAATCTGAAAGTTTGAAAGGAAAGGGCACCATTCATTATTCCCTTTCAAAAGAAGTACCCAGTTATTCTGCCGAGTCTTCGAGCTGACCAGTAGACAAATCATTTATGTGCGGATACACTGCTTTCTCATCCAGTTGGTTTTGAGCCCAAATCAGCATCTTCAACAAGCTTGGAAGTTTGGGATCTGTTTGTTCACAGAAAAATAGAACCTCTGAGGAAACTGGAAAGTTTCAATAAGAAGTATCCAATGTATACATGTGACCTATGAAGGAATGAATGAATTATTCTGACTGAGCGTTAAAAGAATTACTGCATTTACCTGAATCTTTAGTTTGGAAAGCATTACCGGCTAGTAAAAGTAATATAAAACCGACAGTTACCTTTTTCATGACTCTGGCTTGTAAGAATTGCTGCATTTACTTCACTTGCTGTCTTAAGGCGGTGGGAAATGTCAAGAAGCTCCTTCACTGGGCAAGTAGAGGCATCGTCGAAAACAAGTAGGGCTACAGTTTTTTCCAGTTCTTCCAAAAAAGCTTGCTGCAAGTAGAATTATGAATTGAGAATTGAGTTAAAAACAGGTCAATGACAGAAATCCAAGTAATATATAAACAAATTAAAGACACAAAGTGGAACAGAAAGACTTTACGTTTTCTTCACCTCGTGGTGCAAGTTCCTCTTGAGCAAACTCCAATGCCTCATCAGTCTTCCCTTGTCGAATAAGTTCTATCAACCTTTGTTGCTGGAGATGAAAAAACAGCTCAGGATTTGTGTCTAGTATCTGCAAGCATGGGTTCCAAAAAAAGGATTAGATTTTGCTTCTTAATGTATCAAGGAAAAGTAACGTCAAAGTATATTTCTTACTGTCAATACCAGAAGAAAATGTGTGCATATGAAGAAGAATCATTGTAATACCTCAGGGTTCAAATCATTCACTTTTTCAATAGCATCCTCGACATTTCCGTTTTGGACAGCCTTTTTAACAGCCATTCGATCTGTGATGGTTGCAAGATCTATCTCTGCTGTTTCTCGATAAGGAGTTCAAAAGAGTAGATAGCGTAACATCTTATTCACAAAGAAACAATGAAAAATAAAGTCAACTGGAATCACAAAAGGATACGTTTTGTTCCAGACTCCCTTTGGAATTTCTCAGCAGCTTCTACATATCCCTCAGTCACAAGAAAATTCATCACCAGAGTATTCATGTCTTCTTTCCTAAGCTTTACAGCGTTTAGTTTCTTCTCCCATTCTTCACGTGTGATCACTTTCTTCGAAGTAGCCTGTGTCAGCACGACGGGTCAAGATTTAATCAGGCAAAAAGACTGTAAAAAGAGATTCAATTTCTCTGGATCAAGAAACACAAGAACAGATTCATAGAAGAAAACAACAAGTGAAGTAGGAATCTATTACCATTTCTTCGTCTTCTTCTTCAAGCTGATTAATGAAAATACGGAACAATGACATTAGCACGCCAGTGTGGCTCCCATCTTAAATCTAATCCACTCAATACAAATTCCTACCTGTTCGAGCAAACAAGAAAAATGGCGTTTACACGTAAAACAATTATCCGATCAGAGAGAAAGAAAACGAAATTTTCTTTGCGTTCAAACGGAGTAATTAAGAGATTTAATCAAAGCCGAGGCAATCCGAAAACAGTACAGGAACCGAGTTTTAACTTCTAAGAAAGACTGTGTGCTTATTTTCCGGGAAAATCGATTATATTTACCCGAGAAAGAGTACCTGGAGAAAACGAAAATCTGGGCAAGAGTATTTCTGCGAAAGAATCTGGCAAATAAGCCGTAGATTTGGAGATCGCTTGCTTCTAGATTGCCTGCAAAATTATCTTTCCCTAATTCTATACAGACACGAAAAATGGAGGTTTCTAGTTTCGATTGAAAAGAGATTGGGTTTCTTAGAGAGTGCTGGCTAACCGTGGATGACCCAATCCGATTTCTTGTCTTGGTTATCCATAAACCAGAATATATGTACCGAATAATGATCTTGGATCCATTAAATTAAATGAGTAGAAAATATTTATATATTATTAGAAAAATATATATGGATAAAAAATTATTATATAATTTACTTAAATTTGATATGGTGATTAAAAAAATTATATTAAATAAAAAATGAGTTTATAAGAAACTGTTTATATTTTAATATAAAAAATTTATGGCATATAAATCATCAATAAAATTCTGATATAATAATTTTAAATAAATAAAATTAAAACAATAAAACTAAATTAGTTAATCTATCGGTCATTGGTTTTCTAGAAACAATTTTCTTTAACAGAGTTATAATTGAACCGATTGGATTGCTGATCGAACTGAATGAATTTCTATTTATCTTTATGTTGTTTTAACCAAATTTTTTGGGATAATTATAATTTTGTTCGTTTAGTCACCACATACGGTTTTGGCTACAGCTATGGTCAATATTACAATTGTGACTACGGTAAATTTTGTTCGTTTGTCTGTCATTGGCGGTTACGGTTACAGTTGATCATAGATTTTTTAGTCGCACTGTTGTTTTAAATATCGGTTAAAAAAATTGCAATACAAGACGCAACGTCTAACAATATCATATATCGCAGCTAAACGAACAACAATATGTCGCATTCACAGCCACAAATTCATGCGACTGACAAACGAACATAATCTACCTTTCGCTGGGACTTGGGAAGACAATTTCCACGATATTACTTATACTGTAGGAACTGTCTACACCTTCCCGAGCATGTGAAGAGAGTATCAAGAGAGAATTTTGTGACTTGGAAAGCCAGAGTGGAGAATGTTCATCTTTAAAACCCAATGGGAGGAGCAAGCAATTTGATCACTCTCCATTGTTTTTTCAGTGAAAACAAAGTTGATGGAAATAGTTTGGTTAAGGTGAGAGGAAGACCAGCTGCTGGAACGCTTGTTGTTTGTCCCACTAGTGTCATGCGACAGTGGGCTGATGAATTACACAAGAAAGTGACTACCGAAGCGAATCTCTCTGTATTGGTATACTACGGGTCCAGCAGAACAAAGGACCCTCATGAGTAGGCTAAATATGATGTCGTTGTTACTACATATTCTATCTTGAGCATGAAGTGGCAAAGCAGCCTCTTGTTGATGATGATAGTGAAGAGAAGGTTGGTGTACATGAAGGTGGAGTTGCAGCTACTGGCTTGTTCTCAAACAAGAAAAGGAAATAGCCTCCCGATTCTCAAAAGAGGGGCTCAAAGAAGAAGAAACATGTTGTTCGTGCATGTCTTGAAGCTCAATCAGGCCCCCTTGCGAAAGTTTCATGATTCAGAGTTGTTCTAGACGAGGCACAGAGCATTGAGTATTTACAAAACTCAAGTTGCAAATTGGGGCCTTCGTGCTAAACGGAGGTGGTGTTTGTAACATCCTGAATTTTGGGTCTTTTAAAAACTTAATTTGCAAAAGAAACAACATCTCGAAAACTTTTGTATTCGATTAAAAAAGATCTGACGGGATAAATAAAATCTATTTAAAAAAGATCATAAAATATTATGAGTTTGTTTTGGTAGCCTAATAGTAAAGACAAGTAAAACTTAATGATGAAAACCCAAAAATTGTTCATTAATAGCATAATAGTCTTTTTACAAATAAATCTACGGTTACTCTTCTCTTATATATAAAGAAGAACGACGAAATACAAAAGGGTAGAGGGTTATAAATGGGGAAGCACTGCCGTATTGTCGCCAAATCAGTCATCGATCAGCCACTTCGATGGAGAAGCCACCCAAACCACTTAGAAGAAAGTAAAAGGCAAATTAGACCACTTTTGGTAGAAAGAAAAAATGAGCATAAGAGATTTTATGTACACTGATTATTGTTATTATTATTATTATTAACATTTAGACTTTAGGTATTTGCAATGAATTGAAGACGAGCATAAGAGACTTTTTCTTTTATTTATTAATTTTCTTATTGTAAGATCATAATTTGGTACTTTCACAATTTTTTTTGGGTGTAAACAGATTACAAATGTTTTCTTCATAATAAATTAATATTTGATTGACAAAACGACATAATTGACACAAAGGACTATTCGTCCATATGCACCTGTAGAGATTAGTTTAAATATCTGAGAAATGTTGCAAGTGGAGGTTGAGAACAAAGTACGTGGAAATGACTAGAGTGGGAGAAACACTCTGTCACATGAAGAAGGTTTCAGCTGAAGAGAAAATAAAAATGTCAACCATTCTTATTTTGCAACATTTTCCTCTGAATCAGTGCAAGAAACATTGTGTCTTCAAGTACTACACTAAAGACAATTCTGAAAACTCTAGAAAGAACAAGCTGTAGAGTGAATTCAGAACTGCACATCTAAGGATTGTCTACAACTTTATTCTGAAGAATTAAAAGAAAAAAGAGAAATCGACTTCTCTTTCAAAATTTCTTTAGTTGTAAAGGTCTTAGCCTTAAGAGTATAAAAGGCTGAAGATAGACGTTAGAGTGAGTAAGATAGTGTGAGTCTAAGTGAGAGTGTAGCAAAGACAGTGTGAGACACATTTGTAAGAAGTTCCTAGCTCAAGTTCGAGCAAGAGTTTAGTGAAATCCCTGGAAGATTTTCCGGCGAGACGTAGGGCCTATAAACGGCCTGAATTCGTAAATCATTGTGTGCTCCTATTTTCTTTCTAACAAAACACACTCTCTACTTCTCAGTAAAAACAATATTCACCTATCTCAACTTAAACCAAGTTCTTAAATCAAAGCAAAAATCATTGTTCCAAGAAAGGCTTTGTAGAAAACCATCTACAAGAGAAGCTAAAGGAGTACCTTTTCTCAACAAATTGGTATCAGAGCTCCATGGCTGTGAGAGCAACACTTCAACACTGAAACAAACATGTCTTCAGCAAGAATCGAAGTGGAGAAGTTTGATGGAAAGGGGGACTACGTGCTTTGGAAAGAAAAATTGTTGGCTCATATAGAAATATTGGGATTCGTAGAGGGTTTAGAAGAAGTTGAGACTTCTGAAACAGAAGGCTCTACGGGTGAAACAGGAGGAGGTACATCACAAAATCAAGAAGAAGCTTTATCAAAGAAATCTCTTGGTGAAAAGAGAAGAAAAGTCAGGTCTACCATCATCTTGAGTGTTGGGGATAATGTTCTCAGAAAAATCATCAAAGAAAAACTACAGCTTCAATGTTAAAGGTACTAGATAAACTATTCTTGGCTAAATCATTACCAAATAGGATTTATCTAAAACAGAAGCTTTATAGTTATAAGATGATCGAATCTATGACTATAGAAGAGAACATTAATGATTTTCTGAGGTTGATTGCTGATCTAGAACATGTTAAGATCTATGTTTCTAATGAAGATCAAGCTATTATCATGCTCATGTCTTTGCCTAAGGCTTATAATCAACTCAAAGACACACTGAAGTTCGGGAAAACAACTTTATCTCTAGATGAGATTGTTGTAGCAGTAAGGTCAAAAGAGCTAGAGCTAAGTGAGAATGGAAAACAGTCGAAAACCATTTCTGAATGACTGTTTGTCCAAGAGAGAGGCAGACCAATGAAAAAGGATAAAGCAGCTGACAAAGAGAAACAAAAATCAAGATCAAAGTCAAGAGGGAAAAAGACTTGCTGAATATGTGGTAAAGAAGGCCATTTCAAGAAACAATGCTCCATGTGGAAAGAGAGAAATGGATCAACATCAAAAGATAACTCAGAAAGGGGAGAGTCATCAAATGTCACAGGACAAATCTATGATGCTACAACCCTTATGATTTCTAAAGCTTTTCTGTCATTAGAAGATGAGTTGAAAGAGAAGTGGATATTAGATACATGTTGTTCATTTCACATATCTCCTAGAAAAGAATGGTTTCTAGACATGAAAGAAACCAATTCTGGAAAGGTTAGAATGGCGAATGATACCTATTCTTCAGTGCAAGAGATTGGAAGTATAAGAATCCAGAATGATGACAACACAACTATACTTCTGACAAATGTGAGATATGTTCCAGAAATGACGAAGAATATAATCTCACTTGGTACTCTGGAAAATCAGGGATGTTGGTTTTAATCAAGAAAATGCACTATGAAAATCTTGAAAGGCTGTAGAACACTACTCAAAGGTGAAAAAACAGACACACTGTATGTTTTAAAAGGATGTGTTCTGCCTGGTGAAACAAACATTTCAGTAAATGTCAAAGATGAAACTAGGTTGTGGCACAGGAGATTAGGCCATATCAGTGATAAAGGAATGAAGACATTACTCAGTAAAGGATATTTGGACAAAGCAAAGGTGTCAGATCTTGATTTTTGTGAGGATTGTCTCTATGGTAAATCACACAGGGTTAGCTTTGGAACTGGTAAACACTTGACAAGGGAAAAGCTTAGCTACATTCACTCGGATATGTGGGGATCTCCAAATATTTCCTTGTCTCTTGGAAGATGCCAATACTTCATCTCATTTATAGATGATTTTACAAGGAAAACATGGATCTACTTCCTTAAGAAAAAGGATGAAGCATTTGCAAGTTTTGTTGAATGGAAAAAGCTAACTGAGAACCAGTATGATAAGAAGGTCAAGACACTAAGAACTGACAATGGTCTCGAATTCTGTAATAGAGAATTCGATGAGTTCTGCAAGTCAAAAGGGATTACACGACATAAAACTTGTGGATACACTCCACAGCAGAACGAGACTACAGAAAGAATGAACAAAACGATTCTTGACAAGGTGAGGTGCATTCTTAGTGAGTCAGGACTGCCAAAGAGCTTCTGGGCAGAAGCAGCAGCCACCGCAGTGCATCAGATCAATAGATCACCCTCATCAGCAGTAGAACAAAACATTTCTGAAGAACTATGGTCTAGATCAAAACCAAGGTATGAAGAATTGAGAGTTTTTGGATCAGTAGCTTTCATTCATAGCAACCAAGGGAAGTTGAATCCAAGGTCAGTGAAAGGAGTGTTTATAGGGTATCCTGCTGGTGTAAAAGGATATAATTTTTGGTTGGTGGAAGAGAAGAAATGTGTGATAACACGGGATGCAACCTTTAGAGAAGATCAAGTATATAAACACCTGAATCAAGCTTCAGAAGAGACATCCGAGGTACCAAACTCTATTTCTCCTTTCACTTATGATTTAAACATTGGAAATTCTGGGATTTCAGATGAAACAGATCAAGGTGAAGCTAGTCAACACAGAAATGAAAGTGATAAAGAAGATGATTCTGATAGTGAACCGAGAAGTATTGAAGATGAGCTTGAGAATTATCAGTTGGCTAGAGACAGGGAGAAAAGGATCAGTAAGAGACCTGCTAGATTTGATGAATCAAATCTGGTAGAATATCATGAAGATGATACAATTCGGTTTGCACTTATGATCAGTGAGGATGGTGGATATCCTGAACCAAGAAGTTACAGTGAGGCTAAAAGAGATAAAGATTGGGCACTGTGGAAGAAAGCAATGGACGAAGAGATGTAATCACTACATCATAATCAAACGTTTACATTGGTTAAGAGACCTGCAAACAGCAAAGTCATTGGGTGCAAATGGGTATACAAAAGAAAATCAAGAATTTCAAGTGTAAAATTACCAAGATTCAAAGCAAGGCTAGTAGCTAAGGGTTATATACAAAAGGAAGGGATGGATTACCAAGAGATCTTCTCTCCAGTTGTAAAACATGTGTCCATACGACTACTGTTATCCTACGTAGTAAATCTGGACTTAGAATTAGAGCAGCTGGATGTGAAGACAACTTTTTTGCATGGGAAATTGGAAGAACATATTATAATGGAACAACCTCAAGGATACTTGGTTAAAACAGATTCTGAGGATGAAGTGTGCCTGCTGAGGAAGTCCTTATATAGACTTAAACAAGCCCCAAGACAGTGGAATCAAAGATTTGATACGTTTATGAGGATTGTAGGTTATACAAGGAGCAAGTTTGATAATTGCATATATTATCAGAAGCTCAAATACAACTCTTATATATACCTACTTTTTTATGTCGATGATATGCTTATTGCTGCAAAGGATAAGGGGAAGATAAAAGAGTTGAAAGATCTGTTGAAAGCAGAGTTTGACATGAAGGATTTAGGTGAAGCTAAGAAGATCCTTGGAATGGAAATCAGAAGAGATAAGAGGAATGGAAAGTTAGAAATTTCTCAAGAAGAGTATCTGAACAAAGTTCTGCACATGTATGGTATGGAACATTCTAAGGAGGTGCAGACACCTCTGGGAATTCATTTTAAGCTTAAGGCAACAACATAAGCAGAACTCCTTGCTCAAGCAGAATATATGAAATCAATTCCATACTCTAATGTTGTGGGAAGCATAATGTACTCAATGATAGAAACTAGACCAGATTTGGCTCATCCTATATGTGTCATCAGTAGGTACATGAGTAATACAAAAGATCATGGACTACTGTGAAATGGGTTCTTAGATACATAAAGGCAACCATAAGCTACAGGTTGTGTTACAAGAAACAGAATGATCTTGAAGTGATGGGATTTTCAAACTTTGATTACGCTGCAGACCTTGATAAGAAAAGGTCAATCACTGGTTTTGTGTTCACTACAGCTGGGAATGCAATCAGCTGGAAATCAAGGTTGCAGAAAGTTGTGGCTCTTTCTACAACAGAATCAGAGTATATGGCATTGACAGAAGCAGTGAAAGAGGGTATTTGGCTGAAAGGGTTGGCAAATGAACTCAGTTTTGTGCAGGAACAAATGGAAATTTTGAGTGATTCACAAAGTGCAATCTCATTATCCAAGCACTCGGTTAATCATGAGAGAACCAAGCACATTGATGTGCAACTGCATTTCAAAAAGGATAAGATTGCAGAAGGTGAAATAAAGATTTCAAAGATATCAACTCAGAGGAATCCAGCTGATATCTTTACCAAAACTGTTCATGTGAGTAAACTCCATAAAGCCTTGGAGTTACTCAGAGTATCTAGAACATAGAGAAACAGGAGGAATCCGGAAAAGGGGAACTAACTAAACTAAGGAGGAGAAGACATTGATGATGAGGAGATTGAAACTAAGGTGAAGTTTTGTAGAGATTAGTTTAAATCTCTGAGAAATGTTGCAGGTGCAGACTGAGAACAAAGTAAGTGGAAATGACTAGAGTGGGAGAAAGACTCTATCACATGAAGAAGGTTTCAGCTGAAGAGAAAATAAGAATGTCAACTATTCTTATTCTGCAACATTCTCCTATGAATCAGTGCAAAAACCATTGTGTCTTCAAGTACTACACTAAAGACAAGTCTGAAAACTATAGAAAGAACAAGCTGTAGAGTGAATTCAGAGCTGCACATCTAAGGATTGTCTACAACTTTATTCTGAAGAATTAGAAGAAGAAAGAGAAATCGACTTCTCTTTCAAAATTTCTTTAGTTGTAAAGGTATTAGCGTTAAGAGTATAAAAGACTGAAGATAGACGTTAGAGTGAGTAAGATAGTGTGAGTCTAAGTGAGAGTGTATCAAAAACAGTGTGAGACACATTTGTAAGAAGTTCTTAGCTCAAATTCGAGCAAGAATTTACTGAAATCCCCGGAAAATTTTCCGACGAGATGTAGAACGGCCTGAACTTGTAAATCATTGTGTGCTCTTATTTTCTTTCTAACAAAACACACTTTCTATTTCTCAATAAAAACAACATTCACCTATCTCAATTTAAACCAAGTTCTTAAATCAAAGCAAAAGTCATTATTCCAAGAAAGGCTTTGTAGAAAACCATGTACAAGAGAAACTAAAGGAGTACCTTTTCTCAAGAGCACCTAATTGGTTTATTTCCATATATTGGCAACAACAACAAAAACTCGAATCACAATATTTCCGTATAAACAGATAAAAATCCAAGCCTTATATATTTATTCTTGCGCACTCCATAGCCATAATTAAGTCATGAAACAATCAAAATTTATAATGTGTTGATTTCTTTCGTAACATAATTTTTGTAATAGAATTATACTTTTAAAAAATTAAAATAATACATTAGGATAAACCTTACTCTATATTTTTTAACCTTACTCTATTTATTTAAAATAGAAAATAGAGCAATACATGGGAGATGGTGATGGGTAACTCAAGTTATGATGGTTGGAAACTAAAATGTATCCATGATTTCAGTCATGCATTTGACTGTGTAATGTAATGAATCATCTTTGAAAATGACTCAAGGATCGTAATTGACACAATACGCAAATTAGGGTTTATCCATGTAACTCATAGTTTTGTCGATTTCACAAACTTATGGAATTAAATAAGCATTTTTTTTCTGGAATATGATAGTTTTGTAACGCGTGTTCCAGGTTCCTTCGTGCATTTACCCCTTCACAAGCTTCCTTCTTCCTTAGCAGAGTGTTTTTTTCCCTTTCACTTTTTCGCATCGTCGTTATTATCTACAAAGAAGAAAAGGAGAAGAAGAGATTTTGAGTCTAGGGTTTTGTTTGTGTTGCTTTGATTTCGGCTGCTATGGCTTCCGTGTTGCTCCTGCTTCTGGTTTTTGTGTTTGATCTCATTGCTTTTGGTCTTGCTGTTGCTGCAGAGCAACGAAGAACCACTGTCAGTTTCTCTCTCTCTCAATCTCTGAATCGTAGTTCTTCTCTGATTCAGTCATTATCTGTGATCATTGCTCCAACATTTCTTGTAATATTGATTTGATTATTGTTATTCCATCTCGAGGGGTTCTCTCTATCTATTAACGATTCCTTTAAAGTTGGGTTCTTTAAAAGTTTTGGTTTTTTGTTAAATTCAATTAGTTTCGTTGTTAGCGTCACAGAAAGCTGAAAACTTTAATGGACCGAGACGAAATCAAACGAAACCCTTCAACTATGATTTGTAAAAGAGTTTGAGAATTGTTCCGTTTTGTGTTCTTCTTCCTGATTTTGTTTGTGTTTTATTGTTGACAGTGGTATGTTAGTCGAGAATCAAAAGATTCAAGCTACTGTGTGTATGACAAGGATATCGCAACTGGCCTTGGAATTGGTTCTTTCCTCATCTTATTGGCGAGCCAGATCTTAATAATGGTGGCAAGCCGATGTTTGTGCTGTGGAAGACCCTTGACACCAAATGGATCTAGATCCTGCGCCATTGTTCTATTCATCACCACCTGGTAAAATTTTATATTCTCTTCTTGCAAGATCTATGTATGATGAATTAGATTGCACTGTTTCTCTCATTCTTAGTCAGTATGTGATTAGCACCGAAATGGCTGAAACCCGTATGCTCTCTAAGCTTTTACTAGTCATAGATGTTTGCAATTCAAACCAACCACAAACTTCTCAGTGCATATTGAAACTTGTATCAGTTCTAATATTGTGCACAATGCTAGAATCAGTGTTGATTTAGATTTAAACTTCTGTTGGGGTTTCAATATCACAATCAAGATCAGAGAACTGAAGTTTTCCTTAGGCTAGGCTTCCTGTATCTAAGGTTGGTTGTTAAACGGCTAAAAATGTGGAAACTTCACCTTCCATTTCGTCTTCTAATTGCAGAAATTGTTGGATTGTTAGGTATGTAATTGTGCATGCTCAACTTCAAATTGTGTTTGTCCTTTGCTGCTAGAAATGTCATGGATTGGGATGATAACTTGCAGGGTCTTCTTCTTAATAGCAGAAGTGTGTTTACTTGCGGGCTCTGTGCGAAACGCTTACCATACAAAGTACCGTGTCTACTTTGGAAATACCGCACCTACTTGTCGATCACTTAGGAAAGGCGTCTTTGGAGCTGGAGCTGCGTTCGTCATACTCACAGGGGTTGTTTCCGAACTTTACTATGTGAGCCTTTCGAAGGCCAAAGACTCTGAGGGTCCTAGAGATCCCGGTATTCGAATGAGTAGCCTGTAGAACTTACAACTTCGTAAGTCGATTTTGAATTAGAAATCTTTTAGGCCATTATTGTTGCGATCAATTAGTGTTCTCTTGTTTGTATATGAGAAATAGATTGTGGTTTTTGTCTGAAATGCTTCTTGTTGATGAATAATGGTTCCTTCTTCAATCTTAAGCTTCTTACTCTCTCTCTGTTCCAAAGATGAACAGCTAAGCTATGTCTCTGAAAATGTGTATAATCCTCTGATGTAACAAAGTGGACTCGCTCTCATTCGTGGCCACTTTGTAAAATCCCCTGATTCTAATCCAATCAACCGGATAAACACAGAAGGTGTGATGGAACAGAGAATCCCAAATCCGAGGAGGAGGAAACGTTGAATCTTGCAACAGCTCTCGACACTAAGTACGGATGATTGATGTCGAAAAGATGAGCACTTTGCTCTCTTGTAACATAACCAATTCAAAAACTTGTTTGATTATATCCTAAGACGCACGCAAGATATATAAAATATATATAATTTTTACTATTATAATTATTTAAATCTTGTAACCACTGATTTTTTTACTTGTTTTTAGTGTGAAAAACGTTTAAAACTTCTTATTTACAAATACATTATTTTAACAACTTCATTTTTAAAGTTTTTCTCATATAAATCTAATAAAACCCAAGTGAAATTTTACAATGTCATGTAAAATATTCAAACATGTTCTCTCTTTTGAATCAAAAGATGAAATTGTATTTTCATTTGAGACTATAGTCGAATATGTTACTAAATATTTTGAGATTCAATGAGGGAAAAAATAATTTTGATTTTGATTTATATTTTATTTAAAATAATTAAGTATTTCCATTTAATAATTTTTATTATTTTAAAATATTAATTTTATTAAAGATTTGAAATATATTTTTAAGATATGAATATTAAGCCATTATTATAACTGAAACTATATGAGAACAAATCAATTAGGGCATGGCAAGAAACGACAATAACATCGATGCTTATTATGTGGGAGAGAAGTGCAAGTGCAATCGGTTGGGCCAAGATCTCCAATTGAACCCCACGTAGCTCTTAAGTCATCAAAGCATTGTGTGAAATCTCTTTTGCATGAACCATCAAATATTTGTGTTCTCGATGGACACCATTGCCTTCTCTCTGCAACGATTTGGCTTGGGACAATGCAGAATATGAGACAAGAAACCAATAAAATTGCAGCAACCTTCATCTTCTCTATCTCTTTCTCTGTATTTTTATTTTCTTTTGCTTATATATTGTTGTGATTTTTCCAAATAAGTAACTAATATTATTCGATATATATATATATATATATATATAGGATACATCTGTACACATATGTAAGAAGTTTGACTGTACATATATCGAATCTTGGTTTTGAGTAATCCAATAAATGTTTAGACTAGAAAAAGGGAAATCATGTTTTAGAAAAAATGGTAAAGATATAATTAAAGATTTATGCATTTAGTCATTTTCTTATTCAATAACTTAGTACTTACATTTTAAATAGCACATGATAAAATTAATATTATTTTTTTATTATTTGAATAGAATTTTTATAAATATATTTTTAATTTTAATATGATATATACTTATTTATAAAGAAATGATATTATTATTGACTATATTTATTATTTTAAATAATGTTGTGTTATTTTATCGTTGAATTATGATAAATTAACCAAAGATTATTGAGCAACGATTTCACTTCTTTAGTATGTAAATATGTATTCTGTTGTGTTTTATGTCTCAATAATGGTTATTATAATAGTAATACGTATATTTCATTATTTAAACATAATTTTATAGTATATTATAAGAAATATAAATCATTAAAGTATTGATGTTATATGCTTTTACAATTTATATTTATTTTAGTAGCACATATATTTCACAATATATATATATATATTATTTTTTATAGGAAATGGTTTATTAGATTTGTAATATTTTTTTTATTAATATAGGTATTATTGATGCAATTATATAAATGATAATTTTTGTAATTATCAATATATCTATATTTTTATATATGCATAGTTTTTTGAAAAAGATATATGCAATTATAAATTGCTAAATAGTATTCTTCAATATTTTTTCAGTAATTTTCAGTTTATTGTTTTTGTAATTGTCGAAAATAATCCATGTATGATACATACCTTTCATCGACTATAACTATCACAAGAGTTTCAATTCCGTTACAATATTGTTTTCATGATCTCAAAATTTTCACCATGATTTTCTATTGTGTTTTGAATGATTTCAAAGAATAAAATATATACCATAGGCCATTGTTAAAAAAATCAAACGTGTTATAGAATTTATTTTTTTTTTTGAGAAATTTCAGTGATATATTTATGTGAATGTCCATATACATAATTTTTATATAGTGTATAAAATTTATTATTTTTTTTCAAATTATTTGTTTGAGATAAACTATTATTTTATAATATATAGAATGTTTTAAACATGGAAAATTTAATGGAAATTTGAAATTAGTGTATGTATATACGAATAGATCTCCAATTAATTTTATGATCGTAAATCCATTTAAAAAAGTATAAAAACGAATATATTAAATCTATAATATATAAGAATAGCATAAAAATCTTTTAAATTTAATAAATTATTAATGTTTGTACTAAATTGTTGATCAAATTAAAATTTTTTTTAACATATTTACGTACTTGACATAAGTGTACTACATTTAATATTATTTAAAGAGTAATAATTTAAATAGCATTTTTATATTTATTTTTCAAATTTATCACATTAAAAATAAAATTCTAAAAATAACAAAAATTATTATGTAAAAATAATTATTCACCTCAAATAACTATATATAAAATTAAAACATAATGTTTAGATTTATTCTTTCTAATTTAGGGTTTAAAGTTTTTTTATTAGAATAAGATTTTTAATTATTTTAATATTAAATTTATGATATTTTTATAAATTTAAATGATTAATACTATATTTACAATAAAAATTTAAAATAGTGTTATTTTATACGATTGCTTTTTTTTAATATATAGTAAATGCTTTCATTTGTCAATACAATTCCAAAACCGCAACCAATTTAAAATGGAAGAATTATTACATTTAAAATATTTAAAATTTATCCTTTGGTTGAAATTAAATTCAGTCATATATGTAATAAAATAATTTAAAATAACCAAATTTTAACAAAGTGCTTTTAGGTTAAAAAGTTGATGTGTGTCTCAAACACCGTTGATCTCAAAGTCTTCTTTACAATTTGACTGTTTTAGAACCATCGGTAATTTTTATGGGACCCACAAGCCCACGTGTAGAAAGAGAAAATCTGAACCCCCACGAAACACTTAAAACAACTAAACAAAAGATTTATATGCTAAACAAAGCAATAGAATTATACAAAGCGGAAAGACACCACAGGCGACCAAAAAAAACATAAACATCTACGATAAAAAAATATAAACATCTACTATGACAACACATGTAGTTTGATTGACCCATCAAATAAATCATATTGGGATTCGATCAAACATATCCAAGCTCAAATTCAAATTAAGAAGAATCACAAGACACAATAAGAATAACATATTAGGCCTGCGCAAGTCCAATAAATTATGAAATATTTATGATAAGCTTGTGATATATTACAACCTGCTATCTCAAAGTTCTTCGAGACGTATAAAGAAAAATCGCTTGTCGGGAGAAGAAGAATTTAAACTCTTTTCTTATTTATAAAACATAAACGTATGTACATAAAATCTTTTATATACAAAGTGATTAAACCGACTCAAATCAGTATTAAACCAACTCAAACCATGACCGCCTAATATATCATTTAATATCCTTCTCAAGTCGTTAGCTTCGATCCTCAGAACGAAGGTAAAAATTTGATAAAAATATTCTATAAAGTAAAGAATGAAATGGTTCTGGAGAAACATGTTTGGTTAGGATATCTGCATGTTGATTTTCAAAAGTAACATGGATAGTCTTGAGTTTTCCAAGCTTGATTTGATTATGAACGGTGTGTCAGTCAATCTCGATGTGTTTGGTATACTCATGGAACACCGGATTACTTGCAATATAAATGGATGATTTGTTGTCACAAAACAATTTGACAGGAGTTGTTGTCACAGTGACATGAAGATCTCTTAAAAGCTGTTGGAGCCATATCAACTCACAGGTAACAAGGGCAAGACTTCTGTATTCTGCTTCAGTGTTGCTCCTACTCACCACTGCCTGCTTTTTAGATTTCCACGAAATCAAAGAGTCACCAAGGTACACGCAAAAACCAGTAATAGATCTCCTAGTATCCTTACAAGCCGCCTAATCAGCATAAAAAAAACTATTTAGACATATCGCATAAAAAACCATTTAGACATATCTCAGAAGTAGAAGAATACATCAAACATTGACCATGATTAGATTTAATACATCTAAAGACTTTGTGAGCTGCCAGGAGGTGAATATCAGTTGGTGCAGAGCGAAATTGGCTAAGTTGATGTACAACAAAAGTAATATCTGGCCGTGTAATTGTCAGATACAATAACCTGCCAATTAATTCCATGTAAGAGGTAGGATTAGTTAACAATGTACCTTGTTCTTTAGTAAGCCGTTAAGTAGGATCCATAGGTATGAAACTTGGCTTACACCCCAATAAACCCGAATCTTGCAAAAGATTCAAAACATATTTTCGTTGGCAAATAGAAATTCCAGAGCTTGATCTAGCAATCTCCAATCCCAAAAAAAATTAGCTGGTCCGAGATCTTTAATTCGAAATTCAGATCGAAGAAGATCTTTCACCTCATTTACTGCCATATCATTGTTACTTGCAATAAGAAGATCGTCCACGTAAACCAAAACAGCAACAAAAGATGTAGTAGTTGCTTTCACAAACAGGGTGTTATCAGCTTGTGACTGAACAAAATGAGCCGATAAAAGGACAGAAGAGAACCTTTTATACCATTGACGAGATGCTTGCTTCAATCCGTAAAAAGACTTGACAAGTCTACAAACTGGATTCTGCGGTAGAACAACATTAAAAGGTGGTGTATATCCCTGTGGAATACTCATGAAGATCTCTTCATCTAATTCACTATGTAAAAAAGCATTAGAAACATCCATTTGTATCAAACTCCAACCCTTGATTGAAGCAAGACCCAAAAGCAATTTAACACTAGTCAATTTTGCTACTGGTGAAAAAGTATCAATGTAATCTACTCCTTCTTGTTGTGTAAATCCTTGTGCAACTAACCGGGTTTTATAACGTTCAACACTCCCATCAGCATTATACTTAATAGTGAAAACCCATTTGCAACCCATAACATTCTTACCACTCGGTAATGATTCAATCTTCCATATATTATTCTGTTCTAAAGCCTGAAGTTTCACATTCACAGCCTATTTCCATTTCTCAGATGTCATGGCCTGTTTAAAAGTCTTAGGTTTTATTTCTAGGTTGAAGGAACATATAGAGTTCTTATATGATGGGGCAAGTTTATCATAAGAAACAATAGATGAAATTAGATACGGGGTAGTCTGTTTGGGAGTAGAAGATGAAACAATATGGTTGCACTCATAGCCAGACATGTACTGAGGGGCCCTAGTATGTCTCTTAGGTCTAGCTATGGGTAAAGAGGTAGTGCATGTATCTAGTATATCTTGAGATTGTGTAATAGATGGAGAACTAGATTGTATGTCATGAACATGTGAAATAGCATCAGATGATGAATGATTATCCAAAGAAGCCAAAGATGAAGATTGGATATCATGAAGATGACTAGTGACTAAAGAGTCTAAAAGGTATGAAGGGGAAGAAAGAGGAAGAATTGTGTTTGGAAAAACATCAGATTCTTCAGAGAGACTATCACTGGTTTTGAAGGGAAAAATATCTTCATGAAAAACAACATTCCGAGAAATAGAAATGGAATGCAAATTTAAGTCCAAGACCTTATATCCCTTATAACCCGATGGGTATCCTAGAAAAACACCTGCTTGAGCTCTAGGAGAGAATTTATTGCGAACCCAAAAATTCATAGAGACATAGCACAAAGACCCAAAGGTCTTAAGAGAGAATAATCTGGAGTTTTGCCCAAAAGAAATTCATAATGAGATTTGTTCCCAAGAAGAGGAGAAGGCAATCGGTTTATCAAGAAAACCGTAGTGACAATACAATCACTCCAGTATTTAAAGGGAACATGGGATTGAAATAACAATGATCGAGCAACATTCAACAAATGTTGATGTTTTCTTTCAACAACCGAGTTTTGTTGGGGAGTATAGGCACAAGAAAAGTAATGCACCATACCATTTTCTTGGATGAATTGTTTAAGATTTAATTCTGGTGCATTATCAGTTCTTATAGCCCTAACAGGTTTATGAAATTGTGTAGAAATCATTTTAACAAAGGCTGAAAATGCTACTAAAACTTTCCTTTTATTTTTCAACATGTATACCCATGTAACCCGAGTGCAATCATCAACCAAAGTAAGAAAGTATTTGAAACCTTTAGTCGATTCAACACTAAAAAGACCCCATACATCAACATGAACAAGATCAAATGAGTTAGCAGAAAGATTATTATGTGATGTATAAGGAAGTTTTCTCTGTTTTGCTAAAGGACAAACATGACAATGATATAATTTCAAGGAAAATGTTTTTAAAGAAGGTATTACATGAGAAAGTTTATGAGAGCAGTTGTAGATGGGTGCCCAATGCGATGATGTCAGAGCTTTCCATCTGCCAGTAATGAAGCACAGAAAACAAAATTACGAGATGATGTCGAAGGGGTAAAATTTTGATGTATAAAGATTTCGATGAAGTTTACCCCCCAATCATCAATCCCCCGGAGAAAGGTCCTGGATAAAACAATAGCCAGAGAAAAAGTGAGCTGAGCAGAATAGTGTTTTAAGTAAACAATTGACACTCATCAAGTTGAATCAAAAATCTGGAACATGTAACACATCATAAAGAATAAGATGTGATGAGAGATAGACGGTTCCCGTGTGTGTGATAGGGACACTAGTTCCATTTGGTAAGGCCACAGTCATACTAGATACATGACTAACCTCTCTAAACATTGTTAAATCCGAGCAAACATGACTAGAAGCCCCACTATCAATAATCCAAGTGCTATTCGAAAGAGAAGTATGTATGGACGAAAAAATGTGTGACTGAAAAGTCAAAACACTAGGATTATGTGGTGGATAAGGAGAAGGATTAGAAATAGTACCCAATGTAGATTGCTGAGCCATGACACCCTTTTCGGAAACTGTAGACATACTGGATGTAGGTGGAATAACAAACTCTTGAACTTTCATTTGGTTAGTGAACTGTGAAATCAACCCATATAGTTGTTCTGGTGACAAGTCTTGTAATCGCAGAGAGTTGTTTGGTGTACAACCTGTCTTTGAAATGACATTAGCAATGCCATTAATAGGATTAGGAGAATTATTAGTCAAAACAGCTCGTGGTTAGAACTGATTAAACATCCTAAGCTGGAATTGTGGTCCTCTAGGTTGAAACTAAACTTTATAGTTTGCCTTGTATCCAGGAGGGAAGCCATGAATCTTGAAACATTTCTGGATTGTATGTCCCACTTTTCCACAATGAGTACATACAGGCTTTTGGACTTGTCTTCCTGCATTGTATGCAGCAACAAAGGGCTCAACCTTCGGTTCAGACTGAGAAACAGTGGCTTAAAAAGCAACATTCTCTATATTTGAAGAAGGTTTGATAGACTTTTGTCTCTCATCTTGGGTAACTATGTTGAAAGCTTCTTCAATAGTCGGAATAGGTTTTAACATTAAAATATGTCTCTTTGTTTGTTCATATGACTGATTCAAACCCATGAGGAACTTTGTAACTCGGCTCCTTTGTTGTAAAGTCTCCCATTTCACAGCTGCCTCACATTCACACTTGCCACATGCGCATACACGAAGCTCTACATAGTTTTTGTACTCTTCCCAAAGAGTAACAAGTTCCGTATAGTAAGTTGAGACATCTAAAGCTCCTTGTTCAATCTTACTTAATCTCTGTTCTATATCATATACCCTAGGAGCATCATCCTGCTTAAATCTAGATAACAAATTATTCCAAATCCCTTCAGCAGTAGATATGACCAAAAGACTCTGTCCTATTTTCTTCGAAACAGAATTCATCAACCACGTAGCTACAATATCATTGCATCTTGACCACGCTCCATAATCACGATGAGTGATAGGAGGTTTAGGAATTGTACCATCTATAAAACCTAGTTTATTCCTAACATTCAAAGCCATACGCACAGACCTCCTCCAAGAATGGAAATCAGAGGTTGTGGTCAAACGATCTGAAACTAGTACTAAATCGGTATGAACGTTAGTATGAAGATAAAAAGGATTCTCATATTGATCAGCCGAGTACCTTATCGTGTTTTCAAAACTATGAGTGTTCGTCGAATTCAAAGGAGAAATGGTTCCCATCTAAAAAAATTGGGGAAATCAAAAATTTGTGTCAAATTGATGAAAGAAATGAGAAATCTAGACACAAACATAGGTCATTCGAAGGAAATCAACAAGAACAGAAGACAAAACTAAAAAAAATCGACGAACAGAAACCCTAATCGCGATGAATTAGGAAAAACAACTAATCTCTTCAAACATCTGAATCGAACAACTCACTGTGGTCGGTAAGACAAAGCAGAAGAATAAAAGTTCGAAAAATTCGAGGCTCTGATACCATATTACACAATCTGCGATCTCAAGGTTATTCGAGACCTAGAAAAAAAAATCGCATGTCGGGAGAAAAAGAATTTAAACTATGTTCTTATTCATAAAACATAAATGTATGTACATAAAATCCTTTATATACAAAGTGATTAAACCGACTCAGACCAGTATTCAGACCAGTATTAAACCAATCCAAACCAGTATTAAACCAATCCAAACCAGTATTAAACCAATCCAAACCAGTATTAAACCAATCCAAACCAGTATTAAACCAATCCAAACCATGACCACCCTAATATATCATCTAATATGATAATTACCGTGCATATTCTCTTAAGATTTGTAGTCATCTTTTTTAGGTATACGTTTATGAGAAGCTATATAAAAGTAGGTGACTATCTCCTTCAACAATTGTATTGTGAACTTTATTTTCTCAAAGTTATTGTGATATAGAGAATACCCGGTGATATTGAGGAACTCAGTTAATCTCGTGTGCCTTTTAAAACTGCCAGTTGTTGTTCCTTTGTTAACTAAGTAACGATCGCAAGTTCCTCACAAAACAGAACTAAGACCGACGAAAGCACACTAGCCGAAAAAGATTGAGTACTCTACTCATCTTAAAAATGACTCCTTGACTTACCTATTGTAATGTTCCAATGCATGGAGTCCCCAAGGAATGAAAGACGAAAACGTGTTGAGTGATGTCTATTATGGTTTCAAAACAACAGTCAAATTAAAACTGTTACAAGACAAAGAAGTTGTTGGAGTTGTTGAAGATTATCTTTTGTACTTTAGTTAAGAACATCATCTTTTGGAAAAGGACAAAGGACAAAAAAATTTCCTTTATTTAGATAGAGCAGAAGTTAAAGAGTTAAAGAACAAAGAAGACATCATTCTTTTGGAAGAAAATGAGAACCATCACAAATCTTTTCGCTGCATTACTATCAAGATTGTTACAGTTAATAATTGATTTGCTGATTCAAAAAAATCATATCAGGGAACACATATCATCATGCAATTACAAACTAATTAATTTAGAAAAATTTGACCCTTATGTCTCTCAGCCTTAAAATCTACCAGATTTCGATATAACATACATGATCTAACTTGGGATTTCATAAGGTCCCACTAAATGTTGCAAATTGACGAATAAATGATCACACTAGACATCATTCAGTCATCCATTGAAAATGATTGTTACGAAAACTAAACCAGTGAAATAAATTAGTAATGATGCATATGTTTTGTAATAGACTTCAGAGAAAATAAAAATTTGTATTTTAAACTAATAATGATACATTAGAAAATTTACAAATGATATTTTTAAAAATTGTACATAGACATATATACAATGCTCGAATTTTCGACATAAATAATAAAGAAATATTGGTTGTTTTGTGAACTTTTTAAAAAAAAATATATTGTTTTCAAAATACGAAATTTTTATAGAAAAATGGATCCCAAACATATGGTTGCTCTACTTACACTAACGACCGATCCTATATATGATGTGAAGACTCATAACTTTATATTTAACAATGTTTTGTAAGATCTTATCAAATTTTGCAACATTGATTATCAAAAGGAATTACCAGATGACTCCACGTTGTCCTCATGAAACAGAGAATAAAACTGAGGAGAGAATTCATGAGACATTATGCATGACAATATCATTCTTATCATTCTTCTTATATAATGTCAAAAAAAAAGCAAAGCTCAGTAAGAAGGCAATCACATCCAAAGAATTGAATATTGCGAAGGACCCAACCATCGCTGAAGCCTATATCCTCATTGCTCAAATGCACCAGCCGGGAATCGAACCCGGGTCTGTACCGTGGCAGGGTACTATTCTACCACTAGACCACTGGTGCTACTTGTCAAGTAATCTTTATTTTAAAATATTAATACTAAACCTCTAATGCAATAGGTCAACTGTTACAGCGACTATACACCACAACACGTTGAGTGAGCAAACCCAAAGCAACTATGGTCTTTATATCTTTCGTTTGGGTTACTAACTCCTAATAATTTCAAATAAACTGTTTTGTAATAAAGAAAGTCGCAAATGGCAAAACATTCTAAATCCAAAAAACCACTAATATAGTAGTAAGTCACAAAAAACGAAAATAAACTAATAACACATCAGATCAACCAATTATGTTATCCTCCCACTCATTTAACCATATAGTGGATTAAAAAATACATAAAAATCACAAATAACATATTTTACTCAATATATTATATAAAACTAATAAAACTCTAATAAAAATTACTTTGTAAAACAAAATTAAACCAATAATTTTAGTGCAACGGCGTTTAGGGTTTTAAATTTGTAGGACAATAATAACTCAAAAGCGTTTTAATGAAACCAAAAGCAACAATTACAAACACACGCCATTGATTGTGCGCAGACAAGCACTACATTTGACACTACTGCAGTTGTAATTTAGACAAACAAATATCTCCATTCCATAGAGCTTAGACCTAAACTTTGTCTGGAAAAACAAAACAAAACAAAAAGATCCAAATAGATCAGCCTTCATAGTCTCCTTGTGCATACTTGTTTTCAGGGTAATACACAGCCACCACTTGGTTTCCTCCAAATTTTCTTCCGTTCATCCCCGATCTGGCCTTTGCTGCACCGTCCACGTCAGCATACTCTAAGAAAACCTGCATTTACATATTATCATTAGATGAATTTGTTTCATAAAAAAAAACTGTTTCCGAGAGCTTGAAACTGAACCTTTCCAACTCCTGGTGTCGGATCATGATCCGGATTGGGCCTCGGAATCACAACATTCACCATGTTACCTGCACATGACAATGAATTACCAAAGTTTATGTAAAAGCATGAGTGTGTGCTAATTAATTGATGGCAGAATATTCGCAACATACAACAAAAATCGAATTGCTTACCAAATTTTCCACCTTCTTGTCTCATGTCCTCCATTATGTCTTCATATTCCTCATCATCTCTAAGATCATCAGCTGTAACAACTTGAGTCAGGCAGACAATCTTAGTGGGTGTGCTTCCTGGTTGTAGCATAAGCCTCTGCTACACAAGTTTCCAGAATTAATTAGTGATCTTCAAGAAGTTTATCAAAACCAGTCGTATAAATAGACAATCCCAATCCAGTAAATCCTTCACCTGCAAAGCAATCTGCTGTTGGGCATGAAGTAATACTTCTTCCTGCTCAGGTTTAGGTTGAATCGCACCCTGGATTGCACGCCTAACTGTAAGAGTTTTATCGCCCATCTTAATCCCGTTCAAAGCAGCACATGCAATATCTGTTACTGAAGGATCTTGGTAAACACAAAATGCATATCCCTTTGAGTTTCCTGTTTCCCTGTCTTTAACCAGGTTGAAACCTCTTAGGGGGCCAAAAGACTCCAACAGCTCCCTGATCTGTTCCTCTGTAAAGTAGTAAGGAAGCCCACCCACAAATATGCGGTCAGGACCCTCAAGCCCACCAGTAGACCCCGACGACAATCCAACAGCCGCCAAGTTGATATTGGGATTAGGCTGGCTCGGACCAAGAGTTGCAGCAAGGGACGGGTTATAGTCAGTTGGCCTCCTAACCTTTACAGGAACTCCCTGGAGATCATCAAATCTAACATGTTAATTCTCACAATACATATTCTATGTCATAACTGAGAAAGACTATAAGACTAAGCATTTACACTGAGGAAGAGATATGATTCACCTCTAATATAATGCCGTCTAGTGCCATTGCATTACTAGCCTCCTCAACAGATCTCATCTCTACAAAAGCGAACTTCTTTTCATGGTTTATATAAACATTGACCACCGCATCACCTATGAATGAAAAGTAAAAAGAGGATGAGTTCTTGCCTCGACCTGTAAATATCTGAAGATAAATACAATGAAAAACTCGGTACCTGGCCCGGCAGTGTTTCCCCCTATGGCCGACATCACTTGGCTAAAGAACGTTGCCACTGACTGGCATATAAAAACCCGTTCTCAGTATTCATACAAATGGATTGCCAATATTTGTGGTTTAAAGAGACTATAATAGACAAAAAATAACAAACCTGTTCATTTGCAGAGGGTGGAAGGCCACCAACATAGACGCGCCGAGCATGTCTAGTTGCCTGAGATCATAACACATTACTCTGAAGGGACTACGGACAAAAATGAAAGGCTAAGGAAGAAGATAGGTTGATAGATCTTACCTGCTGAGTCATTGCCTGAACTGGCATTACAGGAAGCGCACCCAGTTGCTAGGTGAGAGGAAAGAATGAAAGTTATGAGCATGATCGTATTAAGAAAAGAGAGAGAAAGAAAAATTATAAAAACTAACAATAAAGATAAGCAAGTTATACCTGACCAGGGACCATTGAAAACATGTTGGGGAACATCCCTGGAATAGTACCAGTAGTTGCCACAGTAGGAACCTGGCCTGCTAGAACAAATTATACAAAATAGAAATCATAGAATGTTTGTTAGAAATTATTATTTTTCTGGATAAGCAGACCTACAGACAAGTATAAAGCTACGTCTAACACTAGTAGTACAGACTTGCTAGTGCTACTAACTAAACTCACTAGTAGAGAATATCCCAACATCTTATGAATATTAAGATGAAAAGTGAAATACAAATATACAGTATTCATTTTCCGTTTTAAAAAATTGGTAAGGCTAGATAACAGGCATATAGTTGCCGGTCAAAGATGAAGAATACCCATGACAACCGTTGAATGATTCCTCCTTGTACAATAAAAGCTAGAGAAGTCGGCTCACTGTCAGCACAGTGGGGAAACTAACCCAACATAGCCTTCTTACTACAAAAAGACGACACAGAAACAAACAAACAACACCAAGAAAAGACAACAAAAAAATTCTCAGTTCCAGAACCACTTCACCAAGCAACAAAAAAAAGACATCCTATGAAGAGAGCAAGACTTTAAAGTCCTCTGTTCACGAGTAAACAACAAAATGCAGCTTACCAAAGTCACATGGTGCTATTGGTTAGGATCTTTCCAAACTACGTAACACCAAAAACAACAAGCAGTTAAGAAATATAATAATGTTGAGTAGATGATGAAGCATATACCTGCTGCAGCAATGGCGGTAGCAGCTAACACTGCGGAAGCAGGGGGCGCCATATCAAAGCCACTTATCCTCTTGCTGAAAGAGCACAAATTCAGAGGTCATACATAAATTGAAAATTTGAAACTACAAAAATGCCTGAACTTAGTGAACTAAACCTTAGCAACACACAAGAAATAAAATAAAAACCCAGCTCACATTAAACCTTTGTGTTTATAGATTCAATATATTATAGTACCAACTGCCTAGATCATCCAGACGGAAAAACAGAACAGCCTATAAACCTCAAGACTCATAAACTCATTCTGCAGTCCAGAACAGCTCATATAAGGAAGCAAAGACTACAGAATAAGGGGTTTATTTGGCTAAATATCATAACACATTTTAGTATGCCGTAATCGGAACTTGTAGAAAAAATTAACAAAGCAATTAGGTACCTCTTTGACCGTGACCGTGACCGTGAACGTGATCTATGTTCAGACTTCCGCCTATGTTCTGACCTTGACCTACGTTCAGAGCGGCTTCTTGACCGAGAGCGTGACCGTCGCCTGCGCCTCTCCTCTCTATCTCGATCACGAGACCTCCTCCTATTGATAAACGATGACAGCATCAACTTAAGGACAAAAGAATCTTCAACCTGAAAAACAATTGTAACACAACAATTGTAACACACTATCAGTACCTGTCACGGTGTCGACTTCTGTGATGATCATCATCATCCACATCATCTCTCTCACGCTCCCTTTTCTCACTACGTTCCCTGCTACGGTCCCTATGACGGTCTCTATGGTGGCGGTCTCGTTCCCTATCTTTGCTTTTCTCCCTATCTCTATCTCTGCTTTTCTCCCTATCTCTGTCTCTGCTCCTCTCCCTTCCACGGTCCTTCTCACGAAGACGATCACGATCCTTGTCTCTGCCTTTATCACGTGCCCTATCCTTGTCTTTCTCCCTGCTTTTTGAAGTATCCTTTTCAAGATCATGAGATTCCTGCTGGGAAAAAATGTCGAAGGCTTCTCACTAAGTACAACAAGAAGTAAAATGCAAATAATTTCCCACCAACTCAAGTGGTACCAAACTCTCTTAAATCGAATTATCAAAGCAGAATTCAACAAAACGGAAGATGAGGAACCTGAAAATTGTACCAATTTACAACAGAAAGGGGAGGGTAAGCAGAAAAGTAGAAACATGAATCCTAAACAACAACCTAGGAGGATAATCATGAACACTAATTAAACCCGTCTTAAAACAACAGAAACTAAGAAAAACTACTGAATCAAACAGTACATGTAAGGATCCAGTGTACATACTCGAGAATTGGTATCCTCATGATCGTCTTCGCCACCAACGGACTGAAAAGGCGAGCTATCAGGAGCTATGTGATTCTCGTTGCTGTTGTTGTTGTTGTTTTCTTCGGTAGAGATAGCGACGCCATCTCCGTTACTTTCGTAACTCATCATCAACACAGAATCTCTCCTCCGATAGTAGCTTTCGTGAGTACCTCCAAGAAGAAGGTAGCAGAAAACCCTAGGGATGAGCTTTCTAGGAGGAAGAAGGTTAAGGGTACTATGGTAAATTGAAATGAGGAGTTCTTGGTGTTTTAGCCGAAGAAACCGGTACATATCAAACCGTAAATCGGCTAAAATGATCCATACTTGTAAACCATGGGCTCGCTCTCATTAATGGGCTTGTTCTCATTAATGGGCTTGTTCTCATTAATGGGCTTATCATAAAACAAACACAAAAACACATGCTAGATTGTATTGATGTTAAACTAACAAGACATACATGGTTACCATTATTGGTTTATTATTTTATATTTGGAGTAATTTTATTTTTGAGTTTTAGAGAAAACTATAGAGTAACATAGTGGAGACAAAATCTACACTACTTTAAAATAATAAAAAAATAGCAAAAATACATTGGAAATTGTATTAGGTAGTAGTTTATAGATTTGTCTCTTAATTTAAATGCAATTATTTGACGACAAAAAAACAAGACGTGACGCAGTGATGCATGAATTAAAGAAATTCATCACGTTCTAAAAGCAAATCAAAAATTATATTATAAATTGTGAATAATCATATATATGTTTATATATCATGCAATCACACTAATTCATTAAATATCAATATAGTATATTAAAATAATAAGTTGTTTATTATTATTATGTTTTATTCTTAACTAATTAGAATTTAAAAAGTATTAGTGTTATTATAGAATTCAACAACCAATTATTATTAAAATAAATAAAGAATAAAGCAAAAAACAAGATTACTTGCATATCTTTTAAATGTCATTTATTGAATTTTTTATTTAACATATTTATGTTGTGTTACATGATGTTTAACAATGATGCTAAATTCTTATATTATGAGATATGTTAAGTACAATAAAACATATTTTATAAGAATTTAACATATTGTTTGACATTGATTTAATATATTTGTGAATGTTACTTATAAAGTAATATTGAAACTTATTCACAAACTTTTGTGTTAGAATGACAAAAAAAAATTTGTGTTGATTTTTTGTGTTTTTTGCAAGCAATTTTTTTTATTTAGCATATGGCTATGTTCTTTTG
The DNA here is from genome assembly GCA_018901935.1 of Pugionium cornutum. Classification (NCBI taxonomy): domain Eukaryota; kingdom Viridiplantae; phylum Streptophyta; class Magnoliopsida; order Brassicales; family Brassicaceae; genus Pugionium; species Pugionium cornutum. Next base: position 9,336,781 of record JAENJI010000014.1, on the reverse strand, counting down.
TTTTCGGCAGCTGTAAGTGAAGTTGTTAAAATTGTAATTTTGTTTCAAATATTGTTTGTTTATTTGCTGATGGCAATTGCGATTGGTTGTAAATTTTTAATAGCAACGTTGTTTTAATCACCGAATAAAAGTTGTGACACAAAATATAACGTCTAATCGATTTGACTGTGTTTAGGAAATTATGAAAGGTAAATGAACAACAATTTACTACATCCACAATCACAATCATATCTTCATCATACAACAAACAAACGAACATAATATTTATGTCGTTTTCTTGCAACACTTTATTTCAATGTAATATGGTTTGAAAAACAATTATAGGGAACTCTCATTCCTATAAAATTGTTATACTCCTCAATTTATAAGAAAAAAATATCTTTTACAATTGATATTTGGGTTGCTACTACAATAGGAGCTAGTTATATGGTGATCACAACTCAATTTATCGATGAAGGTTGGTATTTAAGAAAAGTAATAATTTGTTTCAAACATGTCACTCATCGTAAAGGTGTTGGAATAATTTTTATGAACAAATTTGCATGTTCAATTGGGTAATATAACCCAAATATTGATTGCAAAAATTGTTGGAATGTAAATGAGAAATGAGCATTGGGCTCATTAAAAAGCCATAAATTTGTTGGCTAAAATAATGAGGAAAGACAAAAGTCCCACATTGAAAACTTGAGGAAAAATCCTCTAGTATATAAATGGGAGAGCTTATGTAGTAGCTTAAAAGAGTTGGAGAGAAAAGGGACCAAGCCACGCGCGCGCCGCCGCCACCGCCGGGCCGGGCCGGGCTCGGGCTCGGGCTCGGGGCTCGGGTCTTGGGTCTTGGGTCTTGGGTCTTGGGTCTTGGGTCTTGGGTCTTGGGTCTTGGGTCTTGGGTCTTGGGTCTTGGGTCTTGGGTCTTGGGTCTTGGGTCTTGGGTCTTGGGTCTTGGGTCTTGGGTCTTGGGTCTTGGGTCTTGGGTCTTGGGTCTTGGGTCTTGGGTCTTCTTCACGCACTGTAAGTTTTTCTCGAGAGTATAGCGTAGATTCTTGTTCGTAGATTCTACAATTGGGTGTTGCGATTGTAGTCTCATTGTGGTTGTATCCTGGGATTCAAAATCTCATCAAACCGCCACACTGCGGGAGATTTATTGAATTAAGGAAAGAGATCAAATCTCGCCTCCACGAATTCGTCTTCTTCTTAATTCGGTTTTCAATCGTTTGATCCGTAAATCGTTTTTTCATATCGTGATTTTCATATCCGGTTTTTCGCGTTCTAACATTCTTAATTCAATAAATCCGCTTCCTGCTTATCGCTTGAATCGGATTGAGAATTGCGATTGATTTTTTAAACGATTTTCAAAAACGTTTCTAAATGATTTCTCGATCTGAAAAAATGGTTTCAAACGATTCTGATCTGATTTGTAACGTTTTTTATAAACGTTTTCACATTATTTCAATCGATCGGAATCGATTTAATAAACGTTTTCAATCTGTTTTTGTGATCGATCTGAAACAGTTCTACGAACGTTTTATAACGATTCAGTGGAAAGTTTCAAAACCCAAAACAATCTAAACATTTTTGTCAAACGGTTTCCGCGAAGGCCTAACGGCGAGTTTCGCGAAACCTGAAAAAAAATATAGATTCTAGAAACACCTATTAGGGTTTCACGAATATATTATTTAAAAAAAAATATATATATATATATATATATATATATATATTTATATATTTTTATAGAAATGTCTGTTAGGGTTTCTGAAAGGAAAAAAAAAATATTTCTGATTCATAAAAGAGTCAAAATATTTTTCTGGAATTTCACGGAATATCAAAAAAAAAATATTGTGATATCCGCAGAAATTTAAGCGAATTCTCGGAATGCTTTTTTAAGCAAATTTCCGCAGAACGCAATTTTAACGATTTTTAAAATCGATTATATTGTTGTCGCATTTGTTTGTTATCCATATTGATTCTGTTTCTTCTATATTTGAACAGATTCATCTGAAATGGCTAACGAAACTGCTTACGTGCCTGTTGATACCACATCCCGAGGTGCAAATGATGGGATTAACGCAAGTGAGGTGACGCCCCAGATTGGGAGTGGTCTACCACTTGGTTCATCCTCATCTGATGTCTCGTTTGTGCCTAGCGCTATAAGTGCAGGACTTACGCTTTTCAAGCACGTGGCAGCAAAAGATGCACTTCTTTCTGACCACTCTGAAATTGGAGAAGTATCTCACCGAGGTTAAGCCTGTCTTATCTTCGGGAAATACTGATCCACGAGCTCTTGCTAGTGTTGAGTCGTGGAACCATGGAGACTACTTGTGTCGAGGCTACATTCAAAGCCGCATGGTGGACCAACTGTTCAATGTGTACAGTGAGGGCAAAACTTCCAAGGATCTCTAGGATGCCTTGGAAAAGAAGTATAAGTCTTTCAACGTAGGCTCTGGGAAATATGCAGTTAAGAAATTTCTTAATTTCCAGGTTGCAAATTGAATCAACACATCGCAGATCAGATTACCATCTCGATCATAATGCGAATGTAGCCGAATACGCAAGAAAGGGCAAAGGCAAGGTTGTGGCAAACAACAATGGACCTAATAAACATGCGTTTAACAAGGTCGCACCTCAAGCCTCCACAAGCTTTAAGAAGCAAGGCAACCCGAAGAAATTCTCTGGGAGTTGTCATCATTGTGGTAAGAAAGGGCACAAGTCCTCGGAGTGTCGCAGTAAGGCGAAGGGAAAAGCTCAAGCCAATCTGACTGAAGCTGACCTATGTGCGGTGGTCACTGAGGCAAACATGGTTGAGGAAAACCCTAGGGAGTGGTTCTATGATACTGGAGCAACCACTCACATCTGCATCGATCGGGATATGTTCAGCTCTTATCAGAAGAACAAATCTGAGGAACAGTTGATGACGGGAAACACGGCGTTTTCCAAGATTGAAGGTCACGGCAAAGTGGTGCTGAAGCTGACATCTGGACATGAAGTCACTCTCACCAATGTGAAGCACGTGCTAGACATGAGGAAGAACCTTATATCTGGGACATTGATGAGCAAGCATGGATTCGCCATCAACTTTGAGTCCGACAAATTGGTTCTTAGGAAGAATGGGGTGTACTTGGGAAAAGGGTATGTTAAGGGAGGACTGATCAAAATGTGTGTAATGACAGTTCTCAAAAACAATGATGTTTCTACTTTTTCCAATGTTGCAATGAATAAGAAACCAGTTGCTTATTTGGTTGAGTCTTTTAATTTATGGCATGAAAGATTAGGACATGTGAATTATAAATCGATGCAACGACTGATTAATTTGAACCTAATTCCAAAATGCAAAATAAGTAAAGACAAGTGTGAGATATGCGTCGAAGCAAAACTCACAAAAACTCCATCACCTCATGTTGAACGAACTACTGAACCTCTAGCATTATACACACTGATTTATGCGATTTGAAAAGCATACAAACTAGAGGTGGTAAAAAGTATTTTGTGATATTCATTTATGATTGTACAAAATACTGTTACGTATATTTGTTACGTAGTAAGGATGAAGTCCTACAAAAATTTAAAGAGTACAAGCTCGAAGTTGAAAATCAACTTAAGAAAACTATTAAAATAGTTAGAAGTGATAGAGGAGGCAAATATGATGGACCGTTTAATGCATTTTGTCAAGAAAATGGCATTATCCATCAAATAACAGCTCCCTACTCACCAGAATCTAACGGAGTTGTAGAACAAAAAAACCGAACTCTGAAAGAAATGATGAATGCAATGTTGCAGGAATCTGGGTTACCCTAGAATCTGTGGAGGGGAAGCATTGCTCACCACAAATTATATCCTCAACAAAATACCACACAAAACAACCGGCAAAACACCGTATGGGTTGTGGAAAGGTATTGTACCTTCGTACAAATACTTGAAAGTGTGGGGGTGCCTAGCAAAAGTAGCAGTACCTCCTCCTAAAAAGGTCACAATTGGACCTAAAACTGTGGATTGCATATTCATAGGATACGCACACAATAGTAGTGCTTATCGGTTTCTGGTACATAAATCAGATATATCAGATATCCATGTCAATACGATTATGGAATAAAAAAATGCAACATTTTTTGAAAACGTATTTCCGTGTAAGGATAAACATCCGAAACGAGCACGTGAAAAGAGTGGTGCAATCACCTCCACAAATGAGGCAAGCACATCTGGTACTTTAGTAACTGAAGTAGAAAATGTTGAAGATGAACCTAGACGAAGCAAAAGAGCTCGTAAGGAAAAATCTTTTGGTGATGATTTTTTTACGGTCTTTCTCTTAGAGAATGAACCGAGAACATTCACCGAAGCCATGTCTACACCTGATGCGCCTTCTTGGAAGGAAGCTGTGAATAGTGAGATCGACTCCATTATGCAAAACCATACATGGGAGATAACCGATCTACCACAAGGCTCTAAGGCATTAGGGTGTAAATGGATTTTCAAAACAAAATTGAAAACCGATGGCTCAATAGAGAAGTACAAGGCTAGACTTGTGGTGCAAGGATTCCGACAAAAAGAAGGTTTGGATTTCTTTGACACCTATTCTCTAGTAACGAGAATAACTTCAATAAGAATGCTGATAAGCATCGCAACATTGAGGGACTTGGAAATACATCAAATGGATGTAAAAACTGCTTTTCTAAATGGTGATTTAGAAGAAGAGATTTATATGAAACAACCTGAAGGGTTTGTCATCTCTGGTCAAGAACACAAAGTGTGTAGACTTGTAAAGTCATTGTACGGACTCAAACAAGCTCCTAAACAATGGCATGAAAAATTTGACAATGTAATAATGTCAAATGGTTTCAACATAAATAAATGTGATAAGTGTATCTATGTCAAAAATACACCAAATGGGTATATTTTGTTATGCTTATACGTGGATGATATGCTTATCATTGGTAGCAATAAAGACATGATCAATCAAACTAAGAGTTTGCTTAGTGGAAAGTTTGACATGAAAGATATGGGATTAGCGGATGTCATTCTAGGAATCAAGATAACTAGACATTCTGAAGGAATCATCCTATCCCAAACTCATTATACTGAGAAGATTCTTGAGCGGTTTAAGAATTACTCAAATGGAAGTGCAAAAACTCCTGTCGGCCCTCAACTTCACTTGACCAAAAATTCGGGTGAAGCGGTGTCACAACTAGAGTATGCACGCGTGATTGGAAGCTTGATGTACTTAACAAACTGTACTAGACCCGATCTGGCGCACTCGATAAATGTACTAAGTCGCTACACGAGTAATCCAGGACATAATCATTGGAAAGCTATAACTAGAGTATTAAACTACCTACGTCATACGAAAGATTATGGGTTGTACTATGGTAGAGAACCCGAAGTTTTGGAAGGATACAGTGATGCGAATTGGATATCCAACTCTAAAAACTCGAAATCCACGAGTGGATATATCTTTACACTTGGTGGTGCAGCAGTGTCCTGGAAATCTTCCAAACAAACTCTATTGGCTAGATCAACCATGGAATCTGAGTTCATAGCTTTAGACAAAGCTGCAGAAGAAGCAGAATGGCTTCGTAATTTTTTGGAAGATATCCCGATGTGGGAAAAACCAGTGCCAGCAATACGTATATATTGTGATAATCAATCGGCTATTGCTCGGGCACTGAACAATCTGTATAATGGTAAATCGCGTCATATACAAAGATGACATAAAACCATTAGGCACTTGATCTCAAGTGGTGTAATCACGGTAGATTACATTAAGTCGGCTGATAACCTAGCGGATCTGTTTACTAAAGGTTTAGCTCGAGATCAAGTCGTACAATCATCAAGAGGAATGGGTTTAAAGCCTATGACTAAAGATGAAGTTTGATGGAAACCCCATCTACGTGACTGGAGATCCCAAGATGTAGGTTCGAAGGGACAACTAAATCAAACAGAATATGGAAGAAAAAAAAAAACACTGTGAGACTTACGTCTATACCCAGTTCCTAGGATGATAAACAATGTTGTTACCTGTATGTGTAGGATAAGCATTGCTTTTAATGATTTGAGACCATAGTTTTGACATATAGGTGGAGTATTACAAGATGCTCTTTAAAACAAAGTTAATGGCGAATCACCTCATGAGTGTGAAATGGGGCCGTTTCTAGGAGAATGAAGGAAATGCTATATTCTCCAAGTTCACTCATGATTAACCAGGCAAGTCCACGACCACAATGGACACAATAGAGAACATAGTTCTACGAGAAATGAAACTGTGCTATACATGTTGTCTCGGTTTACATCAAAGCTCAGGTGGTTCAAGACATCATGTTCACCTCCTGGTCGAGTAAACCCGACAGATATTAACAATGAGTGGTTCAAAGCTGAAACATGCTACCAACTCAGATACAGTGAATTTTCGTTTATACTCTCGAAAGTCATTCTGTCTAGTCTATAGAATACGTCTAGATAGTAGAGTCCGTCGAGTCTATCGAGTCTGCATTGTATAGAGTCATTTCTATTCATGTAGGGGATTGTTGGAACAATTTTTATGAACAAATTTGTATGTTCAATTAGGTAATATAGCCCAAATATTGATTGCAAAAATTGTTGGAATGTGAATGAAAAATGGGCATTGGGCTCATTAAAAAGTCATAAATTTGTTGGCTAAAATAATGAGAAGGGACAAAAGTCCCACATTGGAAACTTGAGGAAAAATCCTCTAGTATATAAATGGGAGAGCTTATGTAGTAGCTTAAAAAAGTTGGAGAGAAAAGGGACCAAGCCACGCGCGCGCCGCCGCCGCCGTCGGGCCAGGCCGGGCTCGGGCTCGGGCTCGGGCTCGGGGCTCGGGGCTCGGGGCTCGGGGCTCGGGTCTTGGGTCTTGGGTCTTGGGTCTTGGGTCTTGGGTCTTGGGTCTTGGGTCTTGGGTCTTGGGTCTTGGCAAAGGGCCGTAGGCCCAATATGATTCTTTTTGGGCCAAATTTTGATTATGGTTTTGGCCCAAAACCAAGTCAAAACCCTAAACCATACCCACGGTTTTCTCTCCTAACCGTCCACGATTTTTTTCGTCGGTTCGGTTTCCTCCCATGTTTTAGGGTTGCGAAAACCGCTCCCTTAAGGCTATAAAAATAAGCCTTAATCCTCATTAACCTAATTCGGCCGCAACCTTTTCGCATTCTCTCCCAAAGTCATTCCAACGATCTTCCTCCTCTCTTCTTCACGTACTGTAAGTTTTTCTCGAGAGTATAGCGTAGATTCTACAGTTGGGTGTTGCGATTGTAGTCTCATTGTGGTTGTATCCTAGGATTCAGAATCTCATCAAACCTTCACACTGCGGGAGATTTATTGAATTAAAGAAAGAGATCAAATCTCGCCTCCACGAATTCGTCTTCTTCTTAATTCGGTTTTCAATCGTTTGATCCGTAAATCGTTTTTCATATCGTGATTTTCATATCCGGTTTTTCGCGTTCTAACAAAAGGTGCAACCATTTCTTCTTTTTTTCTTGAATGTATGGTTGAGTGGGCATAGAGAAGCTATCACAGTTGAGAATGCAACTGCCAACACTTCTTCTCTCAAAAAGGAGGCATTCACATTATATGAGGTATTGATGCATTAGTTTTAGGTGGTGAATATATGCATATGAAGTATTGTGCTCACATACTGAATTTAGTTAGGTCTTTTAAATTACGTGTTGATTCAAAAAGGATTACTAGGGGTAATTTATCACTAACTAATGTTAACAAAATCTATTAAGTTCATGTTAGCATTTGATAAAATAGAAGGTGAAGACAAGTTGATAAAATGGAAGGTGAAGACAAATATTTTTAGGAGGAGAATAATGGGGAAAAAGGACGAGACCACTAATTAATAGCATATGATTGAAATGCTTTTTAAGGTTAGTAAGATTTTTGAGAATCTTTTAAACACCACCTTAGTTGTTTCAATCTCTCATTATGTTAACTCCTATACTTGTTAAAACGAAATATGCACAGTTGAGAGAAATTTAATCTCATTGAGCAATATGATGAAGAACTGAGGACAAATGTTAATGATATGAGAGAAAAATTTGATTAGTATTAGAATAGTTTGAAACATATAAATAAGCTTTTGATTATTGCAAGCGTCTTTGACCGAGAATAAAATACAATTTGCAACTCTCTGTTTTGAGAAACTGAATGGAAAAGATAGTATAGAAGTTAAAAAGAGTGGTGATTGAGTTTATAGTGTTATGCATAGGGTGTTTGAGGAGTATAACAATGTATTGACCAAATTAAGGCATCATCTCAAGGTGTGTCTTCTAGAACAACATCTCAAACTGGAAGATACAATCCAGTTGTGTTTAATTTAGTGGATGATGATATTGGATATGAAAGAATGGACTTCATGTATAAATAAATGGTTAATGATAAAGAACTTCAAGGTTCAAGTGATGTATTTGAAGGATAGCTTTGAAAATCTTAAAACTAATCTTAAGGGATCAGAATACAATGTACTGTCATGATGTAGGATTTACAGTTTAAAATATCCAGTATTATCCAACATATCTAAAGATATATTTGCAATGCAAGTATTTTTTGTTGTATCAAAGTCAACTTTTAAGACTAGTGGCCGTATTTCATATCTATGTAGGAGTTGGTTGACTCATTACATGATTGAAATTTTGATGTACACATAACAATAAATGAAGTGTGAGATTCACTTATGTGAAAAAGATTGATTACTAATCAACAAATGCTTGAAGAAATAGAATATCAAGATAAGCTTGAAAAAGGTAAATTTGATTTTAAACTCGATTTTTCTTCTTTAGATTATTAACTTTATATTTTTTTTAAATCTTTTGTAGATTTTGGGAATCCAAACATCTTTCTACAATGATAATAGGAGTAAGTTATTCCGAATGCCGGATATTCATCTCACTTAGAATATATAAAATAGATCAAGTTTGCTGATTATCAAATATATGTTTTTTGACATGTTAGATTTTGTCATAACAATTATAGAGAACTCACATTCTTATAAAACTATTATACTCCTGAATGCATAAGGAGAAGATATCTTTTGACAACTAATATTTGGGTTACTGCTACAATAGGAGCTAGATATATTTTCTTATTTAAGAAATTTTCTTATTTTCATTTTTGTGTGTTTTAACAAACTAACTTATATATTTTATTTTCTAAATATAAAATAAAAAAAAACACATAATTATGTGTTCACAAAAAAATAACTTTTTCTAATCGAATTGGTAAGAATTAATAATGGCTAATTTAGTCAAAAGACCACAACGCTGAAAATATGATCTAAATCTATCACAAATTCTTATATGCGTAAATTCAATTTTCTGAAAATAAATTATTAGTGTTAATAAAAGAAATTATAGAGTGGGGTGTTTCAGATCAAATGTAAACTTTTGTGAACTCAAGTTTTAGATACTAACGCATATCATAATTCTTTAACATTTTGATAATATTAATTGGAGAGTAGTCGAGGTCATAAAGCTGTTTTTAAGTCATAGCAGACTTTGTCAAATTTACTTTCAGACACATTGCAAACCATGTTCTTGACATAAAGTCGGTGAGGTTAGTAACACACATGATAAAAAAAGGAGGTAATTACAGGGGGTCTACAATTGAAGATATGAAACCATTCTGTTTCATCACCTAAGTGAATCAAGGTTTTGATCAAACTTTGATGACATTTTCTTGGTTGAAAATAAAAACTCACTATATGTGGCTTGTAGGTTGTTTAGAGCTGATCTCATGTCTCCATCAGCTGTGAAGATAATTACCTCGAGGCCTTCTGACACATATGAAATCTTGAGAGTTTGAGAACAAGAACAGTTAGAAATGTCGAAAATTCCTAACCAATGGAAGATAAGGAATCAAATATACAATACGAAAACATGTACAATAAAAGTAGAATGGCAAATTCATACATTCTTTACTTGAACCACTACCATGAAACGACGTAGTATTTGCAAATCAGATAACCTAGAGATTCAAACTAAAGCACAAATACTTTGGATGGGCTCAATAATCTTGCATGATGTATTGCAAGCAAGAGCAAACCACATAAAATTTTAATCATTTTCTCAATGTTTGTTGTGCTTCAAATATCATACTTGGTTGACAAACCACAATAGAAAAAATAAAAAATCACAAAATTTGATTGATACAATTAAATAAAAAAATCATAGCAAAACCAATAATTGTTAAATGTTGAAAAGCGAAGAAAAACTTAAGTAAAAGTTCACTAACTTAGCAGCATTAATCTATTCGTTTCTTATGACGCTTTTAGAGGAAACTTTAATTTTTTGTGCAAACATTTTAATTTTGTTCTTCACAACATTGACACCATTTCACCATTACAGAAAACAACAATGCTACACAAAAAATAAGAAACAAAGAATGAAGATGGAACAACAAATCAAAGAAAAATAAAACTAGTATGCAATAAGAGAATCTCAAAAATAAGAAATTGGCATCACATTATGAAATTACCTATGATCAGATGCATTCAATTTCAGAACCACTACCCTATAATTTAAGGCAAGGAGACACCATATGTTCGATTGGTGTAAACATTATAATGGTTCAAATTTTGGCAAATAACTTTCTAAAAACTAAGACTAATTCTACATGAATAACTGAATAAATTCGAAAATGCAACACAAATCTTTCTCCCAGTGTAATTCTAGATTTTTACAGTAACAAAAATCAAACACATTTACCATATTATGGTTGCAACCAACGAATTCGAGATGCTAATTTGACCTCTTCCAAGCAATTTATGCCGTATAGAATCTCAATTTTTTTTATTCCCATAAGGTATGAGAGAAAATCATAAAATCTCTAAAAATCACTAAACCCGAAAATAGAAGAAAGAGGTGGTTTTGCGATCGACTAAAACGATTCGTTTTTGAGTTTCATAAATCTACATTTTGCGTTTATGTGTCTGCCATGTCAAATGCGACTAACGGTAAATGGAATCTATTAACGAATTTGTCGAAATAGGAATATGAGCAATAGTTGGTGTATTTAATTTGATTATGAATACATTTATGCTGAAAATGTACCGCATTGTTACAATTATATGAAAACGTATGACAATATTTGTTGAATATTGAAATAGACTTATTTTCTGGCTTTGAGCGTAAAAATTTATAAACTAACTTCCGGTGTTAAATTTCGATAAAATTTTAAACTATGTAAAAAGTTCTTGAATCAACAAAAAAAACAAAACTAGAACTCTTCAAACTTTAACATTGCAATCGAAACGTATCCGTATGGGTAAAATGAAAATTTAGTAAATGATTTATTGGTTTATACACAATGTAATAAAATATTGATAAAGGCTGGTTTCATGGCGTACAGAAGATTAGAGTATTGGCCCTAGTTAATAAAAACATGATAATACTTTGTGTAGAAAAGGAGACTAATATTTTTCTAAAAATGTTATTTTTGTATGAAAAATTGAAACTCGAAAATCCAACAAGATAGGAGACAGGCCATGAACGTAATGATTATGCTCAACAAAAAGGATTTCTTTATTTTTACTCTGTAACTTGCAAAAATAATAATAATAAGAGAAGTTCCTTCTTCTAAAAGTTGTCAAACGGTTCTAATCTACGATCCTTGGTCTATTTCAAAATTCTTTATGGTCATATTGGTTTTTCCGCATCGTTATATTAATTAAAGATCAAAAAAATTTCGATACATAATATAATATCTGACCACTGCATATGTCGCAATAGCTACAGCAGATAAATGTTTTAACCATAGTCTTTAAAATTCGACCAAATAGAATTTGATCATCAGTCAAGATAATCATGTGATAGATATTTTAACAAAAAATTATGTCATATTGAATATCAATTAGAAATTATTTTATCTATTTTCCGTCTTTTTAAGATCATATGTAATACAAAATCAAGATCAATATTAATAATAAAAGTATTTTTTTTCCTTCAAAAATATATTTAATTGCCAAGATCATTGTTTACAATCGATGTTAATATGTTTGGACATGAGTAAAAAATATTCCAATCATTAGGAGAAATAATAGCTGACGATGCCAGAGTATCGGCTGCTTGATTAGCTGTTCTTGGTTGGAATGCGAATTTGATTCCCAAAAACATAGATATCCAATTACGTATAGTCTGAATGTATAGTTGTACCAGCAAATTCTTTTCATTCTCGTTGAGGATTTTGTTCACCGATAAGTTGTCACCTTCAAAGATGATATGACGATAACCTAGGGACCACGTAGATTGTATTGCCCAAATGAGTGAGGTAAGTTCAGCTTCAATTACAGTAGCTCGACCTTGAAACTTTCCCCGACCAGCTTCCATAAACGATCCTTTGTTATTACGAATAATCCAACCTAGACCAGATGGACCCCAATCATCCCGATGTGCAATATCGTAATTACATTTTACCCAGTCTTGTGGAGGTTTTATCCATGCTTTATTTGTGTTACTGTCACCCTTCTGGGGATGTAATTCAGGCTTCTCTGTTATCACTTGCATCCACTCCAATGCGTCATCGTAGCTATACTGTAATATTGAATCAACATTTTGCACCGTATTTTGAAACATCATGTAATTCCTGGATTTCCACATCCGCCATAATATAAAAAACGGGATATACTTTTGCGGATAATCATCTCGAATATTATCATAACTTGCAATAAGATATCGCAAATTATCATAAATATTCGTATCCAAAGCGCAAATTGAATTTGTCTGGATACCTAATTTTCTTCAAATCATCTGAGCATAGACACAGAGATAGAAGGTATGGAGTTCCGTTTCATCAGCTCCATTGCATCGAATACATATACTATCTGAGGTAATATTCCGACGTTGAAGTTGACATTTCAAAGGGAGAGCCTTTGATAATAAACGCCACAAAAATGTTTTATTTTCGGTGGAATCTGAATCATCCAAATACGTTTTGCTAAGTCACCATGATGTGCCAGTTGAGGTTGATAGGCGATAGGATCATGCCGAAAAACCTCAATACCCCATCGATATCCAGATTTTACTGTATAGTTACCATTCGGCGTGTATCTCCAGTACCATCTATCCGTAGTTAATGGAGAAGCTAAATAAGTCTTATAAATAATCTGATGGTCTTCTTTTTCTATCAGATCATTTATAATTTCCTCGTCCCACTGTCCTGTTTCTTTACCAATGAAAGAGTTTAGTGGTAATAAAGGGTTTGTGTAAGGTAGCAAACGAGGAGCACGGGGTGGAGTAGTTTGTAACCAATTAGTATCACCTATTGTGATATTTAGCCCATTACCAACAATTCTGTGTAATCCCGTTCTGAGTAATTCACGACCATTAATTCACGACCATATAGTAAATATTTCCAACCATAGGATGGACGAGATCCTTGTTTAGCTGAAAGAAACTCCTGATTCTTTAAATATTGATTCCTTAACATCCTCGATAGTAGACATTCTGGTCGACATATCAGTTTCCAACATAGATTTGCTAGTAAAGCTTGATTAAAATATTGGAAGTCCCGAAATCCTAAACCCCCATTTAATTTTAGTGTGCTTAACTTCTTCCAAGAAACCCCACCAGAACCGAGATACCGCTCTATCCAAACATCAAATTATATCCTTTGGGAGCTTAAACACATTCATTGAATATACCGTCATGGAAAAACCAACAGATTTTAGTAATACCTCTTTCCTAGCTGGAGATAAGAATTTTGAATGCCAACCTGAGAGTTTAGAACTGACACGATCACTGATGTATCTGAACATCTGGCGTTTATTTCGCTTGAATTCTTCTGGTAAACCCAAATATTTTCCTCCACCTCCAAGTGTAGTAATTTGCAGAATACTTTGGATAGATACTCTTGTATGGTGAAACACTTTGTTCCCAAAGGTGATACAAGATTTATTTGAATTAATAACCTGACCGGAAGCTCTTTCATACTCCTTGAATATTTTTTCCAAATTCCTAGCATTCTCCAGATCTGCCTTGACGAAAAACAGGGAATCATCTGCAAAGAATAAATGAGATATTGTAGGACTACACCGACTTATTTTCAATGGTTGAATGAGGTTTTTCTCTTCAGCATCGTTAAGCATACTACTTAAAACATCCGCACAGAGAATAAATAAGTAAGGAGATAACGGGTCTCCTTGCCGAAGACCACGAGTAGGTAGAAAGGATCCATGCGGGCATCCATTAATCAAAACAGAAAAGGAAGTAGTAGTGACACACTGCATAATCCAGTTGATCCATTTCTGTGCGAAACCTTTCTGTTCAAATATCCTTTTCAGAAAACTCCATTCCATACGATCATATGCCTTACTCATATCCGTTTTAATACCCATATACGATTTAGCGCATATGTCATGAACTCGTAAAGAATGCAAAGCTTCATGTGCTATTAGAACATTATCCGTAATAAAACATCCTGAAATAAAAGCGGCTTGGTTTTCAGAAACTAACCTAGGGCTGGGTTTTCGGTGAAAACCAAAAAACCCGAACCGACCGAACCGAAATTTTTGGTTTTGGTTTTCATTTAATTTTAACCGCTAAACCGATCGGCTAAATAATTAATTTTATTCGGTTTACATTTCGGTTCGGTTTGGGAATACCAAACCGATCGGTTTTCTTAAACCGAAAACACAACCCTTTATAAACTAAAAAACCCTAGTTGACAGCTCACTTTTCCTCTCTCTTTTACGGCAACCGATTTCTTCTCTCCATTTTTCATCCCGATTTCTTCTTCTTTGGTTGCGATTTCTTCTCCGGCTGTGATTTTTTCTCCGGTTGTGACTTATTTTTCTCGGATTTCCTCTCTGGTGAATTTCCCATCACGATTTTTCTGGTTTTTAGGGTTTTTTTATGGTGTCTTTCGTCTAAATCGTGTCTTACTTCTCTGTTTGGTGAGCTTGGAATAGATTTTCAAGAGGCTCATGCTTTTTCTACTGCAGATGATTTCTCTCTGAATATCTTTGCAGTTGATGGTTGGCCCCATGAGGTATGGTGTGTTAGCTTCTGAAAGCATCGTGGTACTTATCTCTTAGTGAATGTCTTATCGAGATCTTGAGTACATGTAATCTTTTTGTCATTGTTATCATTTTGACAAATTTTTGGTTTTTGCTTCCACTTTCAACAGTGTTATGTTTTTGCTTATCGGTGCTATGTTTTTCTTCTACTTTTAACAGTTGTCTACTCCCTATGTTTTACAGGATCAATCTGATTTCAAACAGAAATCTATTGCGTTTTTTGAACATGGAAAATCATGATTTTTTGATGATTGTGTAGGGTGTGGAGAATGAATCGAACGCCAAAAGTTCCCAAACTGATGGTTTTTTAGCAATGTATTACCAAAACCGAATAAACCGAATAAACAGAATAAACCGAACTAAACCGAAAAAATTGAACCGAAATATTAAACAATAAACTGTTTAAATCTAAATTTTAAATAATTAAACCAAAATCAAATTATAATTCGGTTTAATTCGGAACAGTTTTTTTTTCTAAAAACCGAACCGATTAAACCGATAAAAAACTCGAACCGAACCGATTTTCAATATATTTTTTTTCGGTAAAATTTTTTACAAACCGAAATAACCGAGAACCGAATAAACCGACATGTTTGACCCGAAAAAACCAAAAACCCATGCCTAAACTAACCCATTCAGAAACTTTTTTAGACGTAATACTAATATCTTGGATATAACTTTGTATATCACATTACAAAGGGAAATGGGTCAGAAATCCTTCATTGTTACCGGGCAAGACATCTTAGGGATGAGGCAAATATTTGTATGATTGAATTCCTTGACCATTACTCCTGTTTCAAAAAACTGATTCACTTCATCGAAGACAGCATTTCCCACAATATTCTAGTTTTGTTGATAAAAGGCCGCAGAAAATCCATCTGGTCCCGGAGTCCGATAGATGAAATTGCATCATAAACCTCCTCTTTTGACATAGGTTTTGTGAGGTCCTCATTCATATGAGGAGATACAACCGATGATACATTCGACAGTACATTATCAAAATCTTTTGGATTCATAGTCGAAAATAGAGCTGAGAAGTAACTGATAGCTTCTGTGGCGATCGCTTCATTACCAACACAATCCTTACCAGTATCATCTTTTATTGATACAATATTATTCCTTGATCGATGAATTTTTGTTGCAGCATGAAAATTTTTCGTATTTCGATCACCCTCCTGAAGCCATTGGTTTCTACTCTTAAGCTTCCAATACCGTTCTTCATCCCTATAAGCTTGTACAAACTCTTTTTTGAGGATATCAATTGTTTGGTGGTGAATCTGAGGATTGATATTTGCTGCATCTATTGTTTTAGTGAGTTCCTCAATACGTTTGTTAGAGTTGACATAAGTTGTCCTCTTCCAAAAGGATATACTTTTCCTACACGCATTTAGCTGGGATACAAATGACGAGTTAGATGTAAGCTTAAAAGTCGTCCAGCTATTATTAAGCATACATCGAAAATCATCATATTTGCCCATCTGGGGTCATATCTGAACATCCTTTTTCCTGATTCAGAATGTCTTCTAATTTTAATTATACCAGGCTTGTGATCTGATCCAACCATATCAAGATATTCAACTGTAGAAGCCGGGTAAAGTGCTTTCCATTCGCAATTTGCCATACATCTTTCTAACCAACATTGTACGATCTGATTGTTTCGTTTTCCTAACCAAGTCATATTGTTACCTTGGAATGGGAGATATGTCATGAGACAAGAAGCTACCATTTGTTGGAAATCAAAGAGTTTCCAAAGTTCACCACGTTGTACCACCGATTTTATCATGTGTATGAAGAATTGCATTAAAGTCACCACACATAAGCCATGGACTTTTCCGATTTAGTACAATTCGTTGTAATCTTTCCCAAAGATTAATCCTATATTTCCTTATAGGATGTCCATATACACATGATAAATAAAATTCAGAAAACTTAGTAGAAAGTTTACAATCTATTAGTCGTTCATCCGCACTAACAATATTTATAACAACAGATTTGTTCCATAACAAAGCCAAACCTCCACCAATTCCATTTGGTGGGACACATATAACACATTCATAATTTAACACTGCCGCTACATCATATACTACATTATTTTGATTTTTTGTTTATATTAAGAAGAGTACGTCCAGGGAATAGTCCTTCATTATTCCCTTGAGGCGTCGAACTGTCAGAGACCCTCCTAAACACCATGAATGTTCCAAAATGCGACATTCATGGTGTTTGTGGTGGAATCTGGCCCACCAAACCTTCTGAATAACTTGATATGACACAAATATTAAAATCCATACTAGCATATTGATTAATAATAGTAATCGGATTCAATATGTGATGCCACCAATATATTATTCCACATGAAGTCACTATAAATTCATTCCCACTACTAAATAAAATCCACCAAAACTTTTCCAAAGAAGGCCCAAAACGAGTGATTGAAACGGCATCATTTTTGTAATCGTTGTTTAGTAAAAACCAATTGCGGTTTATGAATAACCGATTCCCACTAAATTCGATTTTAGGTATAAACAGCTCACCTGGTTTAGATGAACCGGATGGCAAATCAATCCTCCTGCGCTTCACCGAATAATCAGGGTCACCCACCGGCGAAGATGGAGGATGGGGACGGTGTACGCTCGGAGAACTCATGGAATCCTTATGGATTTCCAAATTTGGTGACTCTTTGTCATCAATCGAGCCTGAATCAACCGGTGATTGTGTTGGGTTGCCTAACGCCGGGAACCCAGGTGGGCCAGACGTCGTCTCCACACTGGTATCTAGGTCTCTATCATCGTCCGGTGGATCGTTCGTCGGAATTGCTGCAATTACTGGTGGAGAACACTCCGCCGCCTCGTGAGTAATTTTCCCACATTTTGTACAAAAACATCTCAATTTCTCATAGCGGAATCGCAATGTAACATCGAGATTTTGAAATCGGAAAATCCTCTTAAATTGAAGTGGATTATCGATATTAAAAAGAACTCTAACCTGGATAAATTCAACACGATGGGAATTTTTCGCGTTAAAATCCGTTTCTAAAAGATCGCCAATGGTTCCACCGATGTATGTAATCATTTGATAAGTTATAAACTGGATCGGTATTCCTCTGATCTGAACCCAGAACGGAATGTGTTTAAGGGTGATGGAGTCGATTGTGGGTGACCATTTTTGTACGAGGCACATCCACTCGTTGAAAGACCAAGGGCCACGACGGAGTACGGAGATGAGGGCTTCCTTGGTTTGAAATAGGAACTGTGTACGGTTTCTCTCGATTATCCGGGAAACGATAATCTCTCCGACGCACCATAGTCTAGGCAATGAAGTCATCATTGTACAGAGATTTTGTTTCCGAGGATTCACCGGAGCCACAATCAAAGAGAAGCGAGTTTCCGATTCGGCTTGGATGCATAATTCAGGAGGGAGAGAAATCGGGGGTGCATCAATACCCAGATCAATTTCCTGCATTTTCTTTGTCAAATAGTCTGACATATTGGTAGACAAATGTTTCGAATTTGGTAACGAAAACTCGGAAAAATTTCAGGAACGTTATATATTCAATACTGTTTTACATATATATTTATTAATAAATTTTATTAACTCTTTTCTTTTAAAAATTGCAGATAAACAAAAAATTTAAACGTAAAATTAAAAAATATCTATCCCGTAAAATATATTTCTTTTGTGGATAATTTTTTTTCCGCTCTGTGACCTATCAAACGTGAATTATTGTCCCTATTTCTTCTTTATGTTTTTCTTTTTATCTTTCTCTCTGATACATCCTATCAATCAATCACATAAATTTGTATCTAAAGTGTTTCTTTGAAATATCTGTCCGAAAGCAAACTGTATCATGAAACATAAAATTACACTATTTATTTCTCCTGTTAATTGAAAATGTGGACCTTTTTTCAATGGAAGTCTAAATTAAAAACTTCAAAAAGGGAGAAAAACAGAGTATCTCTTCTTTTCTTGTTATTTTGTCAGTATCTTTCTCTGTGTGTTTGTAGAATTTTTGGCATTTTCATTTTTGGATTTTGCTTGTTTGGTCCCTTCTTTGATTGTTTTTTAATTCCTCTTCCTGTCACATTTTCGGTGGTTGGAATGAGAGAAGACAAACGAAATGAGATGAGGTGATTTGGTAATAGTGATTTGGAATTAGATGAAACTACTTGAAAATTAAAATATTGTTATAGAGATTAATTCTTCAAAAGTGACCCCAAGTAAAAACAAATGATTAAATAAAATCGAAGAGACATTATCACTCAAAAGCTTTTGTGTATCTTTGACAAAAAAGGAAGCTTTTGTGCATTCTTTTTCTCAGATCTCTAGGAAAATTTCTCAGACTTTCAGGGCATTTTGGTGGTTTTGTTTGCTTGGTTTCTCGGGAAATTCTCTTCATACTTTTATATTTTCTCTTCCTTCTTGTAGAGTACTGCTCGTTTCTTAAGTAGTCTCTTGATGCTTCTTCATCCTAACATTCTCTTCCTAAACTGGGTATCATACAAGGCGTCAGTTTTCAATTTGGCTCCTCTCCTTTTACTCCATTTGATTTGAATTACATAGAAAGAAGTCCATTGCTGGAAAAGATTGTTCAAAGCAGTTTCTGTGTGTGAAAAAGACAGGGGAAGAAGAAAATAGAAAGGGGAGAGACAAAAGCAAAGGAATTGACATTTGGGAGCGAGAGAGAGAGAGAAATGAGTTGCTGGGTTTTCTGAAAACTTGTTATTTCCAGATTAAAAAGTTGATTCCTTTAAAAGGAAATAGTGCCATGGAAGGTGTAAGATTGGTGCTTTGGAGATTTGGGTTTCTGATTTTGGCACGGTTTCTTGATTTCTCTTCTGCTACACTTTCTCCTACTGGTGTAAACTATGAAGGTCACTCTTCTTCTTCTAGGGCCATCTCAATTTCTCAAAGAAAAAAATTTCATCTTTGTTTGTCTATGTTTCTTCGTGGTTGCGAAAATTCTGGTGAATGTTTGTGTGGATTAGGTTCTTTTCTTTTTTGTATTTATTGGACAATAATTAGCTTTAAATGTCCACCTGAACCAAATCTAATCTACCCAATCCCATCTCAATTTTTTACTTCTTTCTCTGTGGAAAATTCCTGCAGTTACATTAAGATTTCTGGGGTTTTTTCTTTTTCCAATTTTTTTAAAAAATGCAGCTTTAGCAATAAGAGAATCATAGGAGTTTAGAGGCTAGATTTTTTTTTTTAGAATTTCAATCTGAATTATCTTTTTGTTTTTGTTTGTGTGAAATGAGCAGTGACGGCTTTGGTAGCTGTAAAGAATGAATTGAATGATCCGTACAATGTTCTTGAGAATTGGGATGTAAATTCAGTTGATCCTTGTAGCTGGATAATGGTCACTTGCACTGATGGTTATGTATCTGCACTGTGAGTCTTCTCTTCTCTCTATTACACAAGACATGAAAACCAGATCTATCTCTAAGGCTTTTGTCTTGTCTGCTTAATGAAACAGAGGACTTCCTAGCCAATCCTTGTCTGGTACATTGTCTCCTCGAATTGGAAACCTCACTTATCTACAATCTGTGTAAGTTTTAGTCTTCTTTGCTATGTTTGATTCTTGTTCCCTAGTTTTTCTATTGTTCCTGTTGATCTTAAGGTTTGTGGTTTAGGTTGTTGCAAAACAATGCAATCTCTGGCCCAATTCCCGATACGATTGGGAGGTTGGAGAAGCTTCAGACACTAGATCTTTCAAATAATTCATTCACTGGGGAGATCCCGGCCTCACTAGGAGAACTCAAGAACTTGAATTACTTGTGAGTGTTCCTTTTGGGATTCACACTGGTTCTTTCGTGTCATTCTCCGATTCAAGTCTCAGTGTTTTGTTCCGTTCTTGTTCATTTGGATTGTCAGGCGGTTGAACAATAACAGTCTTTCAGGAACTTGCCCTGAGTCTCTATCCAAGATCGAGGGACTTACTCTAGTGTATGTCTCTCTAAACTCTGCTTTCTCTTGTTACATTTGGAGACTATTGACCAACTTATTTGTTATTGATTCTTAATGTGCAGCGACATTTCGTATAACAATCTTAGCGGTTCGCTGCCAAAAGTGTCTGCCAGAACTTTTAAGTAAGCTTAACTAGACTCATTCAAAAACACTCATCTTTCTATTGAAGCAAAACTAAGATTCACCATCGTGTGTTGTTCTGTTTCTTGGACTCAAGGGTAATTGGAAACGCGTTAATGTGTGGCCCAAAAGCTGTTGCAAACTGTTCTGCTATCTTCCCCGAGCCGCTCATACTTCCACAAGATGTTCCATCTGGTATTATAAGCTTTCCGCTTCTCATAAGTTCCTATTATACTTCTGCTTCAATGGACCTTCTCACTTACTTCTTTGGTTTGTCTTTGTTTTAGATGAATCAGAAACTCATACCAATGGCCATCATGTTGCTCTTGCGTTCGCAGCTAGCTTCAGCGCAGCATTTTTCGTTCTATCTACAATCGGTGTGTTTCTTTGGTGGAGATACAGGCGTAACAAGCAAATATTTTTCGCTGTTAATGGTTAGTAACTCTAAAATTAATTCGGCTTTGGCATCTCCTAATGCTCCCACTAAAACAAACAGTTCCATCTTGATGATGATGAATATCTTGCAGAGCAATATGATCCAGAGATGAGTTTAGGACATTTGAAGAGGTATACGTTCAAAGAGCTTAGATCCGCGACCAATCATTTCAACTCGAAGAACATTCTTGGAAGAGGTGGATACGGAATAGTGTACAAAGGACACTTAAGCGACGGATCTTTGGTGGCTGTAAAACGTCTCAAAGACTGTAATATTGCAGGCGGAGAAGTCCAGTTTCAGACAGAAGTAGAGACTATAAGTTTAGCTCTTCATCGCAATCTTCTAAGGCTTCGTGGATTCTGTAGTAGCAACAACGAGAGAATCTTAGTATACCCTTACATGCCAAATGGGAGCGTCGCTTCACGCTTAAAAGGTAATGCACTTTCCAAAAACCAAATTGTTTTTCTTTTGTTTTCCGCTCTTTCGCAAGGATTTCAATGGTTCAATCGTGCTGCAAACTTCTTTGTTAGATCATATCCGAGGAGAGCCAGCATTAGACTGGTCGAGAAGGAAGAAGATAGCGGTTGGTACAGCAAGGGGATTAGTGTATCTCCATGAGCAATGCGATCCGAAGATTATACACAGAGATGTGAAAGCAGCTAACATTCTATTGGATGAGGACTTTGAAGCAGTAGTTGGAGATTTTGGGTTAGCCAAGCTTCTAGATCATAGAGATTCACACGTAACAACCGCGGTCCGTGGAACCGTAGGTCACATTGCACCTGAATACTTATCTACAGGTCAGTCCTCGGAGAAAACCGATGTCTTTGGCTTTGGTATACTACTTCTTGAGCTCATTACAGGTCAGAAAGCTCTTGATTTTGGCCGATCTTCACACCAGAAAGGCGTAATGCTTGACTGGGTAATCTCTTTACTCAGAATCTTGTTTGATAGATGACTCAAAACCCAAGTTAACGAAAATGAGAGTGTTGAAAATGGCAGGTGAAGAAGCTGCATCAAGAAGGGAAACTAAAGCAGTTAATTGACAAAGATCTCAAGGACAAGTTCGATAGAGTAGAGCTTGAAGAACTCGTTCATGTTGCGCTTCTCTGCACTCAATTCAATCCATCTCATCGACCTAAAATGTCTCAAGTTATGAAAATGCTTGAAGGCGATGACGGCTTGGCTGAGAGATGGGAAGCGTCGCAGAACGGTGCGGCGGAGATGTTGCCACCGCCGTTGCCGTCGGGAATGGTGAATTCTTCGCCGCGCGTGAGGTCTTACTCCGATTATATACAAGAATCGTCTCTTGTTGTCGAAGCTATTGAGCTCTCAGGTCCTCGATGATGAGCACTGATGATTCATATTTTTCCCTCTTATAAAAATGTTTATATAGATTTTTTTTTTTGTTTATGAAATTTTGTTAATATAAAATCAAACTAAATCAAAACGAATTCACAATGAACCAAACTAAAGAAATTATTTTGGAATGAACCGAAAGAATCCATATTTAAATTTGGATCGATTTCGGATATGTTTCTCTAAAACTAAAAGTAAAATAAAAGAATTCTCAAAAGCGAACCACACTAAATCGAAAAACCGAATACAAATACAGTTTCACTATTTAGGTGAGACTCACAGCACGTATGACAGATCGTCGAACATTCAGCCGATTCAAAACAATTCCACTATGAGGTCCATATATCATTTAGTTTTTTTTAATCGAATCGAGCTTACAGAAAATAATTACAAAAAGTGTATGAATATCGTATATACGATTTCATTACATATACTATTGCATGTGATCATATCACCAATAATATACCAGATCCCATCAAAACTCCGTATTTAATTATGTTTGGGCGAAAGTAATATCGGAATGAGTGATCTATTAGAAAATCTTCGTATTGCACTGTTTTTTTTTACTCAATTTTTTATATATGTATCGCAAATTATCGTATTTTCGAAATACCATAACTTTTGCATCGCGATTAACTACACGACCGAAAATATCATTTCGTAAAGCTTTTTTCAAAGATTTCTGACATGTCAATGGTACGAAGATCCAATAAAATTGTTTTTACCCCAAATTTTGATGTTTAAATGATTTTTCCGATATTTTTCTCTAACGGAAGCAATTACGAATTCAAAATCATATTATCAATAATTTCAAATTCATCGTATTTGCGATCCAAGATATTTCATCATCTAGGTAAAAACAACACATTATGTGAATTTTTCTTTATCGAATGGAGTTTATGAAAAAATTATAAAAGTAAATAAATATCATATTTACGATTACATAGGAGTGTATAACATGTACCATTCATATCTGATTCAAAACCGATTTTACTTGTTTAAATCGTTATCCAAAATTACAGCTTCGCTTCACACGCTATTTAACGCGACACGTCACGAACAACGCCAGCGAATTTAGGCCAAGTAAACTCGTGAACGTGGAGACTAATCTAGTGTGACGACAGAAGCGTGCACCTGCAACTAAAAACTAATAATAACCGTCAGATCACGCGGCAATAAGCAATCACGATTAACGAGAATGTTGTCGGTCCAAAGTCTCGTGAGTCGATCATCTGACACGTGGTTTAAGATGCAGTATGTGACACTTTGCCGTCTTTTCTGGTCATTACCAAATATCCACTAACTTTCTAGTTATTTTATCTTCATAATTAACTTATAATAATACCCATTCAGTATATTTTGGGAGTTAATAATTTGATTTAAACAGATAAAAACGATAAACATTCCAGCCTGAATCTTCAACATTTTGCAAACATCAATGGTAAAAAGCAAAATCGTTATATATACACGAAAGAAACAGTTTTCCTCCCAAACTCAGTCTCATCTCAAATCAAAATCTAATAGTCTCCCTCTCTTTTACAAAAACAATACTAGAACTTACCATATAGTGAACATTTCAGATTCTTTTTTCATGACTTCGTGTTTTGTTCTCTCTAATTGCATTTGAACCAAGAAGATGGATTCGTCGAAGATAGTTGTGTTTCCTGACCAGATTTTGTCTTCGAGAAGAAGAAACATCTTGACCAGATTCGGACTAGGAATCGCTGCTTCTCTCATATTCCTCACACTTCTTTCTCTTACTAACTCTTCCTTCAATGTCCCCTTTGTCTCTCCTCTGCTTCAAGGTCTCAAAAGCTCCAATCTAAGCATTCCTTCTTCTGCCAAGCAAGTTGACAAGAAGCCCGAGGTAGTAAATCTCACTGATAAAGTTCCAAGCTTTGTTGCTGAACAAAGATCTGGAGAAACAGGAGATACTGGTTCGAAGAACACAAGTTTCTCTGGAGAGGGTAAAGTTTTAAGCTTTGATTCCGGACAAAGATCTGGAGAAGCAGTGAAGAATTCGAGTTTGGGTGAAGAGGGTAAAGTCTCAGTCGCAAATGACAAGAAAACCCTCGAAGAAAACGCTACAATAAGTGTGGGCAATAGCTCGAGCTTGGTGTATGATTTGGGAGGAAGATTTGTGCCTGCAAACTCAAGCGAAGATAATGGGTCTGTTGAAGCAGATCGAAGCAGAGGTTCGTACGAGGATTGTGATATCTACGATGGGAATTGGGTAAGAGCTGATGATGATGAGACAATGCCGTATTATCCATCTGGTTCGTGTCCATATATAGACAGAGATTTCGACTGTCATGCCAATGGAAGACCTGATGATGCTTATGTTAAATGGAAATGGCAGCCAAATGGGTGTGACATTCCCAGGTAAAAGAAAAAGCTTTCCAATTTTGTTCTTCGTTAGATAGACTCTGTTAGGTTGTTAGCTTGGTTCTTGATACTCTTGTTGAAAATTAGGTTTTTGAGTAGGTAACAGGATTTGATTGGGAGGTTTCAGAGAATTGTGTTTTGTAATTAACACTGTTATGATAAGTACAATGTGATCTCTGTGTTGGAATGTAAAGGTTGAATGGAACTGATTTTCTGGAGAAACTAAGAGGGAAGAAGTTGGTTTTCGTGGGGGATTCGATAAACCGAAACATGTGGGAATCTCTTGTTTGCATTCTTCGACATAGCCTTAAAGACAAGAAACGAGTGTATGAGATCTCAGGGAGAAGAGAGTTCAAGAAGAAAGGCTTTTATGCTTTCAGATTCGAGGTGAGATATTTCATGTCTGTAGAATGCTCAATACCATTCTAATGCTTAAAAGCTGAAGCAATGCATGCCTGTTTCATGTTTTTCAATCTTGTTTCCCCCTTCTTGCAGGACTATAATTGCACGGTGGATTTTGTCGGATCACCCTTTTTTGTAAGGGAATCAAGTTTCAAAGGCCTGAATGGGACAACATTGGAGACTTTAAGGTTGGATTTGATGGACAAGACTACATCCATGTATCGAGATGCTGATATACTGATTTTCAACACTGGTCATTGGTGGACTCACGACAAAACGAAGCTAGGGTATGATTCTGAAACAGAGAACCTGAACAAGAAGACATCTTCATGTTTTTTAAGTTAACAATGATTTTGATGTTCTTTTCCAGAGAAAACTATTACCAAGAAGGCAATGTGGTGTACCCGAGGCTTAAGGTTCTCGAAGCTTATAAACGAGCTCTCATCACTTGGGCTAAATGGGTCGATAAGAACATAGACCGCAATCAAACCCATGTCGTATTTAGAGGGTATTCTGTTACACATTTCAGGTAATTCCCAAACTGAAAAAAGTAATTTTGTCTGCTGCAAATCTTGTTCTTGACCGTATAGAACCAATGTTCTTTTACAGAGGAGGGCCATGGAACTCAGGAGGACAATGCCATAAAGAAACAGAACCGATCTTCAACACAAGTTACTTAAAAAAGTATCCTTCAAAGATGAGAGCTCTCGAGTACATTCTCCGTGAAACCATGAAAACCCCGGTGATATACATGAACATAAGCCGACTAACGGATTTTAGAAAAGATGGACACCCTTCGATATATAGGACCGTGTACAGGACGGATAAGGAGAAAAGAGAGGCCGTGAACCACCAAGATTGTAGCCATTGGTGCTTGCCCGGTGTACCGGACACATGGAACCAGCTCTTGTACGTATCACTGTTAAAGGCAGGACTAGCGTCTAAGTGGTAATCAAAAGTACTTTGGCTTTGTATTGTTTGTGGTTGTAAAGTATAAACGTAGCCCAATCAAATCTCCCTTATAGAAAGAAAGAGGAGGGTTTTTGTGTCACTGCACCAAAACAGTTTACATTTTTACTGGCTATATATAGGCATTGCATGAGTTTGAAACTTTTGGAATTTGGCTAACTTTATAAATTTTGAATGGTAAAGTTCGATTTATCTTAAACTCACATTAGTTTATAAGTAATTGTTTTCACTTGATTTAATAGGCCTGAGTTTTATGAGAAAAAGGTCGGATAGAGGCGGATAAGGGTGTGTGGTTTATTTGTAAGAGTCTTATTCGTTTGGTAACCGTAGGAAGTTGCGACAGCGATATATTTTTGTTCGTTTAGCTGTTGTATCTATATGCGGTCAATCGTAACGTTCAGATCTTGCGTTTTGCGTTGCAATTTTTTAACCATTGATTAAAATACCGGTGTGATTAAAAATCTGCGATGAATCGTAACCGTCGGCGTTATACAAACGAAAAATATATGTTACAACCGTAATTACAGTGTTGACCACAGTCGCAGCCGTATCCGCCAGCGACGACCAAACGAATAAGAACTGGATAGAAAATCGAAAATAGGACAATATAACGAGAGATTTAAAGATAGAAAATTTAAAATGAAAATAAGAATGAGAAAGAAAGGGATGCGGTTTATTTATAGGAGATTTTTGATGATTGTATTTATCAAAATTTTTTGAAATTTGTATTCGGTCTGAAATTTGAAAATTTGATTTTTATGTTTTGCTGAGTTTTTTTTGTCAGAAATTTGTTGGAAACCGATTCTAACATTCGGTGATTAAAATTAAAACTTTGATCTATGTATTTTCAATAGAAATTTAAAATAATTTTAAAATAAAATAGAATAAATTTTTGTTAGATTTATGAATTTTTGATGTATTTAGGATGGATTTTTGATTAAAATTTTAAATAAAAAAATTGTTATCAGATATTTTTTATATTTCGTCGAAAAGTTTGGTTAATCGTACAATAGTTTTCACTCAAATTGTTATAAAGATACATATTATCATAATTTTTTATACAATTTTCACTACTTTTTTCATAGATTTTTGGACAAATTTAATAAAAGTTTCGTCGGTAATTTTTTACATTTTTTCAAAAACAATTTAACATAAGAAATTTTTAACGTTTTTTAGTTATTTTAACCTTAATGGGAAAGAACAGTGGAACACTATATCGAAAATAGAATTGTTTTCTTTTAGTATTTATTTATGTCAAGGGGTTCTTGTGAAAGAGTTTAAGATAAAGAGATGAAACTGAATAACATTGTATTTTTGTTCTCATTGTTTTTGCTTAACGTTTACAAAACAACTTTACTATTTATCTATACAATGCAATACGAAAAACCCTAATACCAAATGTCATGATCCTGTTGATCTTCACCTATCGTTTAATGATCCAAAAAAGCAAAGCGATTTGAATTTTAACTTGGTCTGATGTACGATCCTCTGCAACCTGCAATCTCACATTCTGCTCTGTTTTTGCTATAGTGTTGTCGATTGTTTTCTGAGAAGATGAACATTGTGTTTTTGTCT
Source organism: Pugionium cornutum (assembly GCA_018901935.1). Taxonomy (NCBI): domain Eukaryota; kingdom Viridiplantae; phylum Streptophyta; class Magnoliopsida; order Brassicales; family Brassicaceae; genus Pugionium; species Pugionium cornutum. Next base: position 9,308,558 of record JAENJI010000014.1, on the reverse strand, counting down.
TGGGTTTCCACTCCATTTGCCCGTGTTATTTGTGCTCAGTTTCAGCTTCATTAGTAATCCAGCATGGTTTTGTTGCAGAGGTTTAATAATGTAAACCAGAGTAAAGAAATGAAGAGAAAATCAACCTTTCAAACAGAGTATCACTTTGACAAACAACCAATACAAGACATTGTGGGTCAATTGTCTTCAAACAGATTGAGTCAAAGAACTGGGCCTACCGGAAATTGGAAGCCCACACTTTCTGCAGACAGTAAACACTGCAAAACTGCAGCATTGGAGCAGAATTGTGACAGGAAATGGACAGCATTGGAGTAGAAATGTGACAGGGAGCAGAGTACAATTATTACACTAAAAAGGGCAAAGACTGAGCAGAGAAATTCAAATCGGTATGAAGCTCTGCAAAGTCTGAAGAGAGAGGACAAAGAAGACATCTGCTAAGTTATGGAAATATGTTTTTTATGTCTCTATAAAATAGGAACCGTAGTTTATTTTGAAAAGGGGAGAGTGAAGTGTCTTTCTTTCTTCTTTGTAAGCAAACGTTCTGTTCTATCAAATGAACAAGTATTATTCATCATTCTAAATGTTTATCAAATAATTCCTCTCAAACATGGCGTTAATGGATTGTTTACGTCAAGTTTGAACCTCAATGTGGTGAAAAGTCTGCTGCCAAGGACTTGGTGAAAATTGAAAGCTCGAAGAAATCTTGAAAAAAAAAGGTAAAGACTAAATAATACCTTCTTATTGAATTACGTCAATTACAATCGTCGTATTTAAAGAATTACAAAGGCAATAGCAAGATGATACATGTTTAACAGTTATCTCAAGTTTTTGGGATGCTGAATTTGTTATATGGCAGAATTTGATTCCTTGTACGAGTAGCCTCCTATGCGTGAGACAACGCTCTGCTTTTGTTTTCAGGTGATGATGGAGGTAGAAGACGATGCAGGCTCCTTTTGTGTTTGGGCTTGAAATGATGCAGGTTTGTGTGTTTTGTGATTGGGATCGAGATTCCGTTTGGGCTGGGAGTTTATTAATTGGCTGATTGAAGTATCTGCAAGCTGAAAATGTGAGGGAATATGTTTAACCAACAAAGATCCCAAAGCAACTCTTTCACGCACATAGGGATGATGCATTTCAAAGTGCTTTGTTTTTTTATGATAGTTGGGTTTACTATTAAGTAAACAACTGTAAATTGTCACATAACAGCTCTGGTGTTGACAGCAATGAAATACCAAGTTCTCGAAATATTGAGCTCAACCATGTAAGGTCAGAAATTTCTGACAATGCTCGATATTAAACCTCTCCAAAAAAGAAAGACGAGAACTTTTCCCAAGTGTACAAGGTTCACACATGAGACCAGTTCTCTTATCTATTGAAATATCCTTAGATCTAGATAACTACCGGAGAATATGAGCATTAGGATGTCCCAATCGTCTATGCCAAATGCTCTCACTAGAAGTATGCTGAACACTGGAATGCAATGCTTGAGTTCTTGACAATGGTGAATCCTTTAGCACATAAAGTCCCTCACTATTTTGTACCAGCATTATTAGCTTCTTGGTAACCTTGTTCTTAACAATAACCACATCACATTAAAAAGTAAAAGAACAAAGATAATCTTTTGTTATTTTTAACATAAACAAGAGAGACTTGGCAATATCGAGGCACACATGAACATTTTTGAGAGGCAACATACCTGTTGATGAAGTTAAAGTTGTTGAACCTGTGTGAGTGATGAGCAAAAAACTCCCATCTGCCACCATTACTGCATCTGAACCAGTGCAGGGCTGAGCTTGATGAAGATTCTGTGAGGAGTTCGTGACATGTGCACTTGCTCCTATGTCAGGAAACCACGTCTGACCTATCTGATCTGAGACATTTGTTATTCTCATTACTGTCATCGCTGCTTGAACATCTTCAAGCTGATAAGAGTTATCAAATTTGTGCGAGCAACTTAAAGTTGGATGTCCTTTTTTCCACAGATCTGACACAGTGGTCTTGTATCCATGTCAGTTGAAACATAGGAGCCTTGATAAGAGGGAAGTTACTAATGAAAACAACGACCTTTGGTAGTAAATGCTCCTTTGCCTCGAACTCATCTTTTATAAAACTGTCCTCTTCCTCTGTTACCATAGTATGTAGAATATGTGTGAAATGTGTTGAAAGCAAGATGTGGAAATACATATGTGTGAAATGTGTTGAAAGCAAGATGTGGAAATACATATGTAATAGAGATATAACTCTGAAGCCTGTCATCATAAGCAACAAGACGAGTAGCTATATCTTCAAAGGTAGGACTTGGCAGGTTATCCATTGATCCTTCAACACTGGTTTTGATAGGTTCATAGTCCCTACCCAAACCATGAAGAGCTGCGAAGATCTTCATCTTTTCATTGGCTGGACTACCAATAGACGTAAGTTGATCACAAATAGTCTTTATTTACTTAAAATAGTTTGTCATCCTCTCTTCTGCCTTTGAAACAGTTTGAAGTTTCCTTTGATGTTCAAAATGATGTGATGATGACACTATGTTGTAGTGTCTTACAAGAGCTAGCCATATTTCTTGGGATGTTTTATATTTGACTACCATACTCAACAAGTCTTCTGAAAAAGAGCCAAGAAGCCAAGAACGTACCACTTGATCGATTTGAACCCATTTTTGATAGTTATGATTTCGAGCATGATGTTTTACTCCATTTATGCATGGAACAATGATGTATTGTCTTGGTTGAGGTGTTGCTCCAATTACAAATCCTAGAAGATTTTGTTCCGAGAGAAATGCTTCAAACTGAAATTTCCAAAGAATATAATTTCTTTATGTCAATGTGATAGTCACACAGTTTGAGATGTTTAAGGAAAGTGAGGAATACAGGTACAGAGTTGTATTAGCCATAACCGATCTGATACCATGAAAGAGTTTAAGATAAAGAGATGAAATTGAATAACATTGTATTTTTATTCTGAATGTTTTTGTTTAACGTTTACAAAACAATTTCATTACTTATTTATACAATACAATACGAAAAACACTAATTTCAAATTTCATGATCCTCTTGATCTTCAGTTATCATTTAATGATCCAATAGAAGCAACACGATTTTGAATTGGTCTGTTGTACGATCCTCTGCAACCTGCAATTGCATAGTCTGTTGTGTTCTTGCTGCAGTGTTTTCGACTGCTTTCTGATAAGATGAACGCTACGTTTTTGTCTTGGACTTCCACTCCATTTGGCCCGTGTTATTTGTGCTCGGCTCTTCATTAGTAATTCGTCATCGTTTTGCTGACGATATCTTGTTCTTCTCATTCTCCATTTCTAAAAGCACCCAAATCATTTCACCAAACACAATTTTCTTTTGGAATTCGAAGGTCCGGAATTCAATTCTGTTATTTCAACTGTTCGATTTGTCTTGTGGTACGTTTTGGGTTAAAATTACATGTAAAGGCTAAGGCTTTTTGGATGTTGAGATGCATTGTATCATTTGCTACTCGTATGAACATGCATGCAGTAGTGAGTATTGATTCAATCCTCTCAACAAAATAAGAATTACAAAGACAAATTATTTCAGAAAATATGAATTACACAGAAAAATTAATTCAGCAAATAATAATTACAAAGTAATATATACCAATTTACCGAAACAATTGTGCATGAACATCGAATCTCACTAGCATTAATTACTGCCCTAACTCCTAACAATATTGTTCCCTGTGTAAATTGAAAATACTAAAACAAGAGCTCAAACGAAGAAATCATTTTATAAGTTTCAGAAACTACTTTTTAAGAAACTTAAAATGGTTAATGATAAAGAGAGAGTAGAGATTAAGAAGCTCTCTGTATGAAAACGGTCTCGAGATCAGGTGGAGAGAAGAACTCTCTAGCGCCGCCGTAGCTAAACTTCAACAACGGTTTTCGTTTCTTCGGCGCTGGAGGACACTTGAACACCGTCGGTATCTTAGCGGAAGCCGCCGTTGGAGTCGTCGGATAGTGAACTTGATCTTCCGTGTCGGTTACGGCGGTGGAGGAGAGGCTAATGGGCTTCATCGGACTCGGAGCACGTATGGAGATTCCAGAGATGACCCATTTCTTTCCTTCAGTTGCTTCTCGATATTCGCCGTCAGACTGGTGGTGGTTCTTGCCGTAATATCCCATAAGTGTCGTATGAGACTAGAGAGAAACAGGGAAATTCCGAATTGACTATTTTCTTTGTTGATAAAAGATTTGATTTGTAGGGTTAGATTCTATATTATAACGAGGGAGAATGTGAAGAGAGGGAGAATGTGAAGAGAGGAAGAATGTGAAGAGAGGGAGACAAGAGACATGAGGTTTTGAGAAGAGGGACTTATAGTCAAACATCGACTTGAAGACAAACCGATCAGTGTCGATTCAGTTCGGTTGGTTTTTTTTTTCCTCGATAAAAATAATTGAGATTGAGATTGAAATTTTATAATTTTGATCCGTAATTTTATTCAGCTCGGAATTCGCATTTGGTAATACAATTCCAAGAATATCCTTGAAACAGATGAGTTATCACCAATGGTTCTAATGTAATATAAACAACTAAAATATAGTATGATATAAAATGCTATTAAAATATATGATATAACATTTTGAAAAAGACGTTTACAAGTAAATATTTAAAAATTGTTAATAACAAGAAAGTAAATTATGGATGAGTGAAAGCGATTGTGGGAAGAATGTGTGAGTGAGTGATGAGATGAACAAATGGAAGAAATATAGAAAATATTCAAAAAGGATATTAATGATAATAGGGGACCCGAGGAAACGCGTGACTATAAGCCATGTGAATTTAATTTGCACTTATTACTTTTAATTATTACAATATTTATTAAGCCTTTGTATATATGAATTTCAGTGCGAGTAAACAATGAAGGTAATGAGGAGATGGAGAGGTCTCGTTTCAAACTTTTGAATATTTAGTCAATGTTGACTCGGTTAAACGATTTGTTGACTTGGGATCAACGTTTGACCACTTTTGTTTTCTTGACCCAGAGACTGTAAAGTCAACTCTCTATTTCCTTTTCGGACTGTAATGGAATATAAAATGGTGGATTTTTTTTTTTAATTATGACTTTTACCAATTAAAAGAAAAACTGATTTTTATATATTTTCTCATAAATCAAAACACTTTTTAAATATGTATGACCATTCCGATATTCGATTCAGTTTAATTTTTTTAATTGGTAAGATTAAAAATTTATTCAATTATTTTTATATTTTGTTTTGGTTTCGGTTTGTTTATACTTTGGTTTCGGTCGGTTATTAAATTTAGCAACTAAAATAACCAAAAAAATTTGGTTATTCGAAAATTACTAAAATAATCAAAAATAACTAAAAATAATCGAAAATAACCAAAATAACAAAAAAATAATCGTAAAATAATAAAAAAAAATAAACGAAAATAACGAAAAATAATTCGATTTTTCTAGATATATTTTGGTTTTTGGTTCGGTTCAATTAGTAACCAATAAATATGATTTTCTAAAATAATATTCGTTTAGTTAATTCTTTTTAACTGAATACCAACCGAAATCTGTTTTTAATTCGGTTTGGTTTTAATTCGATTTATTCGGTTCAGATTATTTGTAAAAACTTACCTTAAAAGCTATGAAAACGACAGAACCGGTCTTGAAGTTAACGATGTAAAAATTCGTATTCTTAACCTTTTATAATTTGTTCGTTTTAGTTTACTACTATGCCAAGAGAATTTTACAAAATAACAATCAAAATGTTTTTATAAAAAATAAATGGTAGGTATTGAAAATGCAAAAGCTATTAGAAATAGAAAAACTGCGTCAAGCAGTGATACAACGATTAGGACAGTACGTGTCTCTACTAGAAGATCTTTTAGATGTACTCTCAAGTCTCACCCAAAACGATCTTGAACAAGCTCAAGACGCCATTGACTTGTTACACTAGCCTCACACGTTCACAAGATTGCACACAATCTTGGAACCCCTCACCAAAACCCTTTTACCCCTTTAGTTTTGTATTCTCTCTTAGAAATCCCAAAACCCTTGAATAAAAGCTCTCTTTTGTGAGTGTTGAATTCGCCCACACTGTTCTCCCTCCTTATATATCCTTATTTCTTCGTGCAAAGCCCTAGGATTTAATTTCTTTTCTCCATGAGATTTTCATATATCTTTTTATTGCAAGTTTCCTTATTCTTTTACAAGAATAAAAAAATTCCTTGATCTTCATATTACTGTCTTTTTGCGTCCTTCCCACTTGGTCCAAGCTTGTTGGATCCTTCCCAATGGACTTCTCACGTAGTCCAACTCTCTGTTTCCTTTCTTTCCATTTCGCTTGGACAGTCTCCACGAGGTCTTGATGTACTGCTTGTGCTACTTCACAAGTAGTTCAAGATGAGTGTCAAACAGCTACATCTTCAGGTATAATTCGAACGTCCAATTAGCTTCTAGCAAAAGTTTGTACTTGGGATTAACGTAATGATATCTTAAGTTCTCATTTGCTTAGAAGTATTAGTGATGTGCAAAATATTTGTGGTTTAGTAACATTCATAGGTCAACATGAATATCATAATCTATCTATTTGTGATCGAGTTTATGATAAAGTAATTAGACTAATAGATCAATTCGTCGTTGGTTCAAATTCAAAATGATAATAATAAAAAATATGATTGATTCATCTCATCACATAATTTTTTTTGTTGAGATTTTGTATGGATGCAAAACAGTATTAGAAAGGATTAAGTAACTAAAAACTTAATCTAAAAGTAATACTTCATTAGTTAACCTTATTTGTATGTAGCTTATACATGTTTGGAATGTTTATGTTGTTGTCCGAAAAAGTATTGAGATATCAGACATGTCCATAAATTTCTCACCTCAATAAATATATGATTTTCTTTGGCTGAGAACTTCGATAGTCCAAGAGTTTGCTCTGCGACACAACCTACAATTCTTAACCAAGAAAAGTAAAATCTTTCCGGTGTACTGTCGAGATTTCAAACCAATATGCGATTCCTTAAGCTCTATTGGGAAGCCAATAGGTGAATCTATGACAATCTTTGGTTATCTTAATTGTTTTGGACGCGAATATGACTCTATTACCATTGTTCTATAGAGCTCGTTGACCAGACAACCACCTCTTACCTTCAATTATGTAATTTTAAAAATTGAAGGATTTGACTACAAGCTTCAGACATATGAGGAAAACATTATTGTGAATCCTCATATGGCCTTTCAGACGCAAATGATAGATTACAACGGAAACTATAGGACAAGAACCCAAATTTTTTTTATGTTTGGTTATATAGGTTGAGGGCGATCAGTCGTAACCGAGGTCATAGGGAATCCTCTACTCGTGGTAGAGAATTTTTTTAACACTAAACCAATCCACACTACTCATGAGAAAGACCAACTTGTTAAATATGCGATCCAATCGGTCACACAATGCTGAAATGTTACAATATGTTCAATAATAACTATCAAGTGGAGAATACCGAAACTGTTCAAGCCTTCTCATCCTTATGCGTGTCATATAACACATGAAAGGATTGGTATCCGGACTTTGGACTCTGCTCACTTTATTGGCTTTACTGATACCTTGTAGAGAAAAAAACTCTTATGATGGAAATGAGACAACTATTTTCAACTTCCACGATGTCGTTGTGGCTAACAGAATGTTTAAAAGGGAAAGAAAAACTTTATTATCTCTCTCAACTCATAAATGTCGTATACACAAGAGTATTTATAATTAAACTTAACCGGTTATAAACCAAGATTACAAACCGAGACATTTTAACCAGATATGATTTGATACTCTTTCCTCAAGTCGAATTTCTTCAAGGTGGAAGAAATAAACTTGAAAATTTGTATCTTGACATGAGAAGGTTGAACGTCTTCGGCGGCAAAGCCTTGGTAAAAAGATCAGCTAACTGGTTCCCAGTTGTGATGTGAAGCAAATTCAGAAAACCAGTCTTTAAGCGATCCCAACAAGATGACAATCATTCTCTATATGTTTCGTTATTTTCTGAAAAACGGAATTGGAAGCAATTTGAATGGTTGTTGTATTATCACATAAAAGATTAGCAGGACCTGAAACTTTAACATGTAAATCAGTTAGCAATTGGTTAAGCCAAACTACTTCACATGTTGTATCAGCAAGGCCCTGTATTCTGCCTCTGCACTACTCCGAGATACAATCTTTTATTTGAAAGATTTCTATGATATCAATGAGTCTCCCAGAAACACACAAAACCCGATAGTGGATCGTCTGGAATCTGGAAAAGCTGCCCAATCAGCATCTGAAAAAGCTTGAAGCCTAATATCAGATGTGGCAGAATAGAACAACCCCCTTCCAGGATCTCCTTTTATGTATCGAAAAATGCGATGCACAGCTTCAAGATGATGCGATCTAGGATTGGCCAAAAACTTACTGAGTTTATGGACAGCAAAGGTTATGTCTGACCGAGTGATTGTGAGGTATAGAAGTTTTCCAATGAGAGCTCTATAAGATTTAGGATCTGTGAGAGGTGTATCAGTTTCAGAATGGAGTTGAATTGTTGAATCCATTGGAGTTGCAACAGGTTTACAACCAACTAATCCAACACATTCTAACAAATCCAAAGCATATTTCTTTTGACTCACATAAATACCTTTAGTAGACCGAGCAACTTCCAGACCCAAAAAATATTTCACTGAACCAAGGTCCTTGATTTTGAAGGCTTTGGCTAGAACTGATTTGAGGCATTCCACTGCATTGTTGTCATTGCTGGTAATTAAGATATCATCCACATATACCAAAAGAGCAACAAATGTCGTGTTAGACTTTTTGACAAAGAGTGTATGTTCTGTCTCACACTGAACAAATCTATTCTTTAATAAAACCTCTGAAAATTTTTTGTTCCATTTCCGTGAATACTGCTTTAACCCATATAGAAATTTGTGTAGTTTCCATATTGCATTTGGTGGCAAAACTTGGCCTTTAGGTGGAGTGTAACCAGGAGATAAAGCCATGTAACTTTCTTCCTCAAGATCTCCATGCAAAAAACCATTGGAGACATCTATCTGAGTTAATGACCAACCATGTTTTGCAGCTAAATCAAGAATGAGTTTGATTGTCACAAGTTTAGCCACATGATAAAAAGTATCAATGTAATCTATACCCTCCCGTTGTGTGTATCCTTTGGCTAATAAACGTGCTTTGTATATCTCAATTGTACCATCAACCTTATGCTTGATTTTATATACCTATTTACATCCAACATAATGCTTTCCTTCAGGTAAAGAGACCACTGAAAAAGTTCCAATGTTAGCACAAGTTTGAAGCTCTTCATTCATAGCTGACTTCCACTCAGAAGATTGCATAGCTTCTTTCTGGGTTCTAACACAGTGGATATATTCATAATAAAAGTGGAATAATGACCTTTAAACCGTGAATAATCCATGACGGAGGACAAAGGGTGTGCCGTAACATTCTCAGTAGAATGTGTAGCCATATTACAATGATAGTTAACAAGATATGAAGGTATCAACTTTGGAAGAAACAAACTTAGTTGATTGAAAAGGAAAAATGGATTCATGGAAATTAAAATAACATTTCAGGATATAGAAATGTTATTGGTTTTCAAGTTGAGTACCTTTGTATCATGAAAGATAACCAAGGAAGATTGAATGTTGAGATCGAGCAGAAAACTTGTGTCTATCTTTTGGATATGTGGAAACATAGCATAGACACCCAAAAACTCTTAAAGAAGAGTAATATGGTTTTCTGTTCAAAAGATGCTCATAAGGAGTTTTATTGTCTTGAAGAGGTGAAGGAGTTCGATTTATTAGAAAAATGACTGTTCGAATGCAATCACTCCAAAATTGTAGGGGAATATTGGATTTAAAGGTTAATTCAAGGGCATTATCGGATCGAATGGCTTTAATTTTGGTTGAGTATTGTGTTTGCACAGTGTGAATGAAGTTGGGAAAAACTTGAAGAACATCACTTTTGTATTTTAAAAGATATACTCATGTTACTCGAGTGCAATCATTTACAATAGTGAGAAAATATTTGAAACCTTATGTGGAAACAACAGAAAAAGGATCCCATATATCCAAATGTATAAAATCAAAAAGATTTTTAGAAAGATTGTTGTTAAAAGGAAAAGATAAACGTCTTTGCTTATAAAATCAAAAAGATTTTTAGAAAGATTGTTGTTAAAAGGAAAAGATAAACGTCTTTGCTTTGCAAGATAACATGTTTGACAATGTGACATGTCTTGAATATTTGGCTTGTGTATTGAAAAGTCTTTAGAAAGAATTTGAAGCTTTGAAAGAGATGGATGTCCTAGCCTTGAATGCCAAAGAGAGCTAGAGACAGTTTTATTTATATTGCAGAGCAAGGAATTTGTGGAAGGTGATAACTTAGAAGTGGTGTCCAGAAAACATAGATTAGGATCTGGCTGACCCAATCATCAAGCCCTGAGTAAGCTCATGAATTGTGTAATATGAAGGAAAAAAGTTAACTGAATTTGCAGAATCTTGAAGAAAAGAGCTTACAGTAATGAGGTTGATATGAAATAAAGGCACAAAAATGACATTATGGAGAAAAAGTCGATGTGATAGCTTGATAGAAATAGATTGATTTATCATAATCTTGGAACTATTAGGTAATTTAATAATAATATCAAATATCCTGTCAATGCTAGTGAACAGATCCCAATTACAACAAACATGGAAAGTGGTTCCAGAATCAGTTATCCAAGCATCGAATTTAAGGCATGGTTCCTTAAGAGTGCTACATGTGAAAGTATCTATTAAATTGGAAGTATTATCAACATGTTGAACTTCACTAACACTTGGCATATGATTCTAAATTTTGTTATGCAGCTGCTAAGCTAAATGTTGAATCTTAGTAGCAGATAGATGGGATAGAGCATTAGATAATTGATGAAAATGTGACTGAACTTCAGGAGAAGTGCTGATCACATTTCCAAAAACATCCATATTCTGTACTTTTTGAAATTTGTCTTTTGTATTAAGGCCAGGTTGATGTCCTTGATGAAAGTGGTTGTTTTGACGAGGTTGAAACTATTTCACACCAGTCAATTGAGTAGTAGAAGGATTTGTTGGTTTGTAGCGAGGTGGGTACCCATGAAGTTTGTAACATTTGTTAACAGTGTGACCTTGTAATCCACAATAAGTACATACATGTCTTTGTTTGAACTTATACCCCTCTGTTACAGGTCCAACAACATCTGAAGTAGTTGTACTATAACGACCAATACCTTGAGAAGTAGTCTGAAAGACTACAACTTCCGAATGAAGAGTTTGCTTGATCGATTTTTGATGCTCATGTTGGATTACCAAGCTTAGAGTTTTCTCTAAATACGGTAAATGATCAAGCATGATTATCTGATCCCGTATGTTCTCATACGAGTCATTTAACAAAACAAAAATTTGATGACAAAATTCCTTTCAAACAATTCCATCCGCTTTGTATCAAGGTCACAACTGCAATTATCACAGTTGCATACAAAAAAATCATGAGCACTCTTCAAGTTTTCCCAGTTAGTAACTAATTTTGTGTAAAATTCATTCACATCTAAAGAGTCTTGCCTAAGACCATGCAACTTCTATTCAATCTGATATAATCGTGGAACACTGTTTTGCTTAAAACGAGTGAGAATTTTCTGCCAAATTCCGTGAGCAGTCTTGACATATAGAATACTGTCCTATAGCTTTCGATATAGAGTTCATTAGCAAAGAACGTACCACATCAATGCATCGAGACCATGAAATTGCATCCTTGTGATTATCGGCAGGCTTCGACAAAGTTCCATCGACGCAACATAGCTTGTTTCTTCCGTTTAAAGCCATGATCATCGATTGATGCCAAGAACCGAAATCGGCAACTCCTGTAAAACAGTCCGAGACTAACGATAATCCCAAATGATCATTTCCACTAAAAAAATAGGGATTTTTATACGGATCGTGATTATCGCGGTTATTCACCATTTTCGAAGTCGGAGAATGAAAAAATTCATAAAAAAACATTTTTCTTTAGACCATAACAGAATGTTTAAAGGGGAAAGAAAAACTTTATTATCTTTCTCAACTCACAGACGTCGTATGAATAAAAATATTTATATTTAAACTTAACCGGTTATAAATCAAGATTACAAAAATATTTTAACAAGATATGGTTTGATAGTGGCCAGCAAATTGTTGAGTATGCGACAATAATTCATTTGCTTTTAGTAACCTCGTAGAATGCCTCATTTCAGTGACGAAAAAGAAACCACAACCTCTTTTTCCAATAAGCGACACACCAACCACAATTACAAGAAGTCTCACAACAGCTAATATGTGTTTTTCGTTCCTACATTGTAAAATAAATGTGGTACATGTCAATGTTCGGTTTTTCTTTAGTATTTTCTTTTTTATAAAATCGATTATTTTCTCCGTTTTATAATAAATATCGTTTAAACATTTTTTTTTTACAAAATAAGTGTCGTTTTAGATTTTTAGTTCACCTAATAATACACAAATCAAATAATTCTGAAATTAAAAACAAAGTTAAACGCTGGTTGAGCTAGTTTTTTTTATTAAAAATCTTACGTTATTGAGAAAATTTTGGGTGAAATACTCATGTAATAAATTATTATTAGATTTAGATCCAAAAAAGTATTTACATACCATAATTAATTTTTCTATGTAATAAATATAAGGATAATTGTGTAAAATATCATTTTTTAAGTTTAAAATTTTAAAAGGTGTTATTTTATGGTATTATTCTAAATATAAATTATAAATATATATAATTTATATTTTATTTAAAATAATTTTTTAATTTTTTAAGATTAATTATACAAATAAATAAATAATAAAATCAGAATATATACATAAATTTAATTTTTTATTTAGATAGAAAATATTATTGAATAAATAATAAATATTTAATAAATATTTAATTAAAATAAATTTTGTATATATTTTGTTTAACTATTATTTAAATTTTTTAATATATTGTATTTATTTTTTATATTAAAATATATTTTAAATAATATTTATTTTAAAATATTTTAATAGTATGAGGTAGTAGCTCACGTCGTAGCATATGAAAGATATAAATTTGTTTTATTAACATATTAGAGATCATTATTATTTTTGTAAAGTAAAGAAATTTTTTCTTGAGAAATACTATATATTAGCACTAAATGAAGTTTTAGTGTCCATAATAGCACTCCATTTAAAAACTCACAAAAATAGCATTTTAAAAAATAAAAAAGATTAAAATATCCTTAATTTTAATTAAAGGAGTGTATATATATTAAATAAAAGGTAATATGTTCATTAGTTATAGTATCATATTGATTACACACTTCTTCTCTCACAACCATTGTCCAAGGTTCGATCCCCCTCCAGACCTATTATAAAGGTATTAATATTTTAATTAAAGGAATGTATATATATTAAACAAAATATAATAGGCCTGTTCGTTTCGTAGCCGCAGGAACCTGCGGCTGCGTCATGCGGCCAAACGTTGTTCGTTTGACCGCCGCAGGTTCCTGTGGTCAAATGCTGCGGTCAACCGCAGAAAGCTGCGATCAAAATTTTTAATCGCTGCGAAATTATAGCGTTTGCGATCAAACAATTGCGATACAACCTGCGGCGACAACCTGCGGCGATCAAACGAACAACAATATTGCTGCGTCTAACCGCAGCGTCTGACCGCAGGTCGCTGCCGCAGACGCTGCGGCAGACAAACGAACAACGCTAATATGTCAATTAGTTACAACAACGATTGGTTACACACTCTTTCTCTTGCACAATTGTCCAAGGTTCGATTTGCCTAATTGTAACTTTTAATTTTTTATTTCATTTAATTATTTTATTTAGGAAAGGCTTCCTTAATATTAATAAATCTTTACTTAATTCAGGTTAGTAGTCACATTTTATGCAAAATTTAGGAAGGTTATATGCAAATTTAGGAAATATCTCTTACGTTTTAAGAATTATTTCCTAAAACGTGAAATTAAATGAGTAAGAGTGTTTATCCACCACGTTGTTCCAACTGTTTTCATCAATAGGATTTATCCAAAAAACAACAGCAAAAATGTTTATCCAAAAAACATCAGTAAAAATGTTTATCAACAATCACAAATAAAAGTTATAAACAAAAACATCAAAATGAAAATTTTTAAACTAAGATTTATCACCAAACTCATAAAAGATGTCAAATGCCAACTTTGTTCTTATGTCTTCTTATGCACCATCATGTAGCTTTGACATATCTTCAATTCTCATTGAATGATATTCAATCATTTTGATCACAAAAAGAGAACAATTAACATCGGTTTTCGTCATAAAAAAGAAAAAAAAATTACATTTGCATCTCTCTCAAAAACTCATTAACGAGCTCAATTTTGCTCCATGAGAATTTTTACAGCAACATTCTGAAATTAGAAGAGAATAATTTTGCAATCACCAAAATTATAATATTTCTTAAGATATCAATGAAAAACTTAAACAGAAATATAAATTTATGATTTAAAAAAAAGTTTAATTTAAACTAAAGATAGATATATATACAAAACAAAATATTTATATATTAGTTAGTTACAGTAGTATAGTGGTTACACACTCTTTCTCTTATAAAATGGTTCAAGGTTCGATCCCCTATTTTATAGAATATTAGGTTAAAGATACATAAAGTTATTTTAGTATTTTTCACTTAAAAAAATATTATTTGTAGAAATTTAGATTTGTGATGCTAATTTAATCATTAAAACATTATTTAATGCTAAATTAGTCAATTACCTTTTTTTTTTCTTTTTTTTCTTTCATCATTACCATTTCACCAACCCAAAACCAAAACCAACACCAACCACCTCTCCACTCTGATTCAAAACTTTACAAAACTCAGAGTCAGATAGAAACAGAAGTGTGAGCGAAATCCATGGCCAAAGCTTGCGGAGTAAAGAGGATGAAGCTGGGAAGCCAAGGCCTTGAAGTATCAGCGCAAGGTCTTGGTTGCATGAGTCTCACCTCCTACTACGGTGCTCCTAAACCCGAAACTGATGCTATCATTCTTCTCCACCACGCAATCGACTCCGGCGTTACTTTCCTTGATACCTCCGATATCTACGGTCCTGAGAGCAACGAGTTGCTCCTTGGAAACGTTTGTTTTCTAAATTCCCGATCTGCGATTGGTCGTGATTACTTGATTTTCGAGATGATTTAGATGGTTGATTCTCTATAAATTTTCCAAGTTAATTGACTCTGTTCTCGTTGGGGAAACATAGATAAACTTTGATGTGGTGATTAGCCTCTTATTCTTTGAGCTTCGTATCTGTAGAAGAAATGATTCCGTTGTTGCAATTTTGAATTCTGTCAGGCTTTGAAGGATGGGGTTAGGACGAAAGTGGAACTTGCCACCAAATTTGGAATCAGTTATGGAGAAGGAAAGAAAGAGATAAAGGGAGATCCTGCATATGTCAGGGCTGCATGCGAGGCTAGTTTAAAGCGTCTTGATGTTGCCTGTATTGATCTTTACTATCAGCATCGGATCGATAATCGTGTCCCTATCGAGATCACTGTAAGCATTCTTACTTTTCACCAAAGGAAATGATGTGTTATATAGTTTAGTATTTCAAGGGTAAGCATTTTTAGTTCATCTCAGAAAGCTTCACACCTTTAGAGTTGGGTTAAGTTCGGACTGATAGGGTCGACAAAACTAGATTGTAGATCATGCTTTAATGCTTAAATCGGAATTGCGGAAATTGCTAGCTTATATTCATGAAGAACCAAAGTTCGGTAAAATGAACTTTGACGGGAGCGAAATTGGAACTTCTCATCTATCCTCCCTTGAAAAAATTCTGTTTGATTAGACTCCTTTACGATCGGTTCTGACCTCTAATTGGGTTGCCACACTTTTGGAACCTATGTTGGAAAGCTACCCCTTTCGCTGAGCTTTGCAATTTCTGCTCTGTCAATTCCTAGATGGGAGAGCTCAAGAAACTAGTTGAAGAGGGTAAAATCAAGTACATCGGCTTGTCTGAAGCTTCTGCATCAACTATAAGAAGAGCACATGCAGTTCACCCAATAACTGCCGTGCAGTTAGAATGGTCCTTGTGGACTAGAGACGTGGAAGAAGAAATTATCCCAACCTGCAGGTTTTCTGTACTTCAACCCTCTTTCTTTGTGCGCTATTCATCAGTCACCTAACATTTTCTTTGTCTTTCTTCAGAGAACTTGGGATTGGCATTGTTGCTTACAGTCCTCTGGGACGCGGGTTCTTTGCATCAGGACCCAAGCTTGTTGAGAAGCTAGACAATAATGACTTCAGAAAGGCAAGTGTAACGGTTTTGTACGACTTGTTTGATTGATGAACCTTAGATGAGCTATATGGATGTATATTAACTCCCTGTATATTTGCTCAACTCTGTTTCCTATTGCAGACTATTCCAAGATTCCAACCGGAAAACTTAAACCACAACAAGATTCTCTATGAGAAAGTTTGTTCAATGTCAGAGAAGAAAGGATGCACTCCCGGACAACTAGCGCTTGCATGGGTTCACCACCAGGGAGATGATGTTTGCCCCATCCCAGGAACCACTAAGATCGAAAACCTCAATCAGAACATTGGAGCTTTGTCAGTGAAACTCACTCCAGAAGAGATGTCCGAGCTCGATACCATTGGTCAACCAGATTCTGTGAAAGGAGAAAGATACAATAACATCATGCCAACTTTTAAGAACACTGAGACTCCACCATTGTCTACTTGGAAAGCGGCTTAAAAAACCAGATAAGTTTGTATGATTGTGGAAGTGCATCACATTGAAGTGGTCTAACTTCTCCCCAGTGTGAGATCAAGGCAACAATTGTGTGTTACCTTCAACAATAAAGTATTAAATGCCTTCAATTTATATTTCCATACATTGTGACCATACTCTATAAGAAACTGTACTGTTCTGTTCAAAAGTATGTTGCAGATGCCGCTTGGTTTATTATGCTTTTTACCTACGATAAAGCTGAGCATATAAGTAAAATATGATATGCCGTTTGAAGAAGACACCAAACCTTACAAAGATGTGTTCTCCATAAGAACTTAAATAACTCTCATCTAAAACCTCTATAGTAAAAGCTTATCTATACAACCAATTCTAACACAGATCTGTGCAACGAATTCCTAACCACAAAACATTTAGGAACCGGAAAAAAATAATCAGTTTTTAGACATGAAACGATTTGAAAAGGGTTCAGTGTTAAACCTTCCATGTCTCATTAGTCGATAGCACAAAGGGTTCCACAAGATTCCATCTTGTTTTTTGCAAGAAAGTTTGGCAGTTGAAAAAACATCTTCCGTCAGTCTGGGTCACATCAAACAACTGCCAACAATTTCTTGTGCTATTTCCTTCAGCATTGGTCAAAAACCAGCTTCCTCTCCTATCAGTTTCTTGGCTCATGTTTCAAATGGATGCTTGAAGGAATCATATACGATACTGGCTGCGTTACATAAAGACAAAAATAAATACTATTATAACATCAAACGTGGAGTGAACAAAAAGATACAATCAGATTTTCCATAATCCACCCAGATATAAAGCA
The DNA here is from genome assembly GCA_018901935.1 of Pugionium cornutum. Classification (NCBI taxonomy): domain Eukaryota; kingdom Viridiplantae; phylum Streptophyta; class Magnoliopsida; order Brassicales; family Brassicaceae; genus Pugionium; species Pugionium cornutum. The sequence goes on along the minus strand of JAENJI010000014.1, from coordinate 9,290,975 downwards.
AAGTTGTTATAAAAGATCAGTCCCACATAATATTAGAAGCTGGCTTTTCTGGGTTATAGAAGTCTGATTATTAGCAGCGATGAGACATTTAAGAAAGACAGCTTTGGTAGGGGAATCAAATGAATTTTTTTTAACCCTCTTAATATTCAGGAACATCATACCTTTAAGGGTCCTATCCAAATTACGTATGCAAGATCACTTTTACCTGCGTTGTACTAGTCATTAAATTGTGTGTGAGATCATTGTTAACTGAAACAGGTAGAGGCGGCATCCGGCTGATGATACCAGGCATCTCCTTCATGCTGCAGCAATGATAAATCAGAGTTTATTAAATCAAGCTTTTATAAAAGAGAAGGAGAAAGACGACAGAGGAAATGTATCACTAGTGATTCAACATGCCATTCGATACACATACTCATTCAAGATGGCACTGATGTTATTTTTTGCCAGATAAAACAGACTGATGTTATCCTGTGGCTGTATGCAAGAAAAAAAATATAATAAAATAAGATGTCTGTCAGGATCGGAACTCCATTGCAAAAGGAGAACAAGATGTACCAAAAACAATAGTATAAACACTGTGCTCATGTAAAATACGATCTATGATCTTTCCTATTCCATTTCCTGCAAATCCCAATCTTTTACTACCAACCAGCATTTAAATCAGATTCACCCACGTAGGATTGCAACAAAAAATTACCTTGCACGCAGAAAGGTTTGAAGAAATTTTACTGAAAGCTTGAGCATTCTGCCGTAGAAGCTCCATAACTGTATCACTTAAACCTAAGTAAACAGGAAATTACAAAATATATGAAACCTGAAAATGTAACATCTGAGAATAAATGTATCTAGCTAACAAGATTGATTATTCTTTTTAAGATGGCAGAACTAAGGAGATTAGCCACAAATTGCCCAGCGTGTCCAGGAAATCTCCAACTTAAAGTGCCTACATTCAGGCATCGAAAAGATGAACCACTAATTGCCTAGTACATTTGATTGAGATTCCATACAAGATGCACCTTGTCTTTCTGAAATGATCCTTCTTTACAGTTATGTCATATGCAGGATAAAGAAGAAGATGATCCTTAAAATACTGTGACCCAAGTAGTACTAACCTTCAAATGGCATGCGTTTACTCTGGCACATCTTGTTCATGACATATGTAGCATTTTGTTGTGGCACGGTTGAGAGCATGTTCAGTTTTGGGGATAAATCCACCACCTTAATCAAAAAGAAACCAGTTACTTGTATGTTGGGTTTCTGAAGGAGAACAAGTTTGCAGCCAGATTAAAAAACAATTACTTACAGCCAATAACCTTTTTTATATCATAATATAACCTACCCCATCTACCCTAATTATTGAGTTACAGATGAAGATATACCTTAGGGCTCAGTTAAGAAACATACCTTTCTATAGCTAACCTTTGGGCCGGCACTATGCTCTTCCCATTTTCTTCGTTTTTGCTGCAAAAATGGATGCCATTCTTAGCCAAGAAAAACTTAAAGATCATGGATTCAAGTTCTAGCAAACTCGCAGTTATTATAAACACCAAAAGGGGTAACATTTAAGCTTTATGCTTGAACGAGTCATAATCTGCTCGTACAAAAGTCATAAAATATCGATCCATTTCTTCAGCCTAACTTGATAGAAGAAATATGACAGGGTGGAGACAGTAAGGCTAAGCCGCTAAGGTAGTTATTCGGCACAGTAATTTGTTAAATTTTTTTCCAATTTTTATTATGTCAATCTAACACTATACTTTAAGCCTTACTTTAGAGAATACAAACAATGCATATAATTCCAGAGTTGGCCATATGAAAATATTATACTTCATAAAGGTAACATGTCAACATAAACATCAGAAAGTGAAAATTCCAGGAACCTGACATCACCCACAAAGCGATCTTAGTTTCAAGGTAACTACAGAAATCAAATCAAGCTTTTGGTCACTTCAAATTCAATCATGACGCCAAAGCTAACAGAAAGCCATATCTATCGTCAGCAATACTTGTTATTTCTCTCCTTGGACACCCTTAGCTATACTTTAGAGAACCTTTATGATATGGAAGGGTTTCTTTACATCAATACAGCAACAGAACTTTTATAGCCAAAAAAATATAAAACTACTTTTCTTATAGGGCTTTATCTTTAACAAAGCATATACACAAAGTCGCACACCATATTGGTTCCTCTATATTGTGCATGTGCTTTAAAAGTTATAGAAATATCTCCGGCACCAATATTTTCATGACAGATACTATTTTTCTCTTTCATTTCACAAACAAAAGGACATTAGCAAGAACTCATGAATAACAAGAAGTATGCAAGTCGCTCACTAAAACTTAATGACTAGGCGTTAGGAGCTCACCGTCATCCATTTACACCTCATTGCTACATCCCGTACACTTTTATCTGGTAGAGTTGATGCGATCTTTACATACTTAGTAACCTGCGGTTCATCTTTAAATCTACAAAAGTCAAGACAACGGTTTCAAGTAAAAAAACAATGACCTAGAAAGTTAGAAACATCATAAGACATCGAAAGGTTAAACTACCATTGGAAGTATGAAAGAAAAGCAAATCTAAGCCAGCTTTCCTAGAAAACTAAGGATCCTAAACCGATATATCTATAAGAACTGAATTGGCTTATGATTCGATATAACAATAACACGCAAGGCACCCCTTTTTCTTTCCATCTACATCCTTAAATCGTGCACCATAGAAAAAATATATTAAAACTACTTCTCAAAAGATACAATATTTCTCTACTTAAAACTTGCAGAGAACACTGGATAATTAACATTGTGTAATAGCTACGAACTATAAAACTTGCAGAGAACACTGGATAATTAAGAGGAAAGCGCAAAAGGAAAACACTTACTTTGCGAGGCCTTTCTCCAATAAGTACTGCTCCTCAACAGACCAGTCGACAGCCAAAGCAGTTGCATGTTTGAGGCCAGCCGGAGAATTTACAGTAAGGTGGAACCTCGAAGAATCAGTCATGCTCGAATTCGCTGGAAATACTAAACCGGTCGTGCTAGTGCTCGGTACGCAGTAATTATCCATCGGAATCAGCCCCGGAGAGCTTTTTAGGGCGTGTGATTTTGAGCTACAACCTACAAAACATGTTCGATTTAGGGTATTAGCAATTCAGAATTACATGGGAAGCAAGCCAAAGACATAAGAGAATTGATGAAAAACTCAACTCGTATTTAAAAGATGAGTATGCCTCTTCGGAGCTACAACTGGCCTCGATACAAAACCCTAAACCCCAACAATTGGTATTGCAAATAGAGATGAAATCGTGAAGAAAGAAACCGAAACTCCACAGATCGCAAAGAGAAATAGAGATGAAGATTCAGAGGCGCAATTCGCAGCGAGAAGCGAACTTCTAATTGCAGAACCTGGCGAGGAGAAAGAGGGAGAGAGAGAGAGTAAATGGTGGTTTTGTTTTCGGTTATTTTCTTTCGCCGTTAGTTATTCATTTTATTCCATTGTGGTTTTACTTTTGTTTTGTCCACTCTCCGAAAAGAGAATATAAATTGAGAGATAGCCCTGCCATTCATATATACGGTTCGATTTTGATTTCCATCGATTGTTTTTAGTTTTTTTTTTAATTTTAAGATTAAAAATTTCTTCGGTTATTTTTATATTTTAGTTTGGTTATATTTTATTTTTAGTCGGTTATTAAATTAAAAAACTAAAAATAATTAAAAATAATTTGAAAATAACCAAAGTAATCAAAAATAATAAAAAATAATAAAAATAATAAAAAATAATTAAAATAATAAAAAATAATTAAAAATAACCAAAATAACAAAACAAAAAACCAAAAATAATAAAAAAATAACTGAAAATAATCAAAAACAATCGAAATAACCAAAATCTAATAAAAATAAAAAAAAATATCTGAAATATTTCGGATAACCAAAAACAACTGAAAATATTTCAGTTTTTTTTAATATTATTTTAGTTTTTGGTTTGGTTTCGGTTAGTAACCAATAACCATAATTTTTCAAAACATTATCCATTCGATTAATTTTTTATAAACTGAATACCAACCGAAATCTATTTTTCGGTTTGGTTTCAATTCGGTTCAGTTGGTTCGGATTATATACCCATGATTATTGAAAGAAATATGAAGTGTTAATTACATAATTATATAATTAATTTTTTTAAATAAGTTTTGATTTGATAAAAATATGTTTGCAATTTTTTACATTTAAAATCATTTTTATTATAATAATTATTTTTAGAAAAAATATGTGATATGTAATAAACACCGAAAATCAAATATATATTACGGAAATAATTATTAATTGTTAATATGTTAAAAAATCAGTTTTAAAAGTTATTAGAATTTGTAATAAAGTTTTCAAAAACACAAAATAACTTTATAATTTTGTGCAGGTTGTGTTTTAAAACAATTAATGAGGTGACTCAAATTTATATAAATTTTGCGTAGTTGAATCCAAATTAGACAGAACAAACTCGACTGAAATGAATAAGAAAAGGGAGACATAAAAAATATCATATTATACCATATAAACCTCATATTATACCATATAAATCTCGTAAATTATACCATATACTTCAACTTGGACAACAAAAAACTTCAATTTTTATTGAATTTTGATTTTAATTAAAAAAATTCTCATTGACTAAGCCATTTTAGATTTGATATCGATTTGGAAGTTCGGATAGATCCAATTATATAATAAGCATGGATATTCCCTTGAACCAAAGGGTGTGCCTCTAGTTCGGCTAAGATGAGTAAACCGCGAAAAAGTACTAACTGTTAGTATCAACTGAGTTAAGTATAAATTTAGTTAATTTAAAATAATGTTAACCAATACTCACAGTTTAAGCTCATCATAAGTCTAACAAAGCAGGAATGCGTCAGTGAGTCCAGTGCTAGGAACATCTCTTTACAGATTTTAATGGTTTCTTATTATCTATCAAGAGTAATAAAATAACTACGGTTTACTATAATTATTTCAAGTAACATAGTAAAAACAAATTATCAAGTAACATAGTAACAAAAATTATCTCTTTCGTTTATCTATATATTGTTCAGCCTATATTCTCCGATCAAAATTAAACAAAACAACTTAGGTTTTGAGAAATGTAATCTATGTTTTAAAAAGGAAAACTAATATTTATTTGTCAGCGAGTCTCAAAATACAACAATGAGTCTCAATACAACAACCTATTTGATAATTTCTCTTTTAATTTTGCATGTTTATTTTTTAACTATTTTTTTTATATATTTCTAATTTTTTAAATCTAAATCTTTGTCATAAATATCATATTAATGTTTATAAATGATCTTTCAAAGCATCCATGGCCATCTTTAATATCTCGCGAAACTGGACGTGAGATCTAACGTTTTGAGAAATCTTTTTGACTCCTTGAAACCGGCAAAGATCATCCATATTATAAGGTTATGCAGTCGAGTTATTGGATCGATTTCATATTGGGTCGAGGTAGGTCTTGAAAATGCGAAGTTTACTTCTAACATATATGATATTGTGGAAATTGGGAGAGGGATCATCAAAAGTTTGGGATTATAAAAAAAGGAGAATGAGAAGAGTTTCATTAACAAAATCCTAAGTTCTATTGTATTCCACTAAACATATCTATAAAATATAACTTTTTTAAAATATTTTTTATCAAATATGTTCTATAAAATATAATTTTTCTAAAATTTAATATTAAAATAACTTAAAACCTTTTAAAAAAAATTAACCCTAAATTAAAAAAAAAATCCTATTTTAATTATATTTTTAATTTTTTATGGTAAATATATATATTCAAAAAATAATTTGTGATATTTTTGAATGTTAAGTTTAGAATATAAAATTTAGAACAAAAATTTAAAAATATACTATTTTACAATATTATTCTTAAGATTTTGTAATAGAGAAATATAACATCTGTGATAAAAATATGGAGAAAATTATTCACTTTTTTACAGTAGAAAATTGTGATCTTTATTTTCGTATAAAGTATACATCATTTATGTTTGCGTAGATTTCATATAAATCTTTAGTTTAATTTAATTTAAAATTAGATTTACACTCACATCCGGTATGAAAAAAAATATTTCTACATTATAATTTAATTATTTATTTGGTATATATAAACTAAATACATATATAACTGATCTCTTATTTAAAATATTTTTAAAATTTTTTAATATTGATTATACAAATGAAATAAAAAAATTATTTTATACAAAAGTAAAGATTTGTAGATGTGATCAATATTTAGTTATTTTAAAATTTTGTTTTATATTTTGTTTGATTAATTTTTTCGTTTTTAATATTTTATTTTATATTATATTTATATTTTTGTCGAAATATTAAAAATTTACATATATTTTTAAATATTTGTTTAATTCTATTTTCATAAATATTATAATAAATTATGTTTATGTAATATTTTTTTTTTAATTCTCTGAAAATATGACACGTTACTGTGATATACTTGTACATCAAATCTAAGTTTTTTTTAATTCAAATCTTTATCAATTAACATATTAATGATTTTATGTCAACATAGTTTAATTGTAGCAACCAACCCTTAAACTCTTAGTTACATTCATTTTGGTGTTGGAGGGTTAGGCCAAGGCCCAAAATTTATTTGCATATATTTTAAAGACACGTGATTTTATCTTCCAAGAACAATCTTGTCTTAACCACTGGAACATTCAGTTGTCTTCCTCAAAATTCCGACATTCAAATTTATCTCAATTTCACTGGATAAACAGATCCAAACACTTTCTCTGCTTTGCTTAGATTCCTTCACAACTACTCTGATTCAGGTAATTTATCAATTATATAAATAGAAGCCCTGTGTGCAGTAGAGTCTCCCAATTAAGCTATCATGGTTGAAGTCAATACTTTTTTTCCTTGTAAAAGAAGTGAATTTTGTTATGGTTACGTCTTGGGTTTGATCCTCAAGTGATTTAGATCATGATAGTTTGCCTTCTCTATTACTTATTCCAAATGATTTTGTTATCTGGTCGATGAGAATTCTTCACCATGTTTCGATGTCAGTAATGGAACCTGGTCTGAACACGAGAAGAAAGCTTATGATTGTGACCAAGTTCTGAAGGAACCTATGCGAAGAAAGCATACATTCTTCGAAGGATTCGTGTGAGAAAGGTAAAGTTCCAAACTTCATATTTCTCTTTATTCTTCATCTTACCCATTCCCATTGTCCTTAATTTATGTCAGAACAAAGATTTCAGTTAATTTAGGAACTTTAACTCGGATCTTTAGTGATTTCTTGTTCTTGCTCTGTTTGCTGTTAACTGAAAATTCTTCTTCTTGCTTTACAGAGAACTGAAATGATGAATTTGGTTTCTCTATGTGACATAAATTCTGGGTTTGTGCCCATAAAGTCATCTGATTTGTTTGTGAAACCAGCGTTCAGAAGGTAATGCTTTATCCAATCTTCCTTTGTAATCAAGAATTGGAAATAAGAGATAGATAACTTTGGATGAAATCTTAAACTTTGTTCTTTGACAATAACCTTTATGTCGATGGTGGATTCATCTACTTTGAGTGTCACTAAATTTACTTAGCTTAGCTTCCCAGAGGAGATATAATCCCAAGAGTACCGGTGTTTAATGCGAATACACGTGAGAATCTGAGTTCTAACAGAAGAAGAAACCTTAGAGTTTGGCCAATCTTTTGTAAGAGTTATGAGAACAAAGCAAAATTGTATCAAGAAGAGGAAATTCCCAAAGCAAAATTGTATCAAGAAGAGGAAATTCCCAAAGCAAAGTTGTATCAAGAAGAGGAAATTCCCAAAGCAAAATTGATATGGAGAGCAATCAAACTACCCATTTACTCTGTTGCTTTGATTCCTCTTACCGTATGTTTCCCCGAAAAACCTTCTATTGCTCCATTTCCTTTATATGCTATGGAATATTTACTGTTCAAATGGCACAGGTTGGAGCTTCAGCGGCCTATCTGGAGACGGGTTTATTCCTAGTTAGACGTTATGTTACTCTTATGCTGTCATCGATACTTATCATTACTTGGCTCAACCTAAGGTGATTGATTGATTCCCCTAGCATTCTCTTTCACTCTATTATCTAACACTTTCTCGTATTTGCTCTTTCCACACATTATATTATGGCAGCAATGATGTTTATGATTTCGATACCGGAGCTGATAAGAACAAAAAGGAATCTGTTGTAAATCTGGTTGGAAGGTAAATATCAAAGAATAAAGTTTGAACCTTTCGAATTTATGTTTTTTTCTTTCGATTTCCTCCTAACAAAAATGTTTCGTGGGTTTTACTTAGTCGGGCAGGAACCTTAACGGCTGCAGTTACATCGCTCGTTCTTGGTGTTTCTGGTCTAGTTTGGACATCTATGATAGCAAGAAACATCCGTGCAATATTATTGCTTGTCTCGGCCATATTCTGCGGCTATGCATACCAGGTGAATGTAACTGCCTAGGTGACAATTTGATACTAATTTAAGAGAATCTAATTTGTGCAATACTTTGGAATTGGCTCTAGTGTCCGCCATTCCGGTTAAGCTACCAAGGATTAGGAGAGCCTTTATGTTTTGCAGCATTTGGTCCATTTGCAACAACTGCTTTTTATCTACTTCTTGGTAGCTCAAGGTATGTCAGAAAACTAGTTCTATCCCTAAATCAAACTTTGTTTCCATGAGTTGTTAATAACCGAACCGGATTTGGCAGCGAAATGAAGCATCTTCCGTTAAACAGTAGGGTCTTTTCGTCATCTCTCCTTGTTGGTTTCACCACATCACTCATCCTTTTCTGCAGCCACTTTCATCAGGTTGGTTAAAGAAAACCGCTGTTTATTGATCCGGAAATGACTCAAACAATGCTTGATTATGTACCTTTATATTCAACAGGTTGAAGGAGATTTAGCTGTGGGGAAATTTTCACCTCTGGTACAAATGAGGGAAAAAGAAAACTTAAACCGGGTCTAAATATGAAGATGATGATTGTGTTTTATGATTTTGATTGCTTTTCCTTTGGTTTACACAGGTTCGTTTAGGGACTGAAAGAGGAGCTTTTATAGTGAGATGGGCTATTCGTTTGCTATATTTGATGCTTCTTGTTCTTGGTTTAACAAAGATTTTGCCAGTAACGTGCACAGTAAGTTAACAACAGATTTGTGTTACATAACTGAAAAAAACAAGAAGATCTAAAAGCTCATGTTTTGTTGGGTGTTTCAGTTGATGTGTTTCCTTACTTTACCAGTTGGGAATTTAGTTTCAAGCTATGTCGAAAAGAATCACAAGGTAAAACAATATAAAGAGATGAAAATTGAAATATATATACTTAGTTTAATTTATGTAAATTTTGAATGCAGGAGAATGATAAAATATTCATGGCCAAGTATTATTGTGTGAGACTCCACACGTTGTTTGGAGCCGCCTTGTCGTTGGGACTCGTCATCTCTCGTTAGATTTCCCTCTCCAATCATTTTTTTTGTGTGTTTTCTCTTAGGCTTTGTTGTTATCTCTGATTGATAACTTCAAATGTTGTGTAAAAACCTTTTTTTATGTTACTATATATATCATTCTGTATTTAAAAAAACGTGAACAAATTAACTTTGGATTTGTTTATTTTTCTTTTTCCTTTTTTTTCTTCCGAGGAACATTCGTTTCTTGAAATTCTTTATTTTGTTTTAGTTATGTGTTTTTGTGCATATTAGCTGCACTAAATTTAGGATTTCCAAACATCTTTAAGAAAGCGTTTTGTAAGGTCTCGGCTTTCTAAGCTTCAAAATAAGCTTTCTAAACACATTTTTGAATCACTTGTAATAATTTTTTAAGCTTCATTTTATCATATGAAAGAGTTTGTTAGAATTTTGGTATATTTCGTAGGACTGTAAAAAATTTTGGTATATTTGAAAACTACGATTAAAAGGATTGAAATTTCGATTAAATAAAAGATGAATTTACGAAATCGAGATTTGATTTCTTTTTTAATTTATTAATTTTTTTGCAGTGTGGTGATTTTGCGATTTTTGTATCCAAGACTATAATTGTAGGTTTTGTAGCATCCAATTTTAAAATCTCCGAACAAAAATTTTTACGGTATACTTTCGAAACTTATGCGATTTCGAGAAAAAAATGAGAGATTATGATAAATTTTCACAGAAAAAATATGTGAGTAGAAAAACCCGTTAATGAGAAACGAATGCTGGTATTATAGCATGAGAGAAACAATTTTGTAATCGCTAAAACACAGGTAGTGGAACGCAACCGTGAAGAAGATCGTAGGTACGATTTTGATTCGGCTTTAGTCAAAACTGTTAAATCAAATTTTCCCTAAAAGAATTTTATTAGACTGATGGCCACTCACCACGACCCGAATCCGAATCCGGCCGGGCGGTGGCCGCGTGTGCGTAGCTTTATTTCTTTTTTCTTCAACATCTTTAAGATTCTACATACACTCTTCTCATGTATGATAAATAACATTTATAGGTTTTTTCAAGAATTCGATGACATATTTGTCATTTGTATTTCAATAATTTTTACAACCAAATTTAATTTAAAAATATAGTACAAATTGAATATGCAAATTTTATCATACAAATTGTTCAACATTTTTACATAGGTATAAGATCATGTACATGTGGCTATAAGGTTATTTAGAAATTGGATATGTTATCAAGTAATTTGGCTGGATTCACGACATTTATGAAACTAAGAAAAAGGAATGATAATGCAGAAGCCGACTTATAGACACAAGGGCTATACGGTAATTTGATTGATAGCCAACGAATGGACTCAAGTCACGGGAACGTTAAAAAATAAAACAAATATAAATAATCACGAGCATATCTAATGTCTTCGCAAAACGACAGCATACCAAAATAGTAGAAGGCATTTCTTTTTGTAAAGCCATTTTTTATGATCAAATGATATGATCTTTTTCATATCCGACTAATTTTTTTAAAAGATTTGTTCATTCATCGAATTTCAATTATAATAATATATAAACTACAATTGTATAAAATCTAGAACAAAATCAAAGCAATAATAGCCACGTGAAAACAAACTCTACAAATTTATTATCCACTCTCATATGTTTTAATTTATCAATTTATAATTTGATATTTTGAACTGAAACTAACTATTTATATGAATGAATTATTTAGTTATGGATAATTCTGTAAAATAGTATATTTTAAATTTTTATTCTAAATTTGACATTATTAGTTTAAATTCTCGAAACAAAATAGATTTATACCCACGTCATACGTAGGAAAAATATTTATAAATTATATAATATTGTTTATGAGTAAATATAAATTAGATATTTATATAATTTTAACTCTTATTTAAAATTATTTTTAATATTAATTTATATATATATAAATTAAAGAAATAAAAGTAATCATTTTTTATGAATTTAATAGTATTTTTTGTTAGTTTAATAAAATATATTGATTATTTAACTAAATTAATCACAATGACATCTATTGTAATTATTTTATTAAGTTAAATTTATTTATATATTTATTTGAAATTTACTATGGTGATAACACATCAGCATGATATTTCTGTTAATGACACGTTAGAATAAAATTATTTTTTAAAAATATTTCTCAAATAATATATTAAGGATTTAAGATTAAAATAAATTAAAAACTTTTTGTTAAATGAAAAAAATTAAACTCTAAATTATAAAAATGAATCCAAATATAATGTTTTAAGTTTATATATAATGTATTTAGGGTAAATAAGTATTTTTCATATAATTTTTTGTGATATTTTTGAAATTTTAATTTTATAGTGGTAAATTTGAAACAAAAATTAAAAAATGCTATTTTAAAGTATTAATCTTTATTATTTTGCAAAATGGTTAAAATGTTTTTACCAAAACAAAAATAAAGTATTATTTTGATAAAAAAAAAGACTCAGCTATATATGGCTTTAAGTTTTAAAGTTTAATTAGGTTTATACCCACGCCATGCGTGGAGAAAAATATTCATAAAATATATTTTATTAGTAAATATAAATTAAATATTTATATAATTTTAATTTTTATTTAAATTTACTTTTAACATTAATTTTTGTATATATAAATTAAGAAAGAAAAAAAGAATTTTTTTATGAATTTAATAGTAGTTTTTGGTTAGTTTAATAAAATATATTAATACTCTAACCAAATTAATAACAATGATATATATTGTAGTTATTCGAATAAGTTAACCCATTTATATATATATTTGAAATTTATTGTAACGATGAAATGTAAACATGATATTTCTGTTAATAACACGTGAGAGTAATATTATTTTCTTAATTTTTTTCTCAAATAATATATTAGAGATTATGTAATAACTTAAATCTATTTATATTTATTTAAAATTATTTATAAATTAACATATTAAAAATTTAAAGAAATAAAAATTATTGTTTTTGCAGAGGTAATAGTATTTTTTGGTTAGTTGAATAAAATATATTGATTCTTTATCCAAATTAATATCAATGACATGTATTGTAATTATTCTAATAATTTAAATCCTTTTATATATTTAAACTGAAACTCGTTATAGTGTTGACACGTCAACATGACATTTTTGTTAATAACACGATAAAGTTAATTTGCTAAAAAGTTTCTCAAATAATATATTAAAAATATTTTTGAGTACATCTTAAAAGGAAAACTTCAACAGGAGATCTGTTAAAATACAAATGAATCTGTTAAGTCATTTTGGTTATAAAAGATGTTAGTTAATTTAGAACAAAAGAACAATTTCATATAAAAAACAAAAAGATGATAAGTATTCGTGTATGCATACAGTACACACCGTATGAATATACACAAAGGTGCACACATGCAGTTACGTGTAGTGCATATACGCATATATATAATATATTATTATAAATGTTGGAATTTATATAAAAACGTCCAAGGCAGGTAACATATATTTAATAATAATTTGTATTATTTTATTAATTTTTATTTTTAATATATAAATTTAGAAAATAAATTTAAAAATATTATTTTAAAGTATTACTTTTCATTAGATATTTTTTACGCATCTTTTAGGTTTCAATTTTTTATACGAATGGTGACTTCAGGCTTGTCTTTTTTTTTCCATCATGTTACAAAGTTACACCTCATTCTCTATGTGTTTTGTTTTGCAATTCAAAAATAATTTCACCATTTTATTATTCTCCTCGATATTATAATAATTAGAGTATAAACTCTACAAAATTAAATTCTTCATTCCAATTTGAAATATCTAATAAATCGATTTTCTATAATTTTTATATCTTTTTTATAGATTTATATTTACATCATGCATGCGTAAAGAAAAATATTTATAAATTATATAATATTATTTATTAGTAAATATAAATTAAATATTTCTATAATTTTAATTTTTATTTAAAATTATTTTTAATATTAATTTATATATATATATATATATTATAAAAAATTAATTTTTTATAAATTTAATAATATTTTTGATTAATTTAATAAATATATTAATTTTTTAACCAAATTAATAACATGATATATATCGTAATTATTTTAATAATTTAAATATATTTATATATTTATTTGAAATTTATTATAACGTTATCATGAAATTTTTGTTATATAAGATATCAAAATAAAATTATTTTTTCAAAATATTTTTTAAATAATATATTAACGATAATCAAGATATTACCCAATTTCAATAATAGTCTAAATGTGAAATTAGTCAAAGAGGCTTATATCGTATTTTCATTTTTATAACATCCAATTTAATTTCTTTCTTTATCCGTTTTTAAGGCAATTATTAGAGATAACTTTGAAAGTAAGATGTATATTTTGCCGAACAAATATTGTTATACAAATTTAATTATAAAATTAAATTCTGAAATCTAAGCAAAAAACATTTTATTATTATTATAAAGACTTAATGATTGGATATGTATAAAAATTATAGTAAAATTAAATTATTTATGATAAATGTAATTCTAAGTTGAGATCAGATTACTAATTTTGTATAATTATTCTTGTATTATTAACGATTAATATTAAATAAGAATGTTTAATATTCGTTATCTCTTTAACAAAACGTATCAATTAGAACATAAGTGCATGAATCAAATTCAATAAAAAGGAAAATTTCTAATTATTTTTTAAAAAATTATGTTCTAAAAATAATATTACTAGTTTAATATTAAAATATTTTTAAATCATATTTTTAGTAAAAAAAATTAAATGTTAAAATAACAAACCTGTCTGTACAAGAAAAAACAGTACAAGTAAATAGTTGTGTGATAAATTCCTGATTCTTCAAGATTAGTTATCAATTACAAAAAGTGATGACATAAAAAAGTGTTATGTGTTCTTGTAGTTAATTACTTTTGATTTGTGTAAATATCAGAAGACTCATATTCACACGTTGAGTAAGTTTTGGTTTTGTAACCAAATTTTTTCGAATGAACAATTTTGTTCTAACATGGTTAAATTAAAGGCAGCATAACACATGATCCTAAAATGCTTCTATAAAACGCTAATTTAAGAAGCGTGGCTTCAAGTTTGTCGTTCAATAAATGCAATTATTGCTGTTCTTCCGATTACGCTCGTATATCATTTTATGCGACATATAACTTTAGACCTATAAGTTTTCAAAATATTTGTCTTTTCTTACGGTTTTCATGAACTATTGAATTAAAATTATTAGAATACACATTGATATTCTAATTCACCATCTATTGTAGTTTTCTTCATTTTATTGATCATCTTTTATGATTTTATGATTAATATACTTTTCAAAAATGTGTTAAAGTTTTTATGGGTGGGGAAATTGTAGAGTTCGACTCCACCTTCCCTTATGAGTGAGTTAAATTTTCGTATGAAAATATTGCAGTATTAGGCCGGTCCGTTGTAACCCAGTGACAAAAAAGTCAGTCTTTACTTTCAAACGGTTACAAATTAAAATAAATTGAGTCAATGTAAAAATTTGGCAACTGCGATTGCAATTAACATTGTGCTAACGGTTGCGGTATATGTTATTCATTTGTCTAATACCGACGGTTGTGACTGCGGATAGTCACCGATTTTTTAATCAACAGTTAAAAAATTACGACGTAGAACGACGTAACGTTTCACCGTTGCAATTGACTAAAAGTAATTACGACAGATAAACGAAAAAGAATCTACTTCAACTACAGTTTCATGTCGGTAACAAACGAATATGAGTATTATATAGTGCAAATGTGCAGTGTGAGAAATTATAATTTTGGTAGATGTCAATACATTTTAGAGAAATTGCAAAAATAACATTTTCCAACTATAACTTAATAAATCAAAAATTGACTCCTAAATTGATTACCAATTAAGAGAAATGTTGTTCACATAAGATACACATAAGTTTAAATTCTATGAGACATGCCTAATAAGTTTGCATTCTAGTTTATCGAACAAGAAATTAAAAAAAAAAATCTAGAAAAAAGTTACGTAGCAAAAATATTTCATCCAAAATGTTTGAGAATCATGTCATTCCTTTGTAGTTTGAGAATCAAAATTAATTTTGTGCTATGAGTTTTGAATCAGTACTAAATTTGTTGTGTCAATTTTGAAGATTGGCAAATAATCTACCACGTCATGATACTCTCCATGTTAAAAAGGGTTTCCATTTTTGAATGTAACGATGAAATAATCCATTGTAGACTCATGGCTCCCAACAGCAACATCGAGCCATATGTATTGTGATAAATTCATTTGATACAAAAATAAAATGATCTGAGTGTTTTTAAAAACCATCATTATAAATGTGATA
The DNA here is from genome assembly GCA_018901935.1 of Pugionium cornutum. NCBI lineage: Eukaryota > Viridiplantae > Streptophyta > Magnoliopsida > Brassicales > Brassicaceae > Pugionium > Pugionium cornutum. Next base: position 9,275,176 of record JAENJI010000014.1, on the reverse strand, counting down.
AATATTCAATTAAATCAGACTTTTATTTTATATTTTAGTAGACTAATTTTTTAAAATCTCTGATATTTTGTTTTATATTGTGTTTGTCTTTTATGTAAAAACATTAGATATTTACATATATTATAATGTTAAATATTTGGTTACTACTATTTTTGTAAATATTTTAGTAAATTATATCTTAAATAATATATGTTTTTAAGATGATCTAATGTTATGACATATCAGTGTGACATATTTATAAATTAGATGTGAAAATAAGATGTATCTAGCTGTTGTGGACGTACCATAATGACTACATATTACATGGGTAGCAACTAATATTCTTCTCATAATAAATTATCTTGATTATTGATTCTTGAAAGTAAATGTTCCATGTTTGTACAAACAGTTCTAGTTGAAAATATATCATGTTGTAATAAAATCGGATATAAAGTCTAAGCTTAGATGAATGATAACATTTACATAATGCATGATTAATTGGTTCCTTTTTATCTCCACATCTCACACACAAGTTTATCACAATTAATCCATATGTACTTTTTAACCTTGAGTTCAACCATTTCCATTTCACTAGGTAAAAATACCATGATCTCATAATGTACTTTCCAAACTTGTCATAGTATATTATCTATAGATTTGAATATCTTCACAGTATATAAATTCTTCTAAATCAGGCAAATGCTATATATGTCTTAGTTTTCAGATTAATCAAATGATTTCAGATTTGGATGTAGATGCTAACCTCTTCCATTGCTAGCTTTAGATTCTTATATGGTATCCATCGATTATTCTGTATGGATATCTCAAACCAAGAACCTAACTCCTTTCTCAATCTTTCTAAAACAAAATCTTGTGATGCTGTCCATTTTCATAACATCGTTTTCATAAAGGGTTTGCGAACCAATTTATAAAATGATGTTTATAAGATTTTATAATGTTTTATGATATATTTGTAAGGTTTTATAAAGTTTTGTAACATATTTATAAATTTTTATAATGTAATTAAATAGTAAATTTTAAGCATTTATAAACTCTAAAGAGAAATATCTTAAAGTGTCATATTTTGTTTTTGTTTTTCAAAAATAATTGATCACTATTAGTTTTTTCTCAAAAATAAAACAAATTATTATGTCAAAATAATTTTTTATCCTAAACAAATTACAAATAAAATTAAAATATTCTGATTGGGTTTCCATAGTTTATATTTTCCAATTTGAAAAAGATTTTTAGTCATTTTCAAAAAAAAAACAACTAGGAGTAATACTTTAAAAAAAAAGAATTGAAGTGTCGTACGAGCAAGTTTGACTTTTGAAAAAGTATGATAATAATATATCTTTTTATTTATTTTTGAGTAAGGATAAAAACATAAAAACTTAATGTCATTAAAGAATGAAGAGGGATTCTTTAAGATCACAAAACGATGGCTATCAGACTTTGTGCATTTTTATCATCATTCAAAGAAAGAAGATAATAACTTTAAAAAAAAAAACAGATTGGAGGAAATGTGGGGAAAACAGCAAAGTCCGTGAAGTAGTGCATGTGAAGACTAAAAGAGATGTTATAATCACTGCCCGTCGACAAAATTATAGACCCAATCACATGTCTCATCCATTTTTACATGCACAAACACATACACACATCATATATATGTATTTCAAGAAAGAAACTAACTAATACGACAAATTACTACCCAAGAAACTGTTGAGGTTTGCTCATCATTATAAGAATATAATTTTGAATTCAGTAATTGGGATCTCAATTAACAGATGCTTACGTATTATCATGAATAATTTATTGGCCAAATTCTCTAAAATTGTATATTTTAAGTTTTTATTTCAAAAATAATAGTATTAATTTAAATTTTCAGTAATACCACAAATTTATAAATAAAATACAGTAAAACTTCTTTTTAATAGACAAAATTAAACTATAAATTAAAAAAAATTAACCTAAATATTTTTATATAATTATTTGTGTTATTTTTAGAATTTTAATTTTAAAATATTTTTTGGAAGTTGCTATTTTAAGTTATTATTCCAATTTATTTAAGTTAATATAGAGGAATCTTGAGTCCGATAAACGTATATAATCTAAAGAAGTGTTATTGTTGTTTTTTGGATTAAAAATTTCAAAAAATGTCAACCGGTGTGCAGCATATAAAATTTCTAAAAAAATATGGTGGTATAAATAAATATATATAATTTTAAAATTATACCTAAGTCATCCAAAATAATAATAAGATAAATGCTTTGCTAAAGATGTCACACATTATAGTCGTAAATGATTATAATTCAAAGACAATGAGATGAATTCGTGATGACATGTAAAACTAATTCCTCAGCATATTTTATGAATTCTCAAGAAGAAACTAATGAGTAATGTAGTTAGAAAATCTGCAATTCCATAGTAGATTAAATATAGAGGCCATAAAACACATCACTGGTCACCATGATGACACATCAACAAATACATATATACACACAAATAACTAACAGTTAAAACAACCACCTCATTAATTTTCAGTTGCCCCACTTTATATGTTGCATACATTATACATTTATACATAACATTTTTCATATAATTCTAAGTATATATATATATATATTGTATGCGAGTAGAGATGCCTCTTTTGGTGGAATGTTTGTCTTGGCTTGCTCTTATGGATTTCAAGTTTCAACCAACCAAAGTGGATGAGTCTGAACCAACCTTTTCTCTACACGTGGAATACACATATCCCCTGAATTTATATGTGTATTATTTACTATTTTACTAGAAATAGTTGAGTAGATATATATGAGTGGTTTTGAAATGTATAATTTGTAAAATTGGTAGTTTACTTTTATAAATTTACAAAATAGGATGATTTTACTGTTTTTGTATGTGTACGTGTGTGGTGAGAGAGAGGGATACCAATAACATTAATTTATGATTATCTAGAGTTTGTTAAAATATCCTAATGATTCAATGCTAATATAATGGAGTAATAAATATATTGATTTTTGAATTACATATATCTTACATAATATCTCAATTATTTGACATATATTTTTGAACATATAATTTGAATGATAATTCAGATAATTATTTGGGAGATTCAGGTTGATAATCTAAAAAATTCTATAATTTGAAAACTAACCCATGTTTTTAAAAATTTGAAAACTAACCCATGTTTTTAAAATTTGAAAACTAATTGTTTTTTTTTGAACAGTAAATTAATATCTTTATAAAATTTAAGAATTTACAATTACTAAAAATTAATATTTAAAATATATTAGATATATTATCGACTACTATAAATTTATTCCCACGTTAACAACACATGTTATATTTACTGTATTGCGATTCAAGTAACTGTAAAATTCTAAAATATAGCTGATCACAAAACTAATTTTCAATCTAACTCGAAAAAATATTATAGAAAAATCTAAAATAGTATAATGGCTTAACTTGAAGTATTGTAAAAAGGTTTTCCACCAACCCAATAATTCAATTATTTTCATACAAATTTTTTTATAACATATTTATACAAAAAAATAAATCAAACTCTACGAATTCTAAAATTGATGTAGATATGGTGGTAGTGTTAACCAACTTACTTCTCTCTCATTCAGTTAAGTTATTAATAGTAGAAGATTTGATAGATTTGTTATTATGGCTACTAACTCTGTTATAATTGTGCATGAGTTTTACTAGCATCTTGATTTTCATTTGGTTGATTTTCCATAATTTATAACACTATTAATCATATGGCGATTCAATACTGTAATTTCCTTTCAAAATTAATATGAACATAAGCTACATGTTACCATTCTTAAGTTTTAAATGAATGCTATTTTTATAATTTTTTATTTTATTTGTAACACTCATCTTCCTTTTTATATTTTTCTTTAAATTAACAACGTGAAATGATATGGATTATTTTAGTAGAAATGACTATCTAATGACAGTATAATTTGGTTCAAAAACATTTTATATGTTTGATATATTTACTATATTTTAATGATTTTAATTAAAAATTTAGTTTTAAAATATTTAAAAATATAAGTTAGTTTTCAAAATACATAAAAATTTAAAATATTATTACACATTTCCTCTATTTAATTACCGATTTTCGATATCACCTAACTATTCCCACGAAATAGACAATCTCAACTTTTGGTATAAAAACAAATGACTAATAATCTTGGGTGGATAAAATTGTATTTTAGTGTACGTAGGGAATATATTTCATAATAATTTCATAATTTTGCATAATATAGGATTAATGATAACTAGTATTAAGTTTAGATAATAATATGGACACCAAGATTAACAATTTTCATCATCAAAATTATTAAAAAATTTCAACCAAAAGCACACATACTAGTCTAATCTATATGTAGTAGTAACCTTAGACTTTTTTTTTTTAACTTTAAAATTTCTTTGAAAACATTGTTTTCTTAATTAATTCATGAAATTTTATGTTGCACTCCCGTGAGTCTCTTGGACCCTTTCCCTTATATAAACTCCAAAAACCATTTTTTCATTTCATTCAATCCATAAAACACAATCAATAAACCAAAGTTTCTTTCTCTTCTTCATCTGTCTCAAACAGCCACAAAGAGAAAACATATCATACAACCAAACATGATATCTAGAAAGAGTCAAAAGCTGAGAAACATCACAATGATGATTTTAATGACGATTTTGGTCTGGTCTGTAACTCTAGAGACTTGCATTGCCAGAAAAGGAAGACATTGGAGACACCACCATCGAAGCTCATCCTTGTCCGATTCCTTGTCAAGCAAGAAACCAAAAAGTCACAGTAGTCACTCCCATAAGTCAAAACCAAAACCGAAACTGGAAACTCCGCCGGCGAAATCAAACTCATCAACTGTCGTGTCACAACCACCACAAGTCCAACCGGCGCCACCATCTCTTCCGCTGCAGCCACTTGAGGGCTCTCAAGAATTCAATGTTCTTGATTTTGGTGCTAAGGGTGATGGCATGAGTGATGACACTGAGGTACATATTCAAAAGATTTTGTTATCTATTACAAAAGTCAATCTAGTGGTTCTTGATTAATCAAGAATTTTAATCTTCGCTTTCATGAGAATTATTTTGAGACGAACGAGAAAAAAAACAGAATGTGAATTACAGTTGAGAAAGTAACACGAGACAGAACAAGAAACAGAGCTCAATCAAAAGACACTTCTCTGTTTTTTATTTTCTTTCTGTAAAGTGAAGTAATTGTCCTTTCATGTTTTAATTCCGCAAAAACCATAATCTTTGTAATTTTCCTCCATAATTGTCTTTGGCCTGAGAGTAAAAAACAAACAAAAAAGATGATTAAGTGAAAGCTTTAACAATACTTGCAGGCGTTTGAAGCGGCGTGGGCCTCTGCTTGCAAAGTCGAGGCATCGACGATGATCATACCGCCTGACTACATCTTCCTTGTCGGCCCGATTTCATTCTCGGGTCCTTATTGTCAAGCAAACATTGTATTCCAGGTGGGAAATTGATCATCAAGATTCGTAAAAAAGTTTAAACAAAAGTGTAAAGAGTGTATCCCTGTCTTATTTGTTTGGTTGCAGCTAGACGGGATGATTGTAGCTCCGAAGGATTTTGCGTCATGGGGAAGAGGTCTAATGTGGTGGATTGAGTTCACGAAGCTTAAAGGAATAACAATACAAGGGAAAGGTGTTATTGATGGAAGAGGAACACTTTGGTGGCAACAAGATTACCCTTTTGATTATCCTATCGACGATGACTTTAAGCTCATTGTTCCGTTGAACAATTCGGTTCAAGAACATCCTCCAATGCCGGTAAACAGTCATCATCATCTTCTTTACATTCACACAAGAATCACAATATAAACTCTGTTTTTATTGACAATTCACATGAGCAGATAAGAAGTGAGCTTAATGGAATGTCAAGCATTAAACCAACGGTGAGAAACAAAACTAAACTAGTCTCTCTAGTAAGGTGATATATTTTGTTTATCTCGGGTTTCACGGTGCAGGCGCTACGATTCTATGGAAGTATTGACGTGACAGTGACCGGAATAACAATTCAGAACAGTCCTCAATGTCATCTCAAGTTTGATAACTGCGTGCAAGTATTAGTTCATGATGTGAATGTATCTTCTCCTGGAGACAGTCCAAACACAGATGGGATTCATCTGCAGAACAGCAGAGATGTCATGATTCATAGTAGCACACTAGCTTGTGGTACAAATCCATTCATTCAGAAAAAAATATCGAAAAATCGAGTCTTTGGTATCGGTTATCGATTCCTTTGTTTTGCAGGAGATGATTGTGTTTCGATTCAAACGGGTTGCTCCAATGTGTATGTTCACAATGTGAATTGTGGACCAGGACATGGAATTAGCATTGGAAGCCTTGGTAAAGACAGTACTAAAGCTTGTGTCTCTAACATAACTGTCCGAGATATAGTTATGCACAACACAATGACTGGTGTCCGGATCAAGACCTGGCAGGTAATAAATATAAACCAGAATGAGTCAAATCTCCATTAGCTTCAATGTCTTAAGATGAAGCTTTTTCGTGTGAAATTTGAATGCAGGGAGGTGTAGGATCAGTGAAAGGAGTAATTTTCTCAAACATTCAACTCACAGAAGTTCAGCTTCCGATAGTAATCGATCAATTCTACTGTGATCATAGCAAATGCAAGAACCAGACATCAGCAGTGGCAGTGGAAGGAGTCACTTATGAGAAGATACGAGGCACTTATACAGTAAAGCCTGTGCATTTTGCTTGCAGTGACAGTTTCCCTTGCATAGATGTGCAATTATCAGGCATAGAGCTAAAACCAGTTCAACAACAGTATCACATGTATGAACCCTTTTGCTGGAAAACCTTTGGAGAGCTCAATTCGCCGACTGTTCCACCTATTGATTGCTTACAAATCGGAAAGCCAGCAAGAAATGGAATCCATTCAGATCATGATATATGTTTATGACCTGCAAGGGCAAGATTTAGATGTAAAATGTTTGTATATCTTTTTAGCAAAAATACTATTATTACTTCATACTGATTACAAATTTACAGTTAGTTTCACACATTGGGACACATTGGGACACATTGGGTGAGAGTGTTGTCAAGTGTTAAGAAGTTTGAGTAAGGCAAACTCTTAAGAGAGATATCAAAAACAGATAAAAACTGCCTGATTGGCTTTGAGATTCTTGATGTGTTCCTCGAATTCTTGGTCTCGAGAACCATCAGCATTTGGTTTCTTCGTCTCCAAGGAAACCTCACCAAACTCATCTCTGAGTTTCTACATTTTTCTGCAGCAGTGACAAAAATTTGGCAGCAAATTTCACCTTAAATTCTCCTTGTTCAGTTCAACTCTGAAATAATGGAACGCTATATTATTCCAACATCATACGAGTGAAGATGAAATCCAACTCCGCAAATGACAGGAGAGATGATACAGCCAACTTATATATATATGGTTGAATATGATAGTTGTGTAGAATGAGAGTTTTTTTTGTTAAAAGTAATTTTATTGAAATGCATGAAAAGGAAATACAGGGCTGTCTGGCTATGATCGTTTGGGTAAATATAGTATGAAAGAGAATAGCTATCCTGGCAAAATAATCGTTGCCATTATTTTTTCACAAAGAGGGTAAGGAAGACTATGAGAACACCTTCAACCATTGGTAAATCACATGAGTATTTTATATTGTTAAAAAAATATACCAGAAGTGTTAATAATGACTCAAAGAATATAAATGCAAAACTAATACTGTTAAAAATCATTTGGCAATACATATATAATTAAAAAATATCAATTAATTTTCATTATTTTATGTAATTTCTGATTTTAAATATGAAACATGTTTTGTAAAAAAAAAAAGTATAAAATAGATTTTCTGAAAATTTTGATTTATAAAAAGCTATTTTTTGTAAGAAAAAATACAAAACATTTTACAAAACAAAACGAACTTTAAAATATTTTTTTATAAAACAAAAAAAGCTAAATTTTTAACTTTTGAGAACTTTGCTTTGCAAGCATTTATATTTAAAACTTATATAAAATTTAAAAATTAACTTCAACCAAAAATTGGATTCGTAATCATAATATTCATAAATTTTATGTAAATAAATTAAAATATCATATAATAGTATCCAACTACATCAAATTAAAAATCATCACATATGTTAATTTAAAAATATGGTTATTTAAAAAATTCATATGCATAAAAAAAAGTTATACCAAATTCATATATTAGCTTGATGGTTTAGATATAATTGATGTCACATGTTCGATAGTTAGATAGTTTTTGTTGTTATTTGCTATAAGTTTCAATAGTTTAGATTTGTGTGGAGAATTCATGTTACAAATTAAGATATCATGAGACAAGGTTTAAAATTTAAATTTACAATTTTTTGAGTTATATATTTGATTACATATGTACATGTTAATAAAAAATTTATACAGTTTGCGTATATTTATTAAAAGATATTAGTTCATGATGCAAAATTTCGGAGAATTCTAGAGCTGTCTACAAGGAAAAAATTAATTTAAATGTAAATTAGACGTTGTAACAAGTCTATACAAACCGAAAAATTATATTTTACTAAACCAAATTTAGTTTGATTTATGGTTTAATGTTTCGTAGATTTAAGAATAAGTCTACAATGAAAAATTAAAGACATGGCGATCTATTTTCCTTCGTAACTATCAATATAAAACCAGTTATACACAGAGTTTCTGAAAGTTCGAAACTCTTTGATCCATACTACAATTTTGTCAGGTTATGTTTTTAAACCATAGACCAAATCAAATCCAGATGAAAATCAAAACCATTACAAACTCAAGTTGACTTAAACCCAACCAAAATCTAACCCAAAAACAACCTGCTAACCCTATTTCGAAAATTCTCCAAATTTATTCTTGAAAAACTCTACAAATCGAGTCTATGAAATCGAGGCTCCTAGATGCGATTTTCCGACTCGAAAATATCATAGCTAGTGAAGATTGAAGTTCTGTTGGTAGGTTCGATGATTTCAGTCACCATTTCCGTGGATTTGCTTTTCGCAATCGAAATCAAAACACTTCGATTTCAGTCGCTGTTTTAGTTGTATTCGGTGTTGTGTTTGGTTGTTGTTGTATTTGGTGTTGTGTTTGGTTGTTGTTGTATTTGGTGTTGGTTTTTTGGTTGTATTTGGTTATTAAACATTAGTTTCGTTTAATGTGTTGTTGTTTTGAGCACACGAGTTCATTGCGAAATTTTGAACACTTGAGTTCATTGCAGAATTTTGAGCACTTGAGTTCATTGCAAAAGAATTAAACATTGATTACATAATTTCAAAAAATCTTCTTAAACAAAAAAACTCCAATATATAAGAAGCTTATGAAATTAGCATAGACAAAAAAGCTTTTTAAACCCCAAAAAATAAGTTTTTGACTTCACTTCAGTGTCCTTTTAAGTTAAAATGCCTTGTGAATTCTCAGTTTGGGAAGGTTGGGAAGTTTCACATTGCTAATTCAAAAGACATGAAAATATTGACAAGTAAATAAACACACACAAATGAATATAAAAATATGGTCAAGCTCCAAGTAAATAAACACACACACAAACCAATATGAAAATATGGTCAATCCCCAAGTAAATAAACACACACAAATGAATATAAAAATATGGTCAAGCTCCAAGTAAATAAACACACACACAAACCAATATGAAAATATGGTCAACCCCCAAGTAAATAAACACACATTAACCTCTAAACCTTTTTTATGAAACCGAAAGTTGTGGTTAGTTACACCACACACCCCCATAATACATCACACGTTTCAAGTGTTTTGGGTGCTTCTTTGATGGTGATTCATTTCGTCATTTTTTCGCTTCTCCTTATTATTGTTCTTTTTACAACATGGTTATGATGGCTCAGGAGGTTGGTGGACCAAAAGAACATATCCAGTTGGCCAAAGCCGTGCCCCTCGCATCGGAACATGTCCTTCTTGTTATGTTCTCCACCAAATAGTTGTTTTAAACCAATGTCTAATATAACTATCAACCTCAAGCTTTTTGTCAAGCATAACTCCATACGCATGTTCGCACGGGAAACCGATTATATCCCATTTTTGGAAACTACAAGTCTTCTATTCTAAATTCACACGATAAAAACATTCGTGTAGAATACTTCGTACATCATATTTGTGGACCTATACACTTTGAACTTTGAAGCATGTTTATGTTCTGTTGCAAGAAAAGCAGCCACACATGGTGTACAAATACTCTTGTGCATATTGGACTATTTTTATCCAAACATAAGCAGTATACGCCAATCGCAACCTTCTCCTACGCAACTATACCCCAATTTGGTTTTATCATACCTGTACGATTTGATGTTCCTGCATATTGTGAAAGCATAGTCCAATGCATCTTCTTTGAATGCTACTCCACTGAAAAAGCCCTTCATACAACCTAGAATCACCTCGATTCATGTGATTACGCTCTCTCTCTCTCTCTCTTCTTTGTGTCATTCTCTTACCCCACCTTCTTCATCACTCTTGGTGTCTGGGTAGACATTATGCCATATCGGAGGTTCATCAAAAAAATGGGCGACGACTTTCTCTACGATGTAGTCGTTCTTCTCCACTCCATCTTCTTCCTCGCAATTAGATGCTAAATCGGGAACATCGCTCCACTCTAAGCGGCATACTCGGCTTCGATTCCTGGGCTTTAATTTCTCGGCTTCTTTCTCCATTTCGATATCGACTTCGCGATTTTTAAACCCCGACTTCGATTTCGATTCTCGGCTTCATTTTCATGTCAATTTCTCAATTTTGGTTTTGATTTCAGTTTCGATTTTGGGATATCTGGGGTTTAAAAATTTAAATTTTAAAAAGATTTTTTTAGAAGTATGCGAAAATCTGCAAAATTACAGTTTTTAGTCTAAGCAAAATATATTCCTTATATATAAAGTAATTAACCATGAAATCTTACTATAATTTCGGCCTCCAAAAAATGTGGGATCCTCCATCATTCGTATTCGTCTTCGAATCACCTCACACGATATCATCTGTGAAGAAGGATTCAGCACCATCGATTTCCTATTGTCTCCCTCAAAGTCATCACCGCCTCCGTCGATCCCATCACCCCCGTCGAATGAACCTAGCACCCCCGTTGTAAGAACCGAGCACCCCCGTAAAATCCAATGCCCCTATCGAATCTAACGACCCTGTCGAACCCAGCACCACCACCGAGCCTAGCGCCGTCGAACCCAACCCCATCACTGGAAGGTATTATTTCGACTTTCAATATTTTCAGTATTTTTTAGATCTAGGTTTTTATTTTTGTTTTTGTTTTATTTTTGGTGTATTTTGTTTAGATTTAAGCTTTCATTTTTGTTCTTTTGGTGGCTTTTGTTTACATCTACGTTCTTGATTTTTTTTTGTAATTTTTATTTTGGTGTATTTATTTAGATCTAGGATTTTGATTTTTAGTGTTTTTATTTCGGTGATTTTTTATAGATATAGAATGTTGATTTTCTTAGTTTTTATTTCAGTGAATTTTTTTAGATATAAGATTTTAATTGTAATTTTGATATTGAGTAAAACGAAATACAAATTAGATTTCGCAGTGAAATTTGTATACTTATCCATTCTTCTTAGGACGTCTACAAAGACGTAAATTTAACTTAATCACCTATTTTATACACCTCATGTATAAACAAACTTAGCAAAAAACTTACCATAAAATTTGGCTTAAAAAGTGATTCCAAGGAAAATATTTTTTTATTTTCATTTTATTTCTCAATTTTTTGTAGATCTTGAAACCGAAAGTTTTCTTATATATGTAAGGTTTTTTTAGATAATGTTTTCTAAAAATTAAGTTAACAATGATCATTTTTTCTAAAAACTCAGACCGAAAGAAAGAGCTGAAATATGTAAGGTTTTTTAAGAGAATTTTTCCTTTTTGTGGGTTTTAAGTTTTTTTTTGTATTTTTGAGATTTTTTTGTTTACATGTTTTTCTCATTTTCTTCTTTTGTAAATCTGAAAAACGTAAGTTAGGAGATCTTAAAAAAAATAATTTTAGATGGCGATTCATGGTTGTTTAAATTTTTCAACCATTGGTTTTGAGATCTACAATGATTTTACAATTTTTCGTAGTTTTTTGAGCTTTTCCTAGTTTCTGAATTTTTGGTAGTTTTTAAATCGGTGATTTTTCGATATCTGACGGGCCGAGATCATTACAAATTGCACACTTAATTTACAAATTTCATTACGAGTCGTATATTTCATTGCGTTTTTGTACAAACTTTAATTAGTTTTTGCAGACTTCATTGTCGCTGTCACTCTCTCCCACCATTCTAGCTTTTCAATCAATTTTCAATTAGCTCTTGCATATTTTCAATAAGTTTTCAATTGTATGTTAATCACATGTGAATCAGTTCTGATCAATCCATGGAGATCTTCAATGAGCTGTTGCAAACTTCAATTAGTTTTGTGCACATTTTAATAAGTTTTTTTATATCTCAATACAAGAAAGAGACCCATTAGCATCAAATATTTGCGACGAATTTTATTTATCGCTAACTAACAACAGATTAGCATCGAATTTGCAACACATTTGCAGCTCGACGTAATTCCATCTTAAATTTGGTACAAAACAGTTCGACGTTGAATGAAAAAAACCTGAGTGCATTTAACGACAATTGTCTTCGTCATTATTCTGTAGGCATTTTAGACTATTTTAGACTATTACTTAAACTAATTATTAAGTAATAATATAAATAAAATCGAATATTTATTTCTGAATGTTTCAAATTTTATAAATTTAATAGTTTCTATTTCATTTTAAAGTATGTTATATGCGAAAAAAGATTTATTAAATATTAATTTGAATATTTTTACAATGTATATTAAATATAACTCATGTATAAGTGTTTCAAAAACTCTAATTTTTAAATTATATTTTTTTGTTTTCTTTTTGAATTTTATAGTAAATTTTTGAAATTGTAGTTTTGCGAAGCCTTTTCCAAAATATTTTTACCATATATATGCTATTTTGTATATGTGATTATTATGCACTTTAATGTAGATTGGTGTAAATATAAATTATAATTAAATAAATTTTACTTTACTAAATTTGTTAATAAATATAACGTATAAAAAACTAAATGAAACATTCGAATCATAAATTATTAGAAAGACTATGACTCAATCTTTTGAGAGAGAACAACAACATCTCAAAGGAGCATTAGGAAAAGGAAATACACTTTCTGGTTGAAAATCCTTTAGCAACATAGTCATAGAAGCATATATAGGGTGTGTAACCTTGGGTACATAAATTTTTTGTGCAAAATGCAGAATTGATTAGTGTGATGTTTCGCTCTTAAAATTTTTTTAATGCGTACTATATAGAAAATTATTCTCATGTACACGCATTACGTGAATGTCCAATATTTGAATATAAAATAGTGCATTAAATCAATATATATTATGATATTATATCTATTGATCTGGTTTTTAATATGATTTATTTAATTATATAATTTTTTTACCTATATTTAATATAACTTGTAAGAATAAAAATTTATAGGTAACTATTAGGCAAATATTCTTTAAAATAGGAGGATTCCATTTTATAATTAAATTGATGTCTCTTATATATTAGAGAAATAGTTTTGTTTTGGTTATATTTTATATTTGTTAATAACATCAATTTGTTTGTTGCAAATGATTTTATTTATCATATATTTTGAGATATTTTTTTAACTACTTTTATTTTTTATTGGAGAAAAGTAGTACAACAATATTATTAAAAAAATGTGATCATAAGTTTTGTGTATTTGAAACAAGTTTTACTATGTGTAATATATTGATGTTATTGTAAATTCTTGCAAAGAGTATTAATTTTTTTTCTGAGAATAATATAATTTATACATATAAAATCTGAAATATTTTGAACATAAAATGCTACAATTTTTAAATTTATATTATATGATTTATTAAATCGATTTTAATAGGAATTATTTAATTTACTATCCTTTATTAGATAAATTTATTGTTTCTATACCTATATTATATAGTTTAAGGGAGCAAATCTTGTAGATTAGGATTAAATATATTCTTTAAAATGGGAAGACATCATTTTGTACTGGAACGATACTATTTTGTATTGAGATGACACTATTATTCTACATTATATATATTTTTTTTATTCTTTGTTTGTAAAACAATTTGTCATTACATAGTTCATAACATAAGATAACAATTTTTTTCATCTTTGAACAAGCATGTGTATTAGATTTAGGGATGTTAAAATGGGTATACAATCTAATTTAGATTGATGTCAATATAAATTTCAACGTTTCGAGAGACATTTTTATTCTCTTATATTAAAAAAATTATGTTTTATTGAGTAAAAGTTTCAAAATCTTAAATATAATCCAACACATCTATTTGATAAAACCAAAATAAATAAAAAAATAATATTAAATAGAATTTCATTTTGACAGAATATAATTAACACTATATCCATATTTTAATTAATTCTCTTAGTTATATTTTTGCCTTTTATATATTAATTATTAAGTAATGATATAAATAAAATCAAATATTTATTTCTAAATGTTTCAAATTTTATAAACTTAATAGTTTCTATTTCATTTTTAAGTATGTTATATGGGAAAAAAGATTTATTAAATATTAATTTGAAATTTTTTACAATGTATATTAAATATAACTCATGTGTAAGTGTTTCACATACTCTAATTTTTAAATTTTTTTTTTTGTTTTTTGTCTGAATTTTATAATAAACTTTTGAAATTGTAGTTTTACGAAGCCTTTTCGAAAATAATTTTTCCCCATATACGAAAATATTATATTTTGAATATGTGATTATTATGTACTTTAATGTAGATTGGTGTAAAATATTAATTATAATTAAATAAATTTTACTTTACTAAATTTGTTAATAAACATAACGTATAAAAAACTAAATGAAACCCTCGAATCATAAATTATTAGAAAGACGATGATTTAATGAGAACAACAACATTTCAAAAGAGCATTAGAAAAAGGAAATTCACAGTTTCCGATTGAAAATCCTTTAGCAACACAGTCATAAAAACACATAGGATGTGTAATTTTGCGTACATAAATTTTTTGTGCAAAATGCAGAATAGAGTTTTCCCATCTCTGCCCCTACAAAACCCTTCAAAAAAATATATTCGTATTATTAAATGTACAACAATTTATCTTTGAAATCACCGACATACTACACTAAATTTGCAACATATCCGAAGCAAAAATATTGTTATTGAACAAAGTAACTACTAATATTGCGATGAATGAAAAAATTCACCAAAGTTTTTGTGATTGCCATAGTTTTTTTGTAGATAAATAATGAATGTTTTTATGTTGTCATAATTTACATAAAAGCATTATTTATATAAGTTTTGGTCCGAGAAAATCTCAAATAACGTAAAAAAAAGTTATTTTACAATTAATTGATCCTTAGCTTATTACACATAAAGACCATTTTCATTTATTTTTATAAATTTGAATGCATTTTTGAATTAAATTCTCATATAGATTTGGTCAATTTTATAAGTTTGGCCGCATGTAAAAGCAAGAAAATCAAATAATTATTTGTGGAACTATGATAGTTACATTTTGATTAGTTTAAAATGTAATTTTTTGCTTTTAAAATTTTTTTAATGCGTACTATATAGAGAATTATTTTCACATACACGGATTACGTGGATGTCCAGTATTAGAGTATAAAATAGTGCATTAAGTCAATATATATTATAATATTTTATCTATGGATCTGATTTTTAATGTGATTTATTTAATTATATAGTTTTTTTGCCTATATTTAATATAACTTGTAAGAATGAAAATTTATAGATAACTATTAGGCAGATATTCTTTAAAATAGGAGGATTCTATTTTATAATTAAATAAGAGGAATTTCTTATATATTAGAGAAGTCGTTTTGTTTTGGTTATATTTTAGATGTGTTAATGACATCAATTTGTTTGATGCAAAAGATTTTATTAATCATATATATTTTAGATATATTTTAACTATTTTTATTCTTTATTTGTGAAAAGTAGAACATAAGTTTTGTGTATTTGAAGCAAGTTTTACTTCTATTATGTGTAATATCTTGATTTTATAGTAAACTTTTTCAAAGAGTATTAATTTTGTTTCTGATCATAATATAATTTATACATATATATATTTTGAACAGAAAATGCTACAATTTTTAAGTTTATCTTATGTGATTTATTAAATTTATTTTAAAAGGAAATATTTAATTTATTATCATGTATATGATAAATTTATTGCGTTTATACCTATATGATGTAGTTTGTAGGAGCAAAATTTGTAGATTAAATATATTCGTTAATATGGAAAAACATCATTTTGTATTGGGACGAAACTATTTTGTATTGAGATGACACTATTATTGTATTTTATTTATCTTTTTACTCTTTGTTTGTAAAAAAATTTATCAAAACATAGTTGAGAAAATAAAATAAAATTTTTTTCCACATTTGAATAAGTATGTGTATTAACTTGCTGTCAAGATAAATTTCAGCTGAAGATATTTTTATTCTCTTATATTAAAAATTATATTTTCCATTGTAGTGGTTACATATTGAGTAAAAATTTTAAAATATTAAATATAATAGACCACAGTCTATTTCATAAAAATAACTTTAAATAGATTTTAATTTAGACCGAATATAATTAATATATATATATATCCATATTTTAATAGATTTCCTTATTTATATTTTTATCTTTTATATAATAATTATTAATTAATGGTATTATAAAATCGAATATTTAGTTCTCATTGTTTCACATGTTATAAACTTATTAGTTTCTATTACATTTTAAGTATGTTAATTTGGGATTTTTACTGTGTATTTCAAATATTACTCATGTCTAGGTGATTCAAACATTCTAATGTTTAAATTATATTTTTTTTGTTTGTTGTCTGAAATTTATAATAAATTTTTAATATTGGAGTTTTTCGTAATTTTAGCACATAAATAAAAATATTCTATTTTGAATATGCGACCATTATGTAATTTAATGTACGTAGACAGGTGTAATTATAATTAAATAATTTTTATTTTACTGAATTTGTTAATAAACATAAAGTATAAAAAAATGAAACCCTAATAAAGTATTAGGAAGATGATGATTCAATTTACGAAGAACAACAACATTTCAAAGGAACATTAGGAAAAAGAAATGCACAGCTTTCGGTTGAAAATCCTTTAGCAACATAGTCATACAAGCACATATACGGTGTGTAAGTTTGCGTACATAAATTTTTTGTGCAAAATGCGGAATGGAGTTTTTCGATCTCTGCACCTACAAAACCCTCAAACAAAAAATATATTCATATTATCAAATATACAACAATTTTCTTTAAAACCACCATATATACTAAACTAAATGTGCAAAAGCAAAAATATTATTATTGAACAAAAAAACTACTAATATTACAATGAATGAAAAAATCACCAAAGTTTTCGGAATAGCCATAGTTTTTTGTAAATAAATAATGAATATTATTTTTATTTTGTCATAGATTACATAAAAACATTATTTATATAAGCTTTGATCCAAGAAAATCTCAAATAACATAAAAAAAATTATTTTTCTATTAATTGATCCTTAGCTTTTTACATATAAAATCTATTTTCATTTATTTGTATAAATTTGAAGGCATCTTTGAATTAAGTTTTCATAAGGATTTGGTCAATTTTATGAGTTTGACCACATGTAAAAACAAGAAAATCAAACCATTATTTCTAGAATTATGATAGTTACATTTTGATTAGGTTATAGTGTGATGTTTTGCTCTTAAAAAGCTTCATTATAATGTGTACTATACGGAGAATTATTTTCAAATACACGCATTACACTTATGTGCAGTATTTGCATATAAAATATTACAAGTCAATATATATATATTATACTATATTATATGATCTATAGATCTGATTTTTAATGTGATTTTTAATATATAGTTCTTTTTGCCTATATTTAATATAACTGATAAGAGTGAAAATTTATGGGTAAATATTAAGCAAATATTCTTTAAAATAGGGGGATTCCATTTTATAATTAAATGTGAGGAGTTTCTTGTATATTAGAGAAGTAGTTTTGTTTTGGTAACATTTTAGATGTGTTAATGACATCAATTTGTTTGCTGCAAAAGAATTTATTTATCATATATATTTTAGATATGTTTAAACTATTTTGTATTCTTTATTTGAAAAAAAAAGCAGAACGACGATATTAGAAACCGAAAACTTCCTTGTTACCATGTGTGTGTATTCGACTAACTTTTCGAGTTGTAAAATCACTATTTGAAAAGCATTTAGCAGTTAAATAGGCTGGATTAGGATATACCGACCTAATAATCTAATATTTTCATATAAAAATTTAACATTTTCGTATGAGAGAACGTAAAATCAAATACCATACGATGGATTTAGAAGTGCTACTACCATAGATCTACGATGGATGGTTCCTGCCTATTTTTCTCTAAATATAATAAAACTGACACACTATCGACTGCATAAACAAATTGGACCAACCACTTTTCAAGCACCTCTTCATGAAAAAGCACTTAATTCAGGTTTTTTTAGTTTTCAAGATGAGGTTTTAGTTAGTGAGATTATATATGTTGGTTATGTTTATTTGTCAGCAGACGACAAATTATTATTGTTTATCTGGCGCATCTATCTGTGACCAGATGTAGCAGTTAAATTATGTATCATACGTTGTAATTTTTTCGACTACTGATTAAAACAGTGACATGACTAAAAATTTGCAGTTAACTACAATCGTAACCGCCAACGGCATACAAACGAACAATATATGTTGCAGCTGTAACCATATCCCGAAACCGAAGCCATATCCCGAAGCCAATCTCTTATTGATCATGCCACCACGCCGCAGAACAAGAGCTCGTGGGCGGTCCCTTGTGCACTGGTTTGGTTACCGTGGGGCAGTGTTAACCACAGCCACAGTCACAGCTGCATACAACGACCAAACGAACAAAACTATATTAATAACTAGAATAACACTCGCATAATAAGCGGATAATATTATAATATATATAATTGTGCTGTAAATATTTAGCTTTTAAAATTGATAATCCGTATAATATAATTGGCTTACTCACTCTAGATTAAGATATATATTACACAAATGATTCTAATACAAAAATCATTTACAATAAGTTAATTACTAACATCCAAAAAATATAATACATACATATTATTATATTAACTAACATTGATATATCATATTTTATATTTAAAACAACGTGTATATATTTTATTATTGTTATAGTTTCATATATTATAAAGGTTACATATTTTGGTAGAACTATTTATTTTTCAAAAAAAATGTTTTCCCTTTCTACTACCATTTCTCAAACTGATTTTTATTATCTTTCTATTTTTTTTATCTTACTTTTAATTATTTATTTAAAAAAATTGTTTAAATTTTGGCATTTAATAAAATCTAAATTGATAATAACACATGTTAGAATTTTTAATTATAATTATAATACATGTCACCGTAGAATTTGGTACAATATTTTTAAATGCCAGATTTATAAAATATGCCTTTTCATTTACTATGCAAAAACTATAACTAAACATAATACAAAAATTACATCTTTAAGAAGTTATATTTCTAAAATTAATTTTCTTAAAATTGGTTTAATTTTTTTTAAAAGTAAGAATTTCAAAAGTACAATTATAATTACTTAACAACACATTTAATTAAACATATTGATATAACCCACTAACAATTAAGCTAGTAAAAATATTTATCTTCTAAAAAGTCTATAATTTTTTTATCAATATAGAAAAAATCTAAAACTTAGACGAAAAATGCTGCGTATATGTGAATGCCCCAATCTATGGCCTCGCTTGCTTGGCCATATTTATATAAAATATATATAAAATATTTATCCATGGATCAGCCATGATCACACCTTCACATTCAAGTTAACACATGTTTAATTCATATTATATTTGTGTATAATATTTTCTAAATTTATACATAACTAATTTTCTATATTTTATTTAAACATATTTTAAAAATCTTTTCCTTTCTTTTATTCACAAGTTTATATTTTACTGTGTTTTGTTATCTTTTCATTTTGTACTTGATATTTTTTATCCTATTTATTTTATTTGAAATTTTTTTATTTATATCATGACACATGTCTAAAAACTAAAATAATAATGACATATGGCTAAATTTAATGAGTTGTAACAATTTTACATGTCAATATCTAAACTAATAATAACACATGTCACAATACGATGAATTATAAAAATCATGCATATTTATTGTTTTGAGAAATTATTTATAATACCACTATTCAAATTTTTATTTCAAATATATCACAAATCATTTAAATTTATAAAAATAACACAAATTTAATAATAAAATAATTAAAAATTCTTCTTAATAAAAAAATTTAAACTCTAAATTACAAAAAAATGAATTCAAAATTATGTTTTAATTTTATATATAATTTATTTTATTTAAATAATTATTTTTACATAATAATTTATAATATTTTAAGAATTTTAATTTAATGTGATAGATTTAGAAAGTAAATTTAAAAATATATTATTTAAAAATATTATTCTATTTTTTAAAATTAATTGTTTTTAATGGATAAAAAATATGAAAAATGGTTAAAATAAAATGTTTAAACAATGAGCAAAAACTGCTGCAGAAAAATTCTTTTCCACCTTAACTATTATGAAGTTCGAACTTGATATTAGTTTCAAATGGCAATACAACACCACGTAAAGTAAAATTTACTACACACTAATTCCCGCCTGAACTGAATAGTTTCCAAAGAAGAGGTCAAAAAGGCTCTCTTTTCAATGTATCCGGAGAAAGTTCCAGGTCCGGATGGGATGATATCGATGTTTCCTAAAAATTCTACACTTTTCTAGGAGACCATTTGGTAAAAAATGATTAACGATTTTATGTTACATGGGGAAATGGATCCAACGATAAATGAGAAAAACATATGTTTGATCCCAAAAGTAGAAAAACCCAGACAGATGTTAGATTTTCGGCCCATCAGTTTGTGTAATGTGTGTTATAAGATTATATCCAAAGTTTTCTGTCATATATTGAAAGAAATCCTTTCATCTCTAATCTCAGAAACACAGTTAGCCTTTGTATCAGGTCGTGTGATTTCCGATAATATCCTCATCGGTCAAAAGGTTTTCCATGCTTTAAACATAAAACCAAACTGTCAATCTGAGTTTCTAACAATCAAAACGGATATAAGTAAAGCCTACGACAAGGTCGAGTGGAGCTTTCTAGAAGCTTTGATGGAAAAGTTGGGGTTCGGGAAAAAATGGATAGACTGGACCATGATCTTTGTTAATTCGGTAACATACCGTGTGCTAATCAATGGATGCCCTAAAGGCCGTATAATCCCAACTCAGGGACTTCGCCAAGAGGATTCCTTGTCACCCTATCTTTTTATATTGTGTACAAAGGCCTTGATTGCTAATCTGAATGCGGCAGAGGCATCAAAAGAAATTTATAGTATCCGTGTAGCCTCTTCAAGTCCACCAATCTCTCATTTGTTATTTGTGGATGATAGCCTATTTTTTTGTAAAGCATCTATCACTCAGTGCGAAGCAATTTCTCGTATCTTGAATACATACTATAATATTTCAAGCCAACGAGTCAATTTTGACAAGTCGACCATTGCATTTGGAAAAAAGATTCCGATCAACTCTCAATCATTTATAAAGGAAAAACTAAGAATCCAGAGAGATGGTGGAAAAGGGAAATATCTGGATATCCCTGAAAGCCCCAAAGGATCAAAAGCTTATGTCAAAGAGAGGATTCAACATTAGATCAATGGATGGTCAAGATGCTCTCTCGGGGTGGGAAGGAAGTAATGATCAAATCAGTAGCGATGGCGATATCCACCTACGTGATGTCATGTTTTTGGTTACCAAAATCCTTATGTAAGAAGCTTACTAGCGCAAAAACCAATTTCTGGTGGACATCAGGCAATTCTTCGTCAGGGATCCACTGGCTTCTGTGGGAAACCCTATGCCTACTCAAATCTGAGGGTGGTATTGGTTTTAAGACATTCGAAGATTTCAATAAAGCCCTTTTAGCAGAACAATTTTGACGATTAGAGAGATATCCCTCGTCATTGGTTGCTCATGTGTTTAAGGGTCGATACTACAAGAGCACCCATGTTTTCAAGGTAAAGAATCCATCTCGGGTTTTTTATGGTTGGAGGAGTCTATGGTCGGCAAAGGACCAGGAAAATTATCGGGAATGGAGCACATGACCAGATCTAGGTAGATACTTGGATTCCTAATGTGTATCCAAGATCTCCTTTAGGCTTCAATCAACCTCTGTATCCTGATCTAAGGCTAGCGAATCTTAGTCAACCAGAAAACGGTTCTTGGAGAATTCAAGAGTTAAAAAAATTCTTCCTACCATATGATATTGGGTTGATTACCTCTATAAAACCAAATTTTCGGGGAGAGAAAAACAACTACTGTTGGAATTTCACAAAATTCAGAATTTATACGGTCAAATCGGGATATGAAACTCTAAAAAAAGGGCCTCACCAAAAAAATCGAGTTTCTTCTCCAACGGCCGTCACTAATTCCACTAAAACAGGCCATTTGGAAAATCAAAATACCGAGGAAAATCCAACAATTATTTTGGCAAAGTCTCTCGGAGGCTATGTCTACTCACGTGCGTCTATGCTATCGACATATTCGATCATATGCTATATGTGAAATTTGTGGAAACGATTTATAATGCATTAATCACGCACTTTTTTTATGCCTATCGACTCGTCAAACATGGGCTTTATTGAACATCTCCTCTGATGGGGACATCAGGTCGTATGGCCGGCCAAGAGACCAGACTGGCCGACCAGGGAGCTTTTCCGAGACAGCCGGGCCAGTTGGCATATCTGCCAGCCCAAGCGGTAGTGCCGGACCCTCGACCAACAGGACCGGACCGATCAGCATTGCCGGCGGAGAGGCCCAAACCTCCGGCCCAACTGGTGGCGACGTGGATGACACCGCCAGCCCCATTGGTGATGCCGCCGGCTCCGAGATCAACTTGGCCGGTCCAGAAGATATTCCGGCTAGTACCTCGCACAGTCCAGCTGGTACAGCCGATCCAGCTGAGTACATGGGCATTTCAACATCTACACAAGGAGACTCGGACCAGATAAACTACCAGCTTCAGGACATGTATATAGAGGAAGTCTCTACACCAGTGGTGCCACCAGGAGCAATGACAAGGAGCAGATCAAGAGCACTCTTCCACAAATTCAGCTTATGGTTCGACAAGCTCCTAGAGGATGATTGACAAAGGACAGTGGGCCAGAAGTGCAAAGAAGAGTCCAAAGGTTTCTCAACAATGCAAGAGACTTCAGAGACTTGGGCTTTAGTGGCAAGAGAGGTCAGAGCCCAAAGACTAGGAGCAAGGCGGGTGCAAGCCACAAGGACGGCCACCTTTTCCATTTCTTGGCCGTGAGGTAAGAAAGGTAAGTTTCTTGGCAACCAGGAGCAATGAGAAGGAGCAGGTTTCATTTAGATTGTTTATATCGACAACAGAATGAGTCGACCCTAGAAGGAGCAGTTCGACAATCTTTTTGATAATTAATAAAGTGTGAATTTTCTTCTACAAGTTTTTCTCTCTAAGAGACTTGTGCGCTTAGAACCTAGTCGAAACCAGCTCTCCTAACTTTAAGTTTGTGATTTATCACGAGGTTCATCACCCCTCGTGTAGTTCACTTCACCCCTCCATCCCATACCAATCAGAAAACTTCCATCCAGAAGATTAAGGTCGAGTATCTCACCTAAACTTATCCAAACATCCCACGCGCATCCAAGCCTTGAATCGAGGCTTGTATCACCCTCTTCGCCCATTGATTTTCCCGCGACCAGCCTTTTCGTCAACATAGACTATCTGTTTTGGCGAATACCAGAGGAATTCCATACGGAATCAGGTGTCAGGAATTTCTCTTGGGTTCTATGGTTCATATGAAAAGTAAGAACTGATAAAATTTATAACAGCATAAATCGAACTGTTATAGACATCCTGGCCAAGGCTCGAAAGGAATATGAAATATGGGATAATACTAAAAAATTAGAAGATCCGGAAAGAGAGGATACGACAATGGTAGTCCACACCGAGGTACATTCCCCTACTTAGTCACCATTTGTTTGTTTCATTGATGGCTCATGGAAAAAGGGTGACAATATAGGTGGGAGCGGGTGGATCCTCAATTTGCAGGATGGGGAGCGGGTGTTGTTCCAGGATTATCTCAATTACATATGGAATTCCTTAGCCTAATATGGAATATGTCCAGTTTGAATGTTATGTAGTGTTATTGTGATAGGTTTATTACTGATTCTACTGATATAATCTGCTTAGTGAACAATCGAGAAAGATGGCCACTCTTCTCAACAGAGCTACAAGAGTTCGAATTACTTCGCCAACATTTTCTAGAATTCTCAATCATTCACGGCTAAGGGAGTATAATGCACATGTCGACATGCTAGCTAAACAAGTACGAAAAAGAGCTCCAAATTTACTTATATTAGCATTTTAATACCATATTTATTTAAAAATACTCATAATATTTTCTAATCGGCCAAAATTGTAATATGTTCAAGTGACAAAAAAAGTAAAATTTACTAACTTATATACTTAGACATTCGGATATCTATTTGGATGTTTCCAATCGCGTGATATTAAATTTTAAATTCATTCAAATACTTAAAAAATGATTTCGTCTTTTATGCAAATTTGAGTACTTGAAATATTTCAATTGTTTTAAATATTTTAATATAATTTTATATAAAAATAAATTATTTGAATTTGAATGAAACTTTATATATAAAATAAATTAACATTCTTACATATGCATATAACTAAATTTTAAATATTTTTCATATTTATCAATTATTAAAAGTCTATATGATTCATTCAAATATCCTTTATTTTGCATATTTATCAAACATTAAAATAAAATTAAATTTCAAAAAAATGATGGCATGCCATTAAAAAATATGACATTTATAAAAAAAATTATACGATTACGTTTAATCAAATATGACATGTCAATTTTAATCATAAATTTATTTTTTAAAAAAATAAATTAATCAAATATAATATAGCAAATTATAAGCATAACTTTATTTTCGTAAATAAATTAATTAAATATATTATGAAATTTTTTTAAAAAAACTTCATTTGTTAAAAATAAATAAAATCATATATATTATGGCTATGGCCACTTTTTAGAAATAAATTTTTTTAAAAAAATGTTACATATCATTACAGAAAATGATATGAATAAAAAAATTAGCATGACCAAAAATTATTATTCTCTATACACTAAAATAGAAATGACTTCTGAAAAATATTTATATGTCATTAAAAATAATATGATATAAATATAAAAAATTATAGCATGACGGTTACTCAAATATAATATTGTAATTTTAAACATAAATTTATTTTTCAAAAAAATAAAATAAATCATCCTCTTAACATTAAAACAGAAATAATTTATAAAAAATGTTCATATTGGTCAAGTAAATCATCATCTTAACATTAGACATAGCAATTATTTAAATATATCATGATAATTATAAATATAAATTTATTTCTAAAAAATAAATTAAAATCAATATGACATAATAATTTAAAACATAAATTTATTTTTTTTAAATGAGTTAATCATATATAATATGATAATTTTAAATATAAATTTATTTTTACTAAATAAATAAAATCATATATATTATGGCTATGATCATTTATATATCATTAAAAAATTGATATGATTAACAAAGTTAATATGATTAAAAATTTTATTATCTCTTATACATTAAAAAATGAGCTATGAAAAAAATATTATGTCAATAAAAAATATGACATTGTTAAAGAAATTATAACATAACGTTTATTCAAATATAACATAATAATTAGAAATATAAATTATTTCCTAAAAATAAAGTAAATTTTATATATTAAACTAGAATTAATTATAAAAAATATTTAATACCATATATTTTTTTAATTTTATGATTTTAGTTAAACTTTATACATTTATATTTGTTTCAAATAACTAATTTAATTTGACAAATTATAATGAATAATTTATATTTTTTTATTATAGTTATTACTTTTATATATTTATTAAAATTTTTATAATTTAATTAATATTCAATTATATAATTGATAATTTTAAAAAATTAATATTTAAAAATGAAAATTAAATCAAATTCAATTATATAATTGATTATTTAAAAAGTTAATATTTAAAAATAAAACTTAATTGTACAAGAAAATAACCACTGTATACCCAACTAATTAGAAAAGTTTATTTTATTTAAATTTATAATTTTAATATACAAACATATCAAAATATATTTTATACACAATTTAATTTAAACATATTATGAATTAAAATATAATTCTAATAATTTTAATCAAAATTTATTTTATATAACAAATATGGAATATAACATATAAAATTTTAATTAAATATAATAATAATTTAAATTTATAATATGTTAGTCACGCAAGTGAACAAATTATTTAGTTTAATTGATTCTAAATTGACTACGTGGTTCTGGGTCTGTTTTCCAGTTTTAATATTTTAGCATTAGTGCGTCAACACAAAAGGAAACATAACATAGCCGAAAGGCTTCGAAAGTCCACAAAAGCACACAAAAAGCCCAAATCCAAAAAAACCCATCAAAGAGACCTAAAAACTCGACCCGACCAGACCTAACCCGACATGACATCACCATAGCTAGAGAAGAATCATTTTCATCAACGAACTCCATATCTAGAACTCTGATCAACGATCGAAGCCACGACGTCCTTTGACTCTTTCAGTAGCTTGATGCTGTTCGTCAGCTTCTCCCTCTTGTTAGCCACCGACGGTAACTCCTCCAACATTCTCTCGACTCCGCCGCCGCTGGGATCTACCATTTCCGCAGAGATCTCCTTCTGAAACTGACCATTGACGAGATTTTTTACCGAGAATTGAAGATACAACGCTAGGTTGTCCACAATCCTTCGCAGGGCGATCGGCCAGTAAGATGCGATCCTCACCTTCATGTCGAACGCCTGCTGCAGTACATGTGCATGATATCCCCGTAGATGCGAAATCTTCACATCTCCAAATCCAGTTAGAGATATTTTCTCAGGAACGTTCACATCGTGCAACACAGCATTGATGAAATATTGCTGTGAACCTGTCTTCTGGGTCCAAGATGTCATGTAATCAGGGCTACATGTGTAATCCGTTAGTTTCTCCATCTCAACGATCTCAATAGCTCTGTTAATGGCTTGTTCCTTAGTTTTGCGTATTATATTCCGACCGGCACGTTTGATTGAAGATTGAATCTGTGGGAAGTTTTCAGAATGTTTTGAAATGACCGATGAGATAACAGATTCAATGTAGTCCCATATCTCCTTGATGAACTCAACTGGCATGGTGTCAATTCCATCCACATGTTGTGAGAGGATAGCTAAAAATGCTGATCTTGGGATAAAATTGGGCAGACTTACACATTTGCATTCATCAAGAATTTTGATTTCATCCATCAAGAACTCAGTCTCGGAATAGGATTGTGCTTGCAGGTTATCTGAGAATATGCTTAACATTTCAGCCAAGCGAGCCGTACAATGCATGTTTTTCTCATCTGGGTAATCAGAGAAATCTCCTTGAACTAGAATTCTTTGGAGAGACTCCTTTGCAGAAACAATGATATCCATTAAAGCCATCAAAGCTTCTCCAGTAGAAGTCATTACTATTGGAAGCTTGCTCAACTCCAGCACAGCAGTTTCCATCTTCTGATTGATCTTCCGAACGATTTCAGGCAAACATCGGGCAATCATTGTTCCCTGAATGTGCATTAGATTACGAGCTAACACAGGGATGCCCACAATGTCATCATCGATCAAACTAAGCAGTGGATGGGTACTGAAAAGTAATTCTTCCTGCATCCTAGCGTCTTCATATGTTTCCTCCCCGATCCTGTTTCTGACACAGACATAACCGAGCCCGATGCTCACATCGTCTGCAGTTACTTTCTGCAGGAGGCCTTCAGGAGCCATGTCGGCTTTTGTCACCACTGCCAGCGTCCTTTCCCCTGTTTTGTCAACTTGCCTCGACATACGAATGGATTCACAAGTTGTGAAGTCAACTGTAGCTGACAGAACATTTAGGATGATGGACTCTTGAGGCTCAATGTACTTCATAATCATGGCAGAAATCTGCTCATAAATATCTTCTGGCTGTCCATTCACTGGAACCCGTGTTATCCCAGGGAGATCAACCATGGTAATGTCTGGAACACCAGACTTCTTCACATGGAGCGTCAGGGGAGTGTCTGAAACATCTTTCCCAGATCCTGCAACATAAAATATTCCACAAGGTATTCATCACAATCTGGACTTTAGTTGGTTATTCTCAAGCATACAACACTTTAGATGGTAGTCTCAACTCTCAAGTTTTAACAGATAGCAAAACTAGTTTAACAGCACGACAAAGATCAGATTACTAAAGTCCCACTCCCACTAGGAGTTACAGAATCATACAACTATCGAGGCACGAATATTCAGCTATATTACGTAGTAGGTTTAGGAACTTGTACATAACTAGCTAGCTCGTTTTGAATGTTCGTGTTTCAAAAAACAGGTGTCATTTTCATTTATACAGAATATATATAACAGGTTCTAAAAATAACATAATCTGAGTTAGTGGCATAACATACCAGCGATCACATCAGTTGCAACACAAATAGATTCAGAAATGTGTTCCTCGTCCGTAGGAACAACTTTGTCACCGTACTCTAGCCAGATCTCAGGTTCAGGGCTAAAACTTCGTTGAAGCCTCATAACAAGAGGAACCCTAGTGCAGATTCCTTGTCCACGAGGCAAACTAATTCCTGCCTAGGACTCAAGAACACTCGACTTACCCGAGGACTGGTCTCCAACAACAACAATGGTGGGAAGCTGGATCCCTTCTCTCATTACATTTAGGTTCCTTAGCATGTCCACAGTGTCAAGCAACGGCCTGATCCGATCATTGTAAGAAGACACAATAGGTGCTTCAATGGGAACAACTTTGTTGTCCTCAGGATTTGTTTCCACAATAGCAAGAGAAGAAGAAGTTTCAGAGACAACATGCTTGTTTCTACCACCCATTTTTTCTTTCTTGACGCAAGACAAAGATACAGACAGAAAAGAGAGGTAGATACGTGAGGATTATGAATCAAGTGCTGGAATACCCCTTTCTTTTAAATCAAATGCTCAAATCTCCCCTCCATTTTTCAACATTTATTTTTAATTGAAAAATGTAAGCAAAAGACAAAAAAACCTGAAAGTTGATCATAACTACAGATCCAACCACAGAAAACCCACCCAAACCCATTGATATCGGGTCGACCCGGTTTCATAAAAAAAAAAAATAAATAAAAATAAAAAATTAAACAATTAAAAATCGAAAATTAGGGTAAAATTTTTTTACCCTCTTCTTCTTCACTCGCGAATTTTCGGCGCCCTCTCTCCCACGATCGGCCATCTTCAACTTCTTCAAGTTTTTCTTCAACTTCTTCAACTTCTTCTCCTACATTTTCTTCTTCAACTCTTCTTTGCATTCAACTTCTTCGCATTCACATCCTCTCTCCCGATCGATTTCAACATCTACATCTTCAAGGTGATTCTCAACTTAATTTTTCTAACTTCTTCTCCCCCATTTTCCCGGATTTGTGTTGAAACCGAAGTAAAACTCCGTAGAACTAAGTTAATAATTTTGAAATTTCATAAGAAAACTTTGTTTGTGTCGATTTCGATTCGGTTTTATGAATTTCGGGTGTGCTAATTCGGTTGTTTTTTTGCAGGATGGCTCGAACAAAAAATGCTAATTACGGACGTGGAGAAAGTCCGAATGACGGAGGAGAAAATCTAGAAAGAAGGATTGTTGTAGCTGGATCTAGAGTTGTTTACGAAGATCCAACTGATTCTGAGCAGGAAGGAAACAGTTCGCGAACTGTTTCCGACAAAGATTCAACGGTACGTCTTGATTTTTAGTGGTAGAACTACGTAGAATTGAGTAAAACTGATATTCTTGGTAGTGATACTAGAAGAACTCGGTAAAACTATGTTGGAGATTGATGTTTTCTGGGTTAATAACACTAGTAACACTAAGTGGAACTAGTAACACTAAAGAGAACTAGTAACACTTAAGTAAAACTGCAATGACTCGGTAAAACTATGTATTAAACTTGATAATTTGTGTTTAGTAACACTGAGCAAAACTAGTAAGAATGAACAAACATAATAGTACTTGTAATACTCGGCAAAATTGAATCTAAATTGTAACACTAGGTAACACTGGGTAAAACTATATAGCGAAAATTGAATATAAATTGTAACACTAGGTAACACTGGGTAAAACTATATAGCAAAAATTGTAAAACTAGGTAAAAACTATGTAACACTTGGGTAAAACTATATAGCAAAAATTGAATCTAAATTGTAACACTTGGTAACACTGGGTAAAACTGTATTTGTTTTGCAGGATTCTGGTGAGGAAACAGAGGCTTTACAGCCGATGCAAATGTATTTCCAGCCATCCGAGTACACAAAGAAAATTAAGATCCCCACGAGGTGTTACATCACTGAAGCGGTGGAGACGTTAGATAACTTGA
Organism: Pugionium cornutum; assembly: GCA_018901935.1. NCBI lineage: Eukaryota > Viridiplantae > Streptophyta > Magnoliopsida > Brassicales > Brassicaceae > Pugionium > Pugionium cornutum. Next base: position 9,244,402 of record JAENJI010000014.1, on the reverse strand, counting down.
AGTACCCCCTTCGAGTGGACGAAAAGAGGTGGTTTCACCGTCATCCACAATTCAAGCATTTTTTCCATATATCAAAAGATAAGAACCACAAAGTGATGGGATTGTGGATGCTCCTAGTTCGCACTGTGCGAACGGAAAGAAAAAGAGAAGCTTGGTTTCTCGTAAACGGTACTCCTATCCGGTATGGGATAAGAGAACACGCATTAATCTCCGGGCTGGACTGCCGGAATTATCCCGTGAACTACCAAAGTAGAGGTAGTATGGACTTTATTGAAAAGCATTTCGGAAGGGGTGCAAAGGTCAGATACGCAGATGTAAAGGAGAAGCTGAAGGGTATGAGACCATCGCAAGATAGGTTGAAGATGGCTGTCTTATATTTTCTATCAAGCATTATTATAGGACAGACAAAGACGGGAGAAGATGCACCTACCGTCGAGCTATTCTTCCAACGAGCTGTGAGCGATCTCGATCTCTGCAAGACATTTCCATGGGGGAGATTGTCTTTTGATCACATTATGCGAGAAATCTCGCATACAATGGATCATTTCCGAGGTGTGGTGAAGGGTACCCAGTGGACTATGCCCATATTTTGTACACCGTTGGAGGTAAATATCATTTTAATTATTGCTAAATTGTACTTGTTTTATATTTGAAACTAATAATATTGGTTTGTGTAGCTTCTAGCGTTTGACACTATTCCCGAGCTTAGGAAGAAATTCCGGGAAGATGTTTTTGGTGCTGATAGCACGTGTCCTCGGATGTGCAAGACGAAGTTCAAGCAGTGCTATGAAGGGCTTCACGCTGGATGAGATCAACGAATCACTTGGTAGCACTAAGGTTAGTTTTCCGTAGTGTTACTATTTTATATTTTTATTATGTTAAACTAATGTTCACATTTATTTTTTTCAGGATATTGAGAGTATCTTGGTGGCATCTGCTGATGAAGAAGGACTACTTTCTGAAATCTATGAAGTAGAAGACGTTGAGGATAATGACGATGTCATTATCCGAAGTTGGACGAAACGTCTACTTCATGACAAGAAACCGGTATTCTTCGAGGAAATATTCAACGAAGACGTGGCTTCGCGAGCAGAACCCGTGAATGCACCCGATGCACCCCTTGCACCCCATACACCCATTGCTGAACAAATGGAGAATGCAGCTAGTGATAATGCGCCGATGACCGCATTTGTAGAGCTCATGAAGAAGATGGAGGAGGGATTCAAAAAAGTCCATGAGAAAATAGAAAAATTGGATGAGAAAAATGCTGGGGTATACACAAAGGTCGTATTCGTGGAAGAATACGTAAAAGACAAGTTAGAAACAACGAGGTTGTATGAAGAGATGTATCGCGGTGGTGTTGGAGAACACGAAACGGTAATATTAGGTGTTACTTAGTATTACAAACCTTTAATAATACTTAATTTAATTGCTTTTGAATTGTAGGATTTGCAGAGAAGTCCAAGGCAGGAGGATAGGCAAGAGGATAGGCAGGATGATGTGGACGAAGATAGGGCCGATGATAGGAACATTGAGACGGTAAATGTGTTTGTATAAAAAAGTAATACTGAGTAATACTGCGTAACACTAATTATGTTGATTATAGTGTGAGAAGGACGGGGATGTGGAGAAAAGCGTTGAGAAAGGCGTGGAGAGAAGTCCAACAACGGATGATGATACAACCGTTGATATTGGAATGGTAAATATGTTTGCATTACTTAGATTCGAATAAGAATTAATAATTTATATATATATTAAGTATAACTATTTGTTTTGATTATAGGGTTCAAAGGACGGAGATGAAGCCATATGCGGTGGAGAAGGTGATTTGGAGGTGGAAAGCGCTAAAATTCCAGAACCGACGGAGATACCAACCGAGGATTCGAGGATGCAACTGAGGATTGCAACCGCAACCAAGGATGCAACCGAGGATGCAACCGAGGAGCGTACTATACAACGTACGTTCACTAGAAAGAGGAAAAGAAACCCTTCCGGTGCTGTGAAGACTCCTTACACAAGGTGGCCAACGCGGAGAAGGAATGCTGATTGAGAAGATCATGGTTGATTGATTTCGTAACTCTCTTGTTGTTATTCCGTAAAACTCGTATCATTTGGTAGAACTACGTAAAACTAATGTTGTACTTTTTCAGACTTATTTGAAATTTAAAAATTTAAAAATTATGGTTGATTAAAATTTAAAAATTTAAAATGTTGTAGATTAATATAATTTTTACAAACTTTAAAACTTTCGAAAATTTTAAAAATTAATTTTTCTTAAAAAAATTATATAAATCTTAAAATTAATAAATTCATACAAATATTCCAAATTTTTGAAATTTTAAAAAATAATTTTTTTTGGCACTTTCTATTTTTGGCAACCGTCATTTTTTTTTGTAGCCGTCATTTCCTTTTTTGGGAGCCGCCGATTTCAACTAGTTTTACAGAAGTTTTTAGTAATACGGATTTTGTACATAGTGTTATTTTAGGGTGTTTTCGATTTAAATTAGTTTTACCAACTAAAAATTGAAGTTTTTTAGTTTTACATTAGTTTATAATCAGTTAAATTATGATTGTTATCACTTTGTATATTAATATTTATTGAAAGTCCTGTTATGTGTGTTTTCGTTTTGAAATGAGTGATTATGAGAAAGTGGTTATAAAAGTATAAAGTATTTAGTGGAATATATTCTTCGAATACATTATTATGGCTTGATTTTTAATTGTTATATTGAATACATGTTTTTGAGATTTTATAGTTTCTTATATAACAAAAATTGGTTTATGTTAACTTTTATGTTTGTTTTGTGATAAATTTGTGAAATCAAATTGAATTCATTATTTACAAGTTTTGAATAACAGTAATACGAGTGTTACGTAGTTTTACTTCATAAGTTCAGTAATACCAATGTTACCTAGTGTTCCGATATGATAGTAGTACAACCTAGTGTTACGTAGTTCTCCAAAACAGAAAGTTGTCTTTTACAAATGTTCACAAATAAGCATTACTACAAATAACGTAATGAAAAATACAATTACTCATACACTATAAGCGTTACCAAATAACCAATATGACAAATTCCGTCTTGGCACCCTTCTATTATTAGTCCGTTTGCGGCGTTCTCCGGTAGATGGAAATCTCTTTAATCTCCTTCTTCCTTTTTTATTGTTATAGTTCGGAGGCATAATTTGCAATTCTTTGATGTAATCCGGGATATTCCATTCAAACTTATCCGGCACTACATAAATTGTCCTGCTATATGCTAGTGCCCACAACTCCACGGAATAATACTTTGAGCACAAATCATGAAATGCGATATCCCGTGCTCTATCTTCACGCTTCATGTATTCCATGACAGCGGCTGTTGCATGTACGCAAGGGTACTTGTCGATATCAAAACGTTTACAACTGCAAGTTTTCCTTATCAAATTCACCAAGTACGTCTTTCCATCACTTTCGTTCACAACGTAGTCTAACTCGAAACTGTTTAGCTCCATCAAAGTTAAGACAGATGCCTCTTTACATGTATTGTGAACTAAATTCTCCACAAAAGGCACTAGTTTGTGGTAGTCCGATCCAGAAACCGCATCTTTCCTATGCTTGTTAAACCATTCAGAGATTTTTGAGATAATCACATCAATCATGGGTAGTAAGGGATACTTCCTACAGTTCGAAAATGCACTGTTCAATGACTCCGCACAGTTACTTGTGTATATGTCGTACCTTTCGCCTGGGAAATAACACCTCGCCCAATGTTTAACATCAGCTGTTTCATCCAAATACTTGGGTGCAGAAGGATATCTAGTCCTAAATTCACCATAAACCCGCATGAACTCAGCCTCTGTATATATCTTACAACACTCCATGAATTTCCAAGCAACTACGTCTTTGTTTACGTTGGAAACGTGCCCTTTCACATTTTGAGACAAATGCCATATGCAATATCCATGATGCGCGTTCGGGTAAACTTCAGTAATTGTCTTGATGAGACTTGCATTTCTGTCACTGATAAATACCAAATCTGAAGAGTCGGGAACAACGATTTTCAGGCTTTCAAAAAACCATGTCCAACTTGCGTAGTTCTCGCCATCAAGTACCCCAAAGGCTATGGGATAGTGGTGACAATTAGGATCTTGAGCTGTCGCAAAAATTAGGACACCACCATATCCATTCTTAAGAAAAGTTGCATCCACCGTTATCACTTTCCTCATGCATTGAAACCCTTCGATGCAAGCTCCCAATGCGATAAATAGATATTTGAATTTTGTTGCTTCGTCCAATTTCACTCTTGTTACTGTACCATGATTAACCTTTTCCAACATATATAAATACTGGTACAAAACCTCATAACTTTCTGCTGGAGTACCACGAACATCAGTAAGAGCTTTCTTTATCCCTCTCCACGCTGTCGAATATGATACTTTCACACCAAATTTACCTTGAACGAGAGATACAAGACTTTTAGCAGTAGGGGTGTGCAATTGTCCTGGAAAATCTGCATGCAAAACATCTGCAACTAATCTTGGTGTGCCTTTTCTTTTACTGTTGCTTGTACTCGAACTAGCCCGAGAGCATGTATGCATGTTGTTGTAAGTTCTAATCGAGAAATAATCTGACCTTCCAATCTTCGCAGCTCGTAAACGCCATTTACAGCTTTCTTGACGACATTGTAAAACTAATCTTGTTTTGTCAGATTTTTTTATCGTAAAACTAAAACAATTCTGAAATGCGGCTCTGTCCACCAAATCTTGCAATGCATGCTTCGTTGTAAACTCTTGTCCGACCATAATACCCATACCGTCTTCCCATGCATCTATAAACTGACTATCATATGGAATCTCAACATAGTTATCATGCATAGAGGAGCTATCAAACTCGTTACCCATATATGTACCATATCGTACATTCTCTCCATCTCTAGTACCATCCTCATCATTTTCGCCATCACGTTGTTCTGCTCCACCTACGTAAGGTACAATGGCACATGCATTAATTTCCTCATCTATTGAATGCAAGACGTCATAGTTCACACCACACGAACTATCTTGGCCCACTTTTGAAAATTGCTCCAAGTAATGATCTGTTGTGATGACTTCCACGTACAAAATACATCTACGCTTCTCATTATCCATGGTATCTAGATAAACAAACACATCCTCATCATCGATAATAACTGCTGGTATTTGAGCTCCCACTAACAATGGAATGTAACTCAATTTTAACTTCGTCCTAGTTTCATCTGTCCCAATCTTCCTGCATATGCTAGCTTCTAACATCGCCAACGTTATATCCTCCGCACTTGTATTCTTAAATATTATACCGTACATATGACCTTTCGAATTCCATATACAATCCTTTGAAACAAATTCACCGTAGTCAAAATGTATGGTTACGTTCTTGCTCATTGTCTCCTACAGAAGAATATATAAAAAAAGTTAGCAAGTTCATTCAGTAATACTAGTTCTACTAGTAATACATTTTTATCTACCAAATATTCATTACGATTCTATCTATTAACTACCAATGAAAAGTTTTACTACACCTACAACTTATGGATATACATTCAATGTGCATATAAAATTGATGACTTCTCAAATTTAGTTAATATCTTCGATTACATATTCCCTTTAGTAATACCAGTTCTACTAGTTTTACTTTTTTTTGTAATACTTGTTAAATACTATCATCAGTAATACCAATTTTATTAGTTTTACTTTCTTCATCAGTAATACCAATGTTACTAGTTTTATTTTCCTTTTTAGTAATACTAATTCTATTAGTTTTACTTTTCTCATCAGTAATACTAGTGTTAGTAGTTTTACTTGTTCTAGTAGTTTTACTATCTTCATCCCGTAAGTTCTACTAATACCCAGTTCTACTTAGTTCTCCTACGACTGTACAATGATTTTGGCCTCAAATCTTTCTTAATTTCAACCGATTCGCTACAATTCAACATCCACAATACATCCCATACTAATGCGTTCGAGATCGACCCATACAACATAGATATAACTTCAATATAGATCAAAATAGTGGTTTTTATCCTAAATTTACAAATAATTCCTATTATCACAAATCCTTAATGTAAACCTTAATTTAAGTTTGTTGAAGATCGTGGCAGCGTCGACGGCGAGCTGGATGATCGATTCAGCGGTGCTGGAGGAGAAAGGGAGAAGGAACGTGTCGGCGTTGATGGTGGCCGTCTTCGTTCCATGGTCGATCGTGGGAAAGAGGAGAGATGAGAGGAGAGAGAAAGTGTGAGAGGAGAGAGAAAATCACGAGAAGAGAGAAAATGGCAAGGAGAGAGAAATTTTTGATTTTATTATTTTTTTTAATTAATGAATAGAATTTCATTAAGGGTATTTTAGGAATAACACATTTATGAGTGTATGTAGATTAAATGAGGATATGAGTGTTTTTTTTTTATAAATTAAGAGTATTTGAGATGTTGCCTCAATATATATGGAACAATGAAAAAGAAAAAAGTACTAAGAAACAAAGATAAAACATTAGAAGAAAACTAAACTTTAAAAAAGTACTAAGAAAAGGTCCCGTTTTTTATTTTGATGTTCAAAGGCTTCACTCGGAAATATAGATATTTCACCTCATCCGGAGAGGAAATTGATGTTCTCAGCAGTGGCAGCGAGTGGAGCGATGTCTGTTTGGAATCCTCCACATTTTTCTCCTAATAATGTGGCTTTAATCCCTTTTCAATAGTCCCTCTAATTCTTTGGTTGGCTCAACGGTTTTTAGAATTGGCTTCTCCAAACTGATTTCTCCGAAGGTAAACCTAAGAAAGCATCGGCAAGAAAAAGTCATATAAATCAAAAAGAAAATTTAGAAAATTTAGAAATGGTTAGACGATTAGGAACTAATCTAGAAATTTACCTTAACCTTGAAAAATAGTTTTAACCCAATCTAAAAGATGATAAAAGATGAATAATCACTTCTACGAACTTGGGAGAAAGTGAGATCGATCGTTAATGGTGAAAGAGGGGAGAGGAGAGAGATGAATAGAAAGAATAATTTTATGATTAATTCTCTAGTACTGCCCATAGTTCTGACATAAAAGAAGATCTTCTCTAACGGTGCTCACGTGTGCACACATGATGGAAGATAGAAATCTTAGTTTTAACAATAAACCAAAAATGACATTAACCGAAAAATATTAAAGCAAATGTGATTGAGAAATTTAAACCGAGGAATTGACGAGCAAGCATCATGTTGCAATACTCCCTCCTTCAGAGCATCGTTGGCCTCAAAGATAAAATTGAGGATATTTGGAGATGAAGTCTTGATAGAACTCCCACGTGGCTTGTTCCGGAGGGTAACCTTTCCATTTTACGAGAATCTTTGTTGTGACAGCGTTGCGATGTTTAACCATGCACTTGTCCAGCACTGATTATGGTTCTTTAGAGTTGCCGATGTCCATGAGATATTGGGGAAGGGTGGTTGTTGAGCCGTTTGGATTTGGACACAATTTGAGCTGGCTTACATGAAACACATTGTGCATTGCCGATTCCGAGGGAAGGTCCAGTTTGTAAGCAACCATGCCTACATGATCGGTGATGCGGAAAAGACCAAAATAACGTGGTGGAAGCTTGTTCAGGATGTTGCGCGGCCGGAGGGAATGCTGCCGATATGGCTGCAGCTTCAAAAAGACATAATCTCCCATCGTAAATTCTCGCAATGAACGACGAGAATTTTCAGATTGCCGCATCCTGTTTTGAGCTCTCAAAAGATGAAGTTTCAACATCTGAATAACTGCTTCTCATTTCTACAAGTCGCGGTCAAGCGAATGAGAAGAACTCTCACCCGACAAGTAGGGGAGGTGCAACGGGGGAGAGGCTAGCCGTAGATGATTTCATAAGGTGATCAATGAATGGTCGAATGATACGTGGTGTTATTCCACCATTCAGCTAGGGGAAGCCATTTAGACCAAGTGTGGGGTGCATCAGCGGTCATGCAGTGCAGATAAGTCTCAAATGTCTTGTTTGTTACCTCAGTTTGGTTGTCGGTTTGAGAGTGATATGCTGAAGAATACTTGAGATCAATTCCCTAAACCCGGAATAATTCCTTCCAATTTTTTCGCTGAGAAAAGTTGGATCGCGGTCGCTTACAATTTCACGACGCATACCGTGAAGTTTAAATACATTGTCCAAATATAGTTGTGCTACATCAATCGCCGTGTAAGGATGCGAGAGAGCGCGAAACATTTTTACTAAGACGATCAATAACCACAAATATGTAATGTTTACCGGATGAAGGGAGCAAACCTTCCATAAAATCCAAGCTGATCGATTCCCACACCCCATTTGGAACCGGTAGAGGTTGTAGAAGACCCGGTTTGGCCGATTGATCATATATGTTACGTTGGCAAGTGTTACAATTGCAGATATATTGCTGGACTTCACGATTCATTTTCGGCCAGTATAAGAGTGAATTGAGCCGGTGTAATGTGGCATCTCTGCCCGAATGACCACCTTTGGAAGAATCATGCATCCATTTCAGAATTTGTAATTTGATTTCTGCATCATTTCCCACTACTAATTTCTCTTTTCGGTGCAATTCTCCATTTGTATAGGTGAAGTTGGGATGAGAGGAGTTATTTGCTGAAAGTTCAAAAATGATCTTTTGGAGTTGGGGATCCGAGAGCCAGAGTAATTTTAGAATCAAGTGCTGGAATACCCCTTTCTTTTAAATCAAATGCTCAAATCTCCCCTCCATTTTTCAACATTTATTTTTAATTGAAAAATGTAAGCAAAAGACAAAAAAACCTGAGAGTTGAACATAATTACCGATCCAACCACAGAAAACCCACCCGAACCCAGTTAAATCAGGTTGACCCGGTTTAATTAAAAAAAAAATAAAAAAAAATAAAAATCGAAATTAGGGCAAAATTAAACTGAAAATCGGTCCCATTTCTTCCCCACGTTCGCGAAAATCACCCGAGCCCCCTCTCCTCTTCCCCCACGATCGCGAAATCGCCCCCCTTTCTTCTTCCCCACGATCGACCACACTTTTCATCACTCTCCCTCTTCTTTGCATTCTAAGTTCTTCACTCCTTGTTGCGGCATCTCCTTCAACTCGAAATCCTCTTCAACGTGCGGCATCTCCTTCACCTCGAAATCGTTTTCTTCTTCTACAAATTCACCCGAAAATCAGCTTGAAATTCAACCCGGAAGATTGTTCATCGGTAAATCGAAGTAAAACTCCGTAGAACTAAGTTAATAATTTTGAAATTTCATAAGAAAACTTTGTTTGTGTCGATTTCGATTAGGTTTTATGAATTTTGGGTGTGCTAATTCGGTTGTTTTTTTGTAGGATGGCTCGAACAAAAAATGCTAATTACGGACGTGGAGAAAGTCCGAATGACGGAGGAGAAAATCTAGAAAGAAGGATTGTTGTAGCTGGATCTAGAGTTGTTTACGAAGATCCAACTGATTCTGAGCAGGAAGGAAACAGTTCGCGAACTGTTTCCGACAAAGATTCAACGGTACGTCTTGATTTTTAGTGGTAGAACTACGTAGAATTGAGTAAAACTGATATTCTTGGTAGTGATACTAGAAGAACTCGGTAAAACTATGTTGGAGATTGATGTTTTCTGGGTTAATAACACTAGTAACACTAAGTGGAACTAGTAACACTAAAGAGAACTAGTAACACTTAAGTAAAACTGCAATGACTCGGTAAAACTATGTATTAAACTTGATAATTTGTGTTTAGTAACACTGAGCAAAACTAGTAAGAATGAACAAACATAATAGTACTTGTAATACTCGGCAAAATTGAATCTAAATTGTAACACTAGGTAACACTGGGTAAAACTATATAGCGAAAATTGAATATAAATTGTAACACTAGGTAACACTGGGTAAAACTATATAGCAAAAATTGAATATAAATTGTAACACTAAGTAACACTGGGTAAAACTATATAGCAAAAATTGAATTTAAATTGTAACACTTGATAACACTGGGTAAAACTGTATTTGTTTTGCAGGATTCTGGTGAAGAAACAGAAGCTTTACAGCCGATGCAAATGTATTTCCAGCCATCCGAGTACACAAAGAAAATTAAGATCCCCACGAGGTGTTACATCACTGAAGCGGTGGAGACGTTAGATAACTTGAAGTACCCCCTTCGAGTGGACGAAAAGAGGTGGTTTCACCGTCATCCACAATTCAAGCATTTTTTCCATATATCAAAAGATAAGAACCACAAAGTGATGGGATTGTGGATGCTCCTGGTTCGCACTGTGCGAACGGAAAGAAAAAGAGAAGTTTGGTTTCTCGTAAACGGTACTCCTATTCGGTATGGGATAAGAGAACACGCATTAATCTCCGGGCTGGACTGCCGAAATTATCCCGTGAACTACCAAAGTAGAGGTAGTATGGACTTTATTGAAAAGCATTTCGGAAGGGGTGCAAAGGTCAGATACGCAGATGTAAAGGAGAAGCTGAAGGGTATGAGACCATCGCAAGATAGGTTGAAGATGGCTGTCTTATATTTTCTATCAAGCATTATTATAGGACAGACAAAGACGGGAGAAGATGCACCTGCCGTTGAGCCATTCTTCCAACGAGCTGTGAGCGATCTCGATCTCTGCAAGACATTTCCATGGGGGAGATTGTCTTTTGATCACATTATGCGAGAGATCTCGCATACAATGGATCATTTCCGAGGTGTGGTGAAGGGTACCCAGTGGACTATGCCCATATTTTGTACACCATTGGAGGTAAATATCATTTTAATTATTGCTAAATTGTACTTGTTTTATATTTGAAACTAATAATATTGGTTTGTGTAGCTTCTAGCGTTTGAGGCTAGGAAGAAATTCCGGGAAGATGTTTCTGGTGCTGATAGCACGTGTCCTCGGATGTGCAAGACGAAGTTCAAGTGCAGTGCTATGAAGGGCTTCACGCTGGATGAGATCAACGAATCACTTGGTAGCACTAAGGTTAGTTTTCCGTAGTGTTACTATTTTTTTTTTTTATTATGTTAAACTAATGTTCACATTTCTTTTTTTCAGTTTTATTGAGAGTATCTTGGTGGCATCTGCTGATGAAGAAGGACTACTTTCTGAAATCTATGAAGTAGAAGACGTTGAGGATAATGACGATGTCATTATCCGAAGTTGGACGAAACGTCTACTTCATGACAAGAAACCGGTATTCTTCGAGGAAATATTCAACGAAGACGTGGCTTCGCGAGCAGAACCCGTGAATGCACCCGATGCACCCCTTGCACCCCATACACCCATTGCTGAACAAATGGAGAATGCAGCTAGTGATAATGCGCCGATGACCGCATTTGTAGAGCTCATGAAGAAGATGGAGGAGGGATTCAAAAAAGTCCATGAGGAAATAGGGAAATTGAATGAGAAAAATGCTGAGGTATACACAAAGGTCCTATTCCTGGAAGAATACGTAAAAGACAAGTTAGAAACAACGAGGTTGTATGAAGAGATGTATCGCGGTGGTGTTGGAGAACACGAAACGGTAATATTAGGTGTTACTTAGTATTACAAACCTTTAATAATACTTAATTTAATTGCTTTTGAATTGTAGGATTTGCAGAGAAGTCCAAGGCAGGAGGATAGGCAAGAGGATAGACAGGATGATGTGGACGAAGATAGGGCAGATGATAGGAACATTGATGCAGAGACGGTAAATGTGTTTGTATAAAAAAAGTAATACTGAGTAATACTGCGTAACACTAATTATGTTGATTATAGTGTGAGAAGGACGGGGATGTGGAGAAAAGCGTTGAGAAAGGCGTGGAGAGAAGTCCAACAACGGATGATGATACAACCGTTGATATTGGAATGGTAAATATGTTTGCATTACTTAGATTCGAATAAGAATTAATAATTTATATATATATTAAGTATAACTATTTGTTTTGATTATAGGGTTCAAAGGACGGAGATGAAGCCATATGCGGTGGAAAAGGTGATTTGGAGGTGGAAAGCGCTAAAATTCCAGAACCGAAGGAGATACCAACCGAGGATGCAACCAAGGATGCAACCGAGGATGCAACCAAGGATGCAACCGAGGATGCAACCAAGGATGCAACCGAGGATGCAACCGAGGAGCATACTATACAACGTACGTTCACTAGAAAGAGGAAAAGAAACCCTTCCGGTGCTGTGAAGACTCCTTACACAAGGTGGCCAACGTGGAGAAGGAATGCTGATTGAGAAGATCATGGTTGAGAAGATCATGGTTGATTGATTTCGTAACTCTCTTGTTATTTTGTAAAACTCGTATCATTTAGTAGAACTACGTAAAACTAATGTTGTACTTTTTCAAACTTATTTGAAATTTAAAAATTTAAAAATTATGGTTGATTAAAATTTAAAAATTTAAAATGTTGTAGATTAATATAATTTTTACAAACTTTAAAACTTTCGAATATTTTAAAAATTAAGTTTTCTTAAAAAAAAAATTATAAAAAAAAATTAATTTTAAAAAATTCATACAAATATTCCAAATTTTTGAAATTTAAAAAAAAAAAAAAAATTTTTTTTGGCACTTTCTATTTTTGGCAACCGTCATTTTTTTTTGTAGCCGTCATTTCCTTTTTTGGGAGCCGCCGATTTCAACTAGTTTTACAGAAGTTTTTAGTAATACGGATTTTGTACATAGTGTTATTTTAGGGTGTTTTCGATTTAAATTAGTTTTACCAACTAAAAATTGAAGTTTTTTAGTTTTACATTAGTTTATAATCAGTTAAATTATGATTGTTAGCATTTTGTATATTAATATTTATTGAAAGTTCTGTTATGTGTGTTTTCGTTTTGAAATAAGTGATTATGAGAGAGTGGTTATAAAAGTATAAGGTGTTTAGTGGAATATGTTCTTCAAATACTTATTATGACTTGATTTTTAATTGTTTTATTGAATACATATTTTTGAGATTTTATAGTTCCTTATATAACAAAAATTGGTTTATGTTAACTTTTATGTTTGTTTTGTGATATATTCGTGAAATCAAATTGAATTCATTATTTACAAGTTTTGAATAACAGTAATACGAGTGTTACGTAGTTTTACTTCATAGGTTGAGTAATATCAGTGTTACCTAGTGTTCCGATATGATAGTAGTACAACCTAGTGTTACGTAGTTCTCCAAAACAGAAAGTTGTCTTTTACAAATGTTCAGCAATAAGCATTACTACAAATATCGTAATGAAAAATACAATTACTCATACACTATAAGCGTTACCAAATAACCAATATGACAAATTCCGTCTTGGCACCCTTCTATTATTAGTCCGTTTGCGGCGTTCTCCGATAGATGGAAATCTCTTTAATCTCCTTCTTCCTTTTTTATTGTTATAGTTCGGAGGCATAATTTGCAATTCTTTGATGTAATCCGGGATATTCCACTCAAACTTATCCGGCACTACATAAATTGTCCTGCTATATGCTAGTGCCCACAACTCCACGGAATAATACTTTGAGCACAAATCATGAAAAACGATATCCCGTGCTCTATCTTCACGCTTCATGTATTCCATGACAGCGGCTGGTGCATGTACGCAAGGGTACTTGTCGATATCAAAACGTTTACAACTGCAAGTTTTCCTTATCAAATTCACCAAGTACATCTTTCCATCACTTCCGTTCACAGCGTACTCTAACTCGAAACTGTTTAGCTCCGTCAAAGTTAAGACAGCTGCCTCTTTACATGTATTGTGAACTAAATTCTCCACAAAAGGCACTAGTTTGTGGTAGTCCGATCCAGAAACCGCATCTTTCCTATGCTTGTTAAACCATTCAGAGATTTTTGAGATAATCACATCAATCATGGGTAGTAAGGGATGCTTCCTACAGTTCGAAAATGCACTGTTCAATGACTCCGCATAGTTACTTGTGTATATGTCGTACCTTTCGCCTGGGAAATAACACCTCGCCCAATGTTTAACATCAGCTGTTTCATCCAAATACTTGGCTGCAGAAGGATATCTAGACCTAAATTCACCATAAACCCGCATGAACTCAGCCTCTGTATATATCTTACAACACTCCATGAATTTCCAAGCAACTACGTCTTTGTTTACATTAGAAACGTGCCCTTTCACATTTTGAGATAAATGCCATATGTAATACCCATGATGTGCGTTCGGGTAAACTTCAGTAATTGTCTTGATGAGACTTGCATTTATGTCACTGATAAATACCAAATCTGAAGAGTCGGGAACAACGATTTTCAGGCTTTCAAAAAACCATGTCCAACTTGCGTAGTTCTCGCCATCAAGTACCCCAAAGGCTTTGGGATAGTGGTGACAATTAGGATCTTCAGCTGTCGCAAAAATTAGGACACCACCATATCCATTCTTAGGAAAAGTTGCATCCACCGTTATCACTTTCCTCATGCATTGAAACTCTTTGATGCAAGCTCCCAATGCGATAAATAGATATTTGAATTTTGTTGCTTCGTCCAATTTCACTCTTGTTACTGTACCATGATTAACCTTTTCCAACATATACAAATACTGATACAAAACCTCATAACTTTCTGTTGGAGTACCACGAACATCAGTAAGAGCTTTCTTTATCCCTCTCAACGTTGTCGAATATGATACTTTCACACCAAATTTACCTTGAACGAGAGATACAAGACTTTTAGCAGTAGGGATGTGCAATTGTCCTGGAAAATCTGCATGCAAAACATCTACAACTAATCTTGGTGTGCTTTTTCTTTTATTGTTGCTTGTACTCGAACTAGCCCGAGAGCATGTATGCATGTTTGTAAGTTCTAATCGAGAAATAATCTGACTTTCCAATCTTCGTAGCTCGTAAACACCATTTACAGCTTTCTTGACGACATTGAAAAACTAATCTTGTTTTGTCAGATTTTTTTATCGTAAAACTAAAACAATTCTGAAATGCGGCTCTATCTACCAAATCTTGCAATGCATGCTTCGTTGTAAACTCTTGTCCGACCATAATACCCATACCGTCTTCCCATTCATCTATAAACTGACTATCTTGTGGAATCTCAACATAGTTATCATGCATAGCTGAGCTATAAACTCGTTACCCATATATGCACCATGTCGTACATTCTCTCCATCTCTAGTACCATCCTAATCATTTTCGCCATCACGTTGTTCTGCTCCACCTACGTAAGGTACAATGGCACTTGCATTAATTTCCTCATCTATTGAATGCAAGACGTCATAGTTCACACCACACGAACTATCTCGGCCCACTTTTGAAAATTGCTCTAAGTAATGATCTGTTGTGATGACCTCCACATACAAAATACATCTAAGCTTCTCATTATCCATGGTATCTAGATAAACAGACACATCCTCTTCATCGGTAATAACTGATGGTATCTGAGCTCCCACTAACAATGGAATGTAACTCAATTTTAACTTCGTCCTACTTTCATCTGTCGCAATCTTCCTGCATATGCTAGCTTCTAACATCACAACCGTTTTATCCTCCGCACTTGTATTCTTAAACACTATAGCGTAGATACGACCTTTCGAATTCCATATATAATCATTTGAAACAAATTCCCCGTAGTCAAAATGTATAGTTACGTTCTTGCTCATTGTCTCCTACAGAAGAAAATAAAAAAAAGTTAGCAAGTTCATTGTGAAATACTAGTTCTACTAGTAATACATTTTTATCTACCAAATATTCATTACGATTGTATCCATTAACTGCCAATGAAAAGTTCTACTACAGCTACAAATTATGGATATACATTCAATGTGCATATAAAATTGATGACTTCTCAAATTTAGTTAATATCTTCGATTACAGATTCCCTTTAGTAATACCAGTTCTACTAGTTTTACTTTTTTTGTAATACTTGTTTAATACTGTCATCAGTAATACCAGTTTTACTAGTTTTACTTTCCTCATCAGTAATACCAGTATTACTAGTTTTATTTTCCTTTTTAGTAATACTAGTTGTACTAGTTTTACTTTCCTCTTCAGTAATACTAGTGTTAGTAGTTTTACTTGTTCTAGTAGTTTTACTATCTTCATCTCGTAAGTTCTAGTAATACCCAGTTCTACTTAGTTCTCTTACGACTGTACAATGATTTTGGCCTCAAATCTTTCTTAATTTCAAACAATTTGCTACAATTCAACATCCACAATATATCCCATAGTAATGCGTTCGAGATCGACCCATACAACATATATATAACTCCAATGTAGATAAAAAATAGTGGTTTTTATCCTAAATTTACAAATAATTCCTATTTTCACAAATTCTTAATGTAAACCTTAATTTAAGCTTGTTGAAGATCGTGGCAGCGTCGATGGCGAGCTCGAGGATCGATTCAGTGGTGCTGGAGGAGAAGGGGAGAAAGAACGTGGCGGCGTCGATGGTGGCCGTCTTCTTTTCCTGCAGATTGGGGAAAGAGGAGAGATGAGAGGAGAGAGAAAGTGTGAGAGGAGAGAGAAAATCGCGAGGAGAGAGAAAGTGGAGAATTTTGATTTTCGATTTTAATTTTTTTTTAATTTAATAGAAATTAGAATAATAAGATTAATTTAAAAAGAATTCATTAAGGGTATTTTTGGAATTGTATATTTTGGAGGGTATGTAGATTAGTGAGGGGTATGAGTGTTTGTTATTTATGATATAAGGGCATTTCAGACAATGCCTCGTTGCAATTGACGATCAATTTGAAGGCTTTTTTGGAGAACACGAATCAAAGGCTCCAGTACCCCTAAAAGTTGAAACAAATCCTCAAATGTCCCCCTAATTATTGAGTATTTATTTTTAAATGAGAAAAATAGGTAAATGAAACAAAAAAATTTAAAAGTTGCAAATAATTACAGATCCAACCAGTATATATCCACTCAAATCCGTTTAAATCGGGTCAACCCGGTTTTTTCTAAAAAAAATTATTTTTTAAAAATCGAAATTTGCTTTAAAAAAAAATTTAGGATTAGTAACACTAAGTAAAACTAGGTAAAACTATTTCACAAAACTTATGAATTTAAATTATAACACTTAAGAAAAGTATTTATGTTTTAAAAGATTTTGATGAGGAAACTAAGCCTTTACATACGATGCAGATGTACTTTCAACTGTCAAAGTACACCAAAAAAATTAAGATCTCCACGAGATGCTATTAAAGACTTCACTTTTGATGAAATAAAGGAAACACTCGGTAATACTAAAGTTAGTTATCCGTAATGTTACTATTTTATAGTTGTAATATGTTAAACTGAATTACACATTTATTTTTTAGGAAATTTAGAATATTTTGGTTCCACCCCGTGATGAAAAGTCACTTACTATAACTGCATTTAGATTGTAAGATTTATAGAAAAGTCCAAGGCAAAAAGAAAATATAGCTCATGATACATAAATAGTAACACAATTTCTCTTACTTAGATGCGATACAAATGTAATACTCGGTAATATTAAGTAACACTAATTGTAAAATTTTTTCGATTATAGGGTTCTAAGGACAATCATGGATTATGTGATTTGGAAAAAAGTGCTAAAACCATGGAGAAAAATCCACTAATGGATGAAAATACAATTGTTGATGTAGAAATGGTAAATGTGTTTCTCTTAATTAGATGCGAGGAAAAAATAATACTTTATAATGCTGAGTAACACTAATTGTAAGCTTATTTCGATTATAGGGTTCGAATGACAGAGATGAAGTGTAAGGCGTTGGGGGAGGGAATAGGTGATTTGGAGGAGGAATGCGATAAAAGTCCAGAATCGACCAAAGTCCCAACCGAGATTCCAACCGAGCTTCCAACCGAGCGTGAAACTCGTCTTTTACAGCGAACCTTCAGTAGAAAGAGGAAAAAAAATCTTTTCGGAGTTGTGAAAACTCCATACATAAGGTGGCCAACGTAAAAAAAGAATAGTGATTGAGATCGTTTACTCGTTTTATCTAAATTTGTTGTTTATCTAATTTTGAAAAATTTGTAATATTTGGTAAAACTACGTAAAACTAATGTTATTATTTTTTATACTAATTTGAAGTTAAAAAATTTAAAAACTATTGTTCATTATTTGTGATAAATAATTAGTAACACTAAGTGAAACTAGTAACATTAATCAAAATTAGTAAAACTAAACAGAACTAGTAACACTAGAATCATTCGGTAAAACTATATAGTAAAATTGATAATTGATGGTTAGTAACACTGAACAAAAGTAGTAACAGTGAACAAAAATAGTAGTACTAGTACGACTTCGTAAAACTATGTAGTAAAATTTATGTTTTCTAGTTTTGTAAAACTAAATAAAAGTAGTAATATTTGTACAACTCGATAAAATTGTATAGTAAAAATATGTTTTTTGGGTTAGTAATACTAAGTAAAACTAGTTAAAACTATATAACGTACGTTCACTAGAAAGAGGAAAAGAAACCCTTCCGGTGCTGTGAAGACTCCATACACAAGGTGGCCAACGCGGAGAAGGAATGCTGATTGAGAAGATCGGAAAAAAAAAATCAGTTTCATCATTTGTAACTCTTTAGTTGTTATTTCATAAAACTCGTATCATTTGGTAGAACTACGTAAAACTAATGTTGTTGTTTTTCAGACTTATTTGAAATTAAAAATTTAAAAATTATGGTTGATTGTTTTTCATAATATTAAAATGTTGTAGATTAATATATTTTCTACAAACTTTAAAAATTTCGAAAATTTTAAAAATTAATTTTTTTCTTTAAAAAAATTATATAACTCTTATAAATTATTAAATTCATACAAATATTCTAAATTTTTAAAATTTTAAAAAATATTTTTTTTGGCACTTTCTATTTTTGGCAACCGTTTTTTTTTGTAGCTGCCATTTCCTTTTTTAGGAGCCGCCGATTTCAACTAGTGTTATAGAAGTTTTTAGTAATTCGGATTTTGTACATAGTATTATTTTTGGGTGTTTTAGAATTAAATTAGTTTTACCAACTAAAAATTGAAGTTTTTTAGTTTTACATTAGTTTATAATCAGTTAAATTATGATTGTTATCACTTTGTATATTAATATTTATTGAAAGTTCTGTTATGTGTGTTTTCGTTTTGAAATGAGTGATTATGAGAAAGTGGTTATAAAAATATAAGGTGTTTAGTGGAATATATTCTTCAAATACATTATTATGGCTTGATTTTTAATTGTTATATTGAATACATATTTTTGAGATTTTATAGTTCCTTATATAACAAAAATTGGTTTATGTTAACTTTTATATTTGTTTTGTGATAAATTTGTCAAATCAAATTCAATTCATTATTTACAAGTTTTCAATAACAGTACTACGAGTGTTACGTAGTTTTACTTCATAAGTTCAGTAATACCAATGTTACCTAATGAACAGAAAATCTGCATGCAAAACATCTGCAACTAATCTTGGTGTGCCTTTTCTTTTATTATTGCTTGTACTCGAACTAGCCCGAGAGCATGTATGCATGTTGTTGTAAGTTCTAATCGAGAAATAATCTGATTTTCCAATCTTTGCAGCTTGTAAACGCCATTTACAGCTTTCTTGACGACATTGTAAAACTAATTTTGTTTTGTCAGATTTTTTTATCGTAAAGCTAAAACAATTCTGAAATGCGGCTCTCTCCACCAAATCTTGCAATGTATGCTTCGTTGTAAACTCTTGTCCGACCACAATACCCATACCGTCTTCCCATGCATCTATAAACTGACTATCCTGTGGAATCTCAACATAGTTATCATGCATAGCTGAGTTATCAAACTCGTTACCCATATATGCACCATGTCGTACATTCTCTCCATCTCTAGTACCATCCTAATCATTTTCGCCATCATGTTGTTCTGCTCCACCTACGTAAGGTACAATGGCACTTGCATTAATTTTCTCATCTATTGAATGCGAGACGTCATAGTTCACACCACACGAACTATCTCGGCCCACTTTTGAAAATTGCTCCAAGTAATGATATGTTGTGATGACCTCCACGTACAAAATACATCTACGCTTCTCATTATCCATGGCATCTAGATAAACAGACACATCCTCATCATCGATAATAAATGATGATATCTGACCTTCTACTAATAATCGAATGTAACTCAATTTTAACGGGAAAATCGCATAAAAAACCTCGAGATTGGCAGTCACTAACACTTTAAACCTCAAGATTTTGTCACTTACACTATAAACATCTGAAGTTAAGTTTTTATCATTTTTAACAGTGAAATTTATACCCGATTACTCTTCGTTAAATAGATCTAACAGAACATAAACTGACATTAAAAGTCATTTAACCTCCGTTAAAAACGATTTACCCTCCGTTAAAAACGATTTAACCCCGTTTAATTTAAGTTATTAACACGTGGGTTTTAAATTTAAAATTGTGTTCAGTTTTGAGACAAAACAAGGATGAGATTTTGTCCTTTTCACTTCCAAGCTTTCCTTCCTCTAAACTGGCTTCCGCTGAGGCTTTTCTTCATTTTCTTGGCTCGCTTTGATTTCCCAGCTTTTGATCTTATCGCAGCAAGAGGCATATTCTTTTTGTGCTCCTTTTGTCTATTGCTCAATCCTCCCTTCTGCATTTTCATTTTACAGTCATTGGATCATCAAACACACATTCTCTGGTGTAATAAACATCCGTTGAAATAGGCCCAAAGAACGAAAGAAAAAAGATACCTTCTTCTGCTTGATTGCAGTCTTCGATTGATATTTCCCTCGGTCCTCCCTACCAGCTTTAACTAATTCCAGTCTTTGCTCTTTTGTTAGTTTATGCCTTATGTGAGCCTGTGGAACGAGTAAACATCCGTTAGCATCAAATCTCACCTTAGTGTGCCAAACCATTTTGTTAACTAAAATAGTACTTCTTTTAGTAACAGCTTACTTCAAGTTTGGCTGGATTGACTCGTTTCTTACTTAACTGATCAGAATCCGGAACTTTGAATCCTTTTCGAGCCAGTGCAATTTTTGCTTCTTTCTTTGCCTGTATGCGACACAAGACATCAATAAGTTGGACTTCTTTTACCAAAACAGAATGGAGAACAGATGAAATGAGCTTTTTCTTTCTCGCATGTATACCTGAACACAATCACACAATCGAACCTCAAATACCCAAAATCGGACCTTAGAAACTACGCCGATCCCCAACATAGAAAAATCGAACACGAAATCACAACACCCAACCGGAAATACCCAAATCGAACCCTAGAACACTATGTCGAACCCCAAAAACGAAAAATCAAAAACGAAATCACAAGACCCAAGCGAAAATACCTTAAATCGAACCCTACAACACTATGTCGAACCCCAACAACGAAAAATCAAATACAAATGAACAACATCCAACCGAATACTCAAAATCGAACACTAAAACCAAGCAAAATCGCAAACCCTACAAATTACAGTCGAAAATCACCTACGATTCTAAGTTTAAAATTGATTTTACCTCATCTCGATGTGATGTTCCTCTTCCCAAACTCGAATTTCGTTTGTTTTTTATTTTTCGAAAAATCCTAAAATCCCAAATTGATTTTGGGGATGTTTATGCGATTTTTCTAACTCCTTTGTGAAATAACGGAGTTATGCCAATTAAAACGGGGTTAAACGGCGTTATTTTCACTTAAACGGCGTTATTTTAAACTAAACGGCGTTATGAAGTCCGTTTCCGATTTATAGCGGAATGTTATCCAAAGTGACAGTTTAAGGTTAATACTGTACCAAATAAATGTTTGAATATTTAAAATGTAAGTGACAAAATCTTGAGGTTTAAAGTGTTAGTGACTGCCATATTCGAGGTTTTTTATGCGATTTTCCCCAATTTTAACTTCGTCCTACTTTCATCTGTCGCAATCTTCCTGCATATGCTAGCTTCTAACATCGCCAACGTTATATCTTCCGCACTTGTATTCTTAAACATTATAGCGTAGATACGACATTTCAAATTCCATATATAATCATTTGAAACAAATTCCACGTAATCAAAATGTATGGTTACATTCTTACTCATTGTCTTCTACAGAAGGGGAATCGGCCATTTCATACGCGAATTTTAGCCCTTAGTTACAATTCGTTAGTTAACTTTATACATGTGCCATTACATACAATAACTATGCTCCGTAAGTTATAACATACGTTGACCATGACGGAGTTAGTCAATCCGTTAATGATGCTGAGTCAGATATTAGGTGGCTAATTTTAATTAAATCGGTAATGACTGGACCCTAAACGACGTCGTTTTAATGGTTATTTTCTGAACTCCAAACGACGTCGCATTTCACTTTTCCCTTTCTTGAACCCTAATTTTCGAGAATCAGCGATTTAGGCGATTTCACAGGCGATTTCACAGGCGATTTCGACGACGATTTCGACGGCGATTGAACACAATTTCAAGGGAAGAATTTCGAGACTATTTGCATGAAATCATCACCAAAATAATGAGGTAACTTTCTGAAATTTTTGTTCGAATCCGATTCAGATTTTTGGGTTTTGTTCGACATCAATTTTTTGAGAAATCGATGGCAAATTTGGGGGGGTTTGTAACTGAAATCTGAATGGGTATTTGGTGTTGTTGTTTTGAAATCGGATTTGACCGAGAGATTATTGGGTCGAAAATCGATGACTTAGTTTTCTTCTTCATAACCAAGAGATTTCTTCTTCATAACCGAAAAAATCGATGACTTAGGTCTCTTGTTTTTTGTCTTCTCCAATTACTCATTATGACCCGAGAAAGATTTAAATTTGAAAGAATAAACCCAGAGCCAAAAGAAGACAACGAGAGCCCTTGCAAATCAGGAAGATATTATGACTAAAATCCATAAATTCGACGAGAAGGCGAGTGCAAATTCGAAGAATTTCAGAGAGGGGGAGAGAAACGTGCCTTTTTCGAAACAGAGAATTTACTAAAAAGAGTCAAAAATCTTAAACTTGATTGGTAACATCAAGAACAAACCTTCGCTTCTCAAGAATTTTCCTTTTCCTCCTTTGTTTCCATTATTCAGGTGAAAAAAATAGAATAAAGAAAGAATTTTCATGTTTTTTCCTTTTCGGTGGGAGGAAATAAAACATTTTTCCCTTTTCTAAATCTTGAATTAATATTTTACATCAATTTCACTATTTAAATATTAGCAAAAATGAATAAACTATATGTGTTATGCTTATTTGCGTATCAGTAAGGGTATTACGGATTCAAGTTAATGGGTATTGTAGAATGGTTATGAAGCAAATAAAGGTTTTCTGAAAACTTCAGTTTTGTTTGGTTGAGTCTGTGAAACAGGTTTTGCTGCATGTTTTATCTTTGTGTGTAGCTGTCAGAATACGATAGCCTATAGTTCATGGATCATAAAAGAATGTAAGCTACAAGACTGCTATTTTCATATGGAATGTAATGGCGTTGTTTGTGAGAAGACACAAAACCATATTGAAATACATACCTGACCTAGTTTCTGCCATTCTCATTCGTGCTGGGGAAGAAAGAATAGAGGAGACAAAATTTTCAGGATTTTTTCCTCCCTAAACCCTAATTTTATATCACCTACACGAATGAGGAAGAAGGAAGGGGATTTTTAAGTCAAAATTATGAAACGATGTCGTTTCGATCGTTAAAATTATTTAATGAAACGATGTCATCGCTGATGTGTCATCCTAGTCAGCGATGATTAACAGTGAGATAAACGTCGTTAAACACTAATGTATGTTTTATACTAATTACTGAAGTTAATATATGTTATGGACTAAATAGAAAGTTAATGTATGAAAGTGCACAACAACAAAGTTCGTTATCGAATCGTAACCACATGCCAAAATTCATGTATGAATTGGCCGAAACTTCTCTACAGAAGAATATAAAAAAAGTTAGCAAGTTCATTCAAAAATACTAGTTCTACAAGTAATACATTTTTATCTACCGAATTTCATTACGATTTTATCCATTCACTGCCAATGAATAGTTCTACTACACTTACAAATTATGGATATACATTCAATGTGCATATAAAATTGATGACTTCTCAAATTTAGTTAATATCTTCGGTTATAGATTCCCTTTAGTAATACCAGTTCTAGTAGTTTTACTTCTTTTTTTTGTAATACTTGTTTAATACTATCATCAGTAATACCAGCTTTACTAGTTTTACTTTCATCATCAGTAATACCACTGTTACTAGTTTTATTTTCCTTTTTAGTAATACTAGTTCTACTAGTTTTACTTTCCTTATCAGTAATGCTAGTGTTACTAGTTTTACTTGTTCTAGTAGTTTTACTATCTTCATCCCGTAAGATACAGTAATACCCAGTTCTACTTAGTTCTCCTAGAACTGTACAATGATTTTGGCCTCAAATCTTTCTTAATTTCAAACGATTCGCTATAATTCAACATCCACAATATATCCCATAGTACTGCATTCGAGATCAACCCATACAACATAGGTATAACTTGAATGTAGATCAAAAGAGTGGTTTTTATTCTAAATTTACAAATAAATCTTAATTTTTAGAAATTCTTGTTAATGTAAACATTAATTTGGAAGTTGAATTTTTGTTGAAGATCGTGGCGGCGTCGATGAAGAGCTAGAGGATCAAATTCAGTGGTGCTAGAGGAGAAAGGGAGAAGAAAATGGCGATTCCAAAGAAGGGAAGAAGAAGATGGAAGAAGAGCTTTTGGAATTTGCAGGTTGCAGGTCGTATGAGAGGAGAGAGAAATGGGAGGTATGATTTTTTTGTTTTTTGTTTTTTATTTTTTAATTAATTTAAGTTAAATAAATTAAAGAAAAAAATAATAAGAAATTAGAATTCATTAAGGGTATTTTGGAAATTACAGAATTATAAGAGTATGTAGATTAATGAGGGGTATGAGCATTTGTTTTTAAAAAATAAGGGCATTTGAGATGTTGGCTCGGAGAATACTCATACTTTTAAAAAAGTTTTCAGTCAATTTTCATATGAAACTAAAGTTATTTCTGAAAAGAAAAACTAGTGATAGTTTTTTGAAAAGAAATATAATTATGGTATTTTGAAATTTAAATATCAAAATACCATTATTTTTTTAAATAAAAAATCAAATACACCAAATACTAGTTTTTTTTAAAATACCATAAATTTAATATCAGAAATGATTAAAATAACTTTTTTCTAATGAGAATAATATTGATTATCAATCTTATCAGTCAAATTTGGTGATGAGGTTAAAATAAAAGTGATAAAAATAAATTAAAAATAAATCATCTCGAGTCAACGAATTTATGATAAAATCTTTATTTCTTATTTTTATTAATTGTATCAATAATAAATTTAGCCTTAAATTGGTTAGTCAATCTGACACATATTTGAACATTTAAGTTTAACTTTTAAAAGTTGATTTGATTTGTAAATAAAAAATCATGTATTTTGGCAATACACATAATTAAATTTGACTAATGGACGTATCATGTATTATAAATACGTAAATCCCTTTCACACAGCAAAAATACATCTCATTTTCACTCTTAAAACAATCAACAAAGAGAAGCTACAAAAAAACCATGAAGGGTTTCTTTGGAGTTGTGATGTTTCAATTCCTTTTTCTTTCACTAGCTTTAGCCACTCGCGAAAGTTTTTTCTTTGCTTCTGATTTCGATGTGGCTAGGTTAGTTCCAAGCGGTCCAGACGATAAACCATCTCCATCAAATCCGCCAGGTTCTAAAACGGATATTGAAATCAAAAGATTGGTTCCAAGCGGTCCAGATGATAAACCATCTCCATCAAATCCGCCAGGTTCTATTGAAATCAAAAGATTGGTTCCAAGCGGTCCAGATGATAAACCATCTCCATCAAATCCGCCAGGTTCTATTGAAATCAAAAGATTGGTTCCAAGCGGTCCAGATGATAAACCATCTCCATCAAATCCGCCAGGTTCTATTGAAATCAAAAGATTGGTTCCAAGCGGTCCAGATGATAAACCATCTCCATCAAATCCGCCAGGTTCTATTGAAATCAAAAGATTGGTTCCAAGCGGTCCAGATGATAAACCATCTCCATCAAATCCGCCAGGTTCTATTGAAATCAAAAGATTGGTTCCAAGCGGTCCAGATGATAAACCATCTCCATCAAATCCGCCAGGTTCTATTGAAATCAAAAGATTGGTTCCAAGCGGTCCAGATGATAAACCATCTCCATCAAATCCGCCAGGTTCTATTGAAATCAAAAGATTGGTTCCAAGCGGTCCAGATGATAAACCATCTCCATCAAATCCGCCAGGTTCTATTGAAATCAAAAGATTGGTTCCAAGCGGTCCAGATGATAAACCATCTCCATCAAATCCGCCAGGTTCTATTGAAATCAAAAGATTGGTTCCAAGCGGTCCAGATGATAAACCATCTCCATCAAATCCGCCAGGTTCTAAAACGGATATTGAAATCAAAAGATTGGTTCCAAGCGATCCAAATGATAAACCACCTCCATCAAATCCACCACCATTTTCTAAAGACAATTAATAAATATGTGTTTTCATCTTCTTCACCTTATTTTAATTTAAGATTGGCAAAGTCATAATCAATCTTAGAAAATAAAATTATGAATGTAACTATCCTATACCCCTATGTTATAATCATATGGTAAGTGGAATTATATATTTAGTTCCAAATTAAAAAAATAAATGATATTGAATATAAAATGTTTTCCAAAATCTTGAAACTATAAGGTAGCGATACATTTTTCTGGCTCATTCCAAATCATCAGTTCATCATCGTTTCATTAGATGAAATATCATGATTTACATTTCCTTCATTCCCCCAAAAAAATACGTTATAAGCAATTAGGCTACCATTATGATTTAAAAGCCAAATAATTTATCAAAACAATGTTCTTTGTCTTATATGAGCAGTTGCATGATGCAACATTATGGTCAAGTTGTCTTCTTTGGTTTTCATTCTCTTGCTGATTTGTGTTGTTTCTTTTATTTCATTTTTTTGTGATTCCTATGAGCCAAAGTGTTAAACTTTGTGTAATACTTTAATAACGTTTGTAGGACTGTGTTTTGTTAGAAAATAGAGCAGAGTTCCATTATAAAACACACAGATCGTCTTCTACACTTGCAAATTGAGACATTAAAAAATTCGAAGTCAGATTCACACCAAGAAATATAACATATGCAGCTTTAAGAAGCCAACAAGGCTTCAAGTTTTGCAATCTGTTCTTCTTCGTTGGCTTTAGCTGGACTCTTGTTCGCCTCTTGGAACAAGTCATGGTCCCATTTCTTCTCATCCCTTGTCCAGTTTCTATGAAACCCACTTCGCCCATTGTTGCTCA
The DNA here is from genome assembly GCA_018901935.1 of Pugionium cornutum. Taxonomy (NCBI): domain Eukaryota; kingdom Viridiplantae; phylum Streptophyta; class Magnoliopsida; order Brassicales; family Brassicaceae; genus Pugionium; species Pugionium cornutum. Next base: position 9,217,181 of record JAENJI010000014.1, on the reverse strand, counting down.
ATCTCTCTCTATTAGCTCGATAACTCTGTCTGCTTCCTGCACCTCTTTCATCATATCTGTTCCACATTCTATCTCTTCCTGTTGCTGGTCTCTCATGTCTTTGTGAATGTAAACTGCTTCTCCAGCTTTTCTCCTGTTGGCGATTGTTTAGACTTGTGTCTTTTGCCTCCTCAGTTCTTCTTCTGTATGTATTGTTCCCAGATTCCTCTGGACTCTTCTTCTCCCTGAAGGCTCGTCGTTTCCTAGAGACTGCTCCTTGTGTGTCTTCACTCTCATGGAACTTATCATGTCGCCACATGTTTTTGTCTTCTTCTTTATGAGACTGTGAGTTCTCATCATCTCCAGCTCTTGGATTATTCTGATCTCTTGAACCTCTCCACGATCCTCTCTCTTCAAACATATAAAAGCCAACAAATTGTTCTGTAGGTATATAGCTAAAGTACATATGCCCTTCAGGGTTATGCAATGAAGACCAGAAAAATGGAGTTGTTCCAGGGAGAATTACCAGAAGTTGCTCTTCTGCCATCTTTCTCAGCAGTACGACGATCATCATGCTGTTACAAGACACGAACAGGCAAGGCAAAGATTACATATATCTGAGCATTGGAACGCATTCATACTAAAACTTTGGGCAAAACAACTTCCAAAATCTCCCATGACGAAACATCTAATTCATTAATAGTAGTTATCAAATGGAAAATGAGCTTCTTGAACCTGATGACATGGTCTAGAACGAGATCCTTCAGACAAATGGGAAGCTTGTTTGGCTGTCTCATGATGTCCAGAGTGCTTCTTTTCACCGTATTTTCTCAAACCCTGAGCATCTCTCAGAGACTGACGTGGTTTTTTATCTATCTCAGTACCATCTCTAACATCCAAATCTTTCTTACGCAGAACTTGTTCTGCTTCAGGTTTGCCATCTCTTCTTGATCTCTTGGGGCTAACGACAAACATAAATGATCAATTTGCTAAACAAACTGTAAAATTAGAAAATGCCATAAGCTCTAGTAAGAGTGATTTCTGAAGAGATAAAGAGTGCTTCACTAAGTATTTTTAAAAATGTGCTACCAAAACCAATTATTATACGTCGAAGAGTTCTGTGCAATATTTTACAGCTGACCATCTTCTCCCAAAAAAAGTCTCCATTTTCCGAGAATGAATGTGACCAAATAGAGCAGACAGATCACAGGAGGATTAATGGGAGTGCAATTTAGCCAAACTTTCTTCATAAATTCCGCGCAATACAAAAAAAAATCACTCCAACAATAAAACCACAACAATCAGCATTCAGAAATTTTACTTCACTTGTTCAAATTACGAGGTAGATGAACATAAAGTAGGGATCTCCAGAAGGAGAGAAGCACATTAAGAGTGTAAAGAGAAGCAGACCTGGGTTCGAGATCCATTCTAGAACGTTGTCGTTTAGGGTCTGAATCTATACTCTCTCGCCTTGACATGTTTCTCTTCTCCCTGAAAATAAGAAATCTACGATGTTTCTCTTCTACCTGAAAATAAGAAATCCACGATAATTTTTAGGGTTATCTAATTCCTCAAAATTGTGGTTTCCACCTTATATTTCTTGAAACATTAGGAAAAAAACCCACAGGATTGAATTGTGAACAAACTGGATACGAGATAGATTAATTAGAGCCAAGAATTGTTATTACAACACACCAAAGTGTTTTTAGATCGTAATTTCATTTGAAGATCTCATATACAATGCAAACAAAATGCGGTATCCAAATTTTGTAAAGATATCAAAATAACAAAGAAGAAACTTATGCAACTCTTTAGATGGCTTTAATGTTGAAGCTTGGAAATAAGTATTATTGCCAATTGTGAAAGACACAGATAAAAAGGTTCCGAGTGTAGAACAACAAAAGAATTCTCGTTAGTATATAAACATTTAGCAAAATTAATTATTCTCCCAAAATATGTTTGGCTGAGTCATTCAAGCAAGCGCTTGTACCTACACCACCCGATCACACCAACATAGAGGAATATAGTCCCGACAGAACCTCCAATCACAGTCCAAAGGAATTTTCGTGGACCAGCTTCCTCATCCTTGAACAGCTCTATCGTAATATTCATACCGAATACTCCAGCAACCGCGATAAAGGCGCTCATCACCAGAGTAGCTGTTGTTAGCATCACACCCATTTGCAGAAGATGATTCTGTTTGTCATCTAGCATTATGTTGATGTAGTCCTCTGTGTCATCCACATATTCCCTTAGCTTTTTCATCAATTACCACCACCGCACAATGGATAAGAAGATCATCATCAATCACCTGAGAAGAGTTTGATATTACAGCCATATGTGTATTACTTACTGTTGATAGCTTGTTCAGTGTACCATCAATCTGCACGAAATATGCTTCCAAAAGCATCTCAAGCTCTTCAACATCGAATTTGTTGGTCATGGCACTCCGGGTTGAGCTTGTATGAGTCCCACGGCTATTTCTGCTAAGTGCACTATGGGCACTCATAAGAAGATCGTGACCATCATTTGCTCGAACATAGCTTTCATCTATGTTAGCCTCTGATACAAATTCAGGAGCAAGTCTGGCAGGTTATTGTATAAAGGAAGATGTTAAACTTATATCAGAAGAATTAGATATCGTATATTATGCTCAGAAAGTCTAGTACATGCCTGTCATCCTCATCTCCTTCAGGAAGATCAATCTCGACGGTATCACTCTCATTCATAGAGGAAGCTGACGAATTCTCCATTTTCTGAGCTAACTTCTCAGTAAGATACATCTCAGCCATATCTTCATCATCATCTAGCAGATGTTCTAGTTCGTCCCTAACCTAGAGATTGTATGTATATACAAGTCAAAAAAAAAGGGGGTTAAGTACAGGCAAACAATGGTTAGAGTATGGTGACCTTTAATTAAAGGAACATGATCTATCCTAATCATAAGATCAAAGTAGCAGTTGAGAGTCTGAATCATAACACCTTCTGAACACGTCCTGTTATTGCAACCAGTCTGCTTTTAATTTGTCGAACCCTCTCCAAGTTGAGGGTACTGATCTTGGAAGTAAGCTTGTCCAAGGCTGGATGAGCCTCTAACTCCAGTCGTACGGCCTACATTAAAAGACGAATGACTGAAATACCACAAAAGAGAAGCAAAATGCTCCATGTATTACAGTCTAACATAAGTATTTACCTCACTTTCCAAACTGCTGGATGCAGCTTCGAGACATGCTTCCAGAGCAACAAACTCAAATGGAAGAACCTTCGATCCATCTTGATTCTCAAGGCTTTGCTTCGCATCCTTCTTGGCTTCACTCCCTTGATCCCCAAACAACTGTAGAGTTCCAGCTTCTCCTTGGGCGGGATCTGTTCTCGTATGAGGCTCTCCGTCAGAGTTTTCTTCCTCCTTTACACAACGCAAACAAAGGAAGCAGAGTGATTAGTAGCTAAAACTTGGCAAACATCATCTTCAAATAGCATCACCATTGCAGAAATCATAGAGTCAACCATGTCTTAAGACAACATTAGCTATCATTTCATATCAGGTTCTATAGTCAAACCACTAGATTGCACAAACTCCCTGTTTAGCTACAACCCTCACTTTTTATTTCCCAAACAATGCAATTACGCATAAGTTTCCAAATCAGCTGCATATATGCGAATGAACACTGATATTTCACAGGGAGGAAATACGAGAGCCAACTCTCCGTGAATAAACAAAAAAAAAGTTCCAATATTCCACCAAACGAACAGTGAAAAGAAAACCCTAATTTCTACAACTACCTGAGATTTAGTGGCGTGATAGTGGCATAGTATCCGCCTCTGCAACTCGTCAATGAACGGTGACACCGAAGGATCCTTGGAATTAAGCAGCAAAACCTCTTGCGCGGTGATAATTGCCTTGATATGCTCCAGATTGATAACAATAGCTCTTTCCCGACCAAGAACTGTAGACGGATACGACAACAGCGGATCGAGAATCCGAAGATCTCGTGCCGGTAACCCCGTTCGCCGCATGATGGTGTGTTTCCCGGCTTCAGTCATCTGCGCCTGCCCTGATGAGCAAAGCACCAACCACGTCCTCACGCCCACGCCTTTTTTCCGACCACCGGCAGGGTACGTCGGTGTCGGCTGTCCAGCGTTTGGCGTTGCTAGATTCGTATCGAAATCTTCGGGTCTAGGACCTCTCATGGCGGTGTACGATGCCATCAGAGAGATCGATAAGCTGATTATGTGAAGTCCGATCATTCAACGATCGTAAAGCGAAAAAGGGAATTTGGAATCGGATTGTTAGCAAACAGGCCAAAAAGGCCTAATCGGTTAAGGAAACCGGTTTTAGCTTTTCCACCGAAACCAAACCGGTTTTAGTTTCTTTCGATTTTTGTAGGATTGGCCGGAGGCTGAGAGTTTGCTTTTGAAGTTTAAGGCTTTAGATCGGTGAGACGGCTTTAACCGGCGAAGCTTAGCGACGGAGTGATTAGGATACCGAGGAAGAACTATGAAGATGAAATCGGTTTTTAGCGCTTCAGAAATTAAATCGGAATTCGAGTCAGCGGGAATAAACCCTAATTTCGTGATTCCCATATGGAAGTATGTGGTTCAGAATCCTGATTGCGTTTGGGACGAGATTCCCTCACTGCCCTCCGCAGCTTACTCTCTCCTACATTCCAAGTTCAAGACTCTCACTTCGTCTCTTCACTCCCTCTTCCACTCCTCCGATGGCACCACCTCAAAACTCCTCATCAAGCTTCAGGTTCCCGTCCACTCTCTCTGTCTGTTTCTTGGTTTTTCTTATAAATATTTGGCATGATCTGTGTGTGTTGTGAAATACGATATGAGTATCTCTGTTTGTCTTTATGAATGGATAGGAGATTAGTCTCTGTATATAAAAATGTCGGTAAATCCATTAGAATAGATATGAGACTTGGCTGCTGGAAGGTTTACTTTGTGATCACCACACTGATTTTGTGGACTCTGAGAGCTTATAATCATCCTGGCTTTCTCAACTCTGCGTGAAATGTATCTGTTATCTGATGAACTCATTTTTGATTCTTGCTTCTGGTCTTGGAAATTTAAGAATGGAGCTTTTGTGGAAGCTGTGATAATGCGATACGATACCCGGTTGGGGATGTGTGGAGGGAAACCACGTCCTGGAGGTGTAAGATCTACGTTGTGCATTTCATCTCAGGTATTGATTTTTATCATGGCGTGTTCCTTCATTGAATCACTGCAGAGTGATAAGAGCCTGAATATTTGTATTTATTAATAGGTTGGTTGCAAAATGGGTTGCACATTCTGTGCAACTGGTAGCATGGGATTCAAAAACAATCTAACATCTGGAGAAATTGTGGAGCAACTTGTTCACGCCTCTCGCCTAGCTGACATACGCAACATCGTTTTCATGGTACATTGCCTGCCTGTTGATGCATATCATCCGAAGTTCTTTTTGGCTGCCTTTTTTGGTTGTTCTTCATACAACTTTATTGGGTGTCGCTGTATATACTCCATGTGCACCTTGCCTTGTGGTAATGTTAGGATGTCTTTCTTTAATTTCTGGATTGATGAAGTTCATTCACCAGTTGTTGCCTTGGTTTGCTGAATGTGATCAGGGAATGGGAGAACCATTAAATAACTACGATGCTGTTGTTGAAGCTGTTCGCATCATGTTAAAACAGCCTTTTCAGCTTTCACCCAAAAGAATTACCATATCAACTGTAAGTACTTAGAAAGTTACCTTGGAACAGTCACAAATCAGAGAACTATTCTTTAAAATTGGTCGAAATGATCCTTTGGTTAATGGGATTTTGCGAGGGTGTTGTTGTGAAATAAGAGAGAAATGATAAACTTCAACCCAATAAACCTTTCAGTTTGCAGGGCCTTTCATGGTTTAGTTGGTTACTCTTGAATTTTCGGGTTTTTGGGGCAAGTAAGATTATCTTTGTGATTCTTTTTCTCCATTAACCCGTATTCCAATTTCATTTGCATATAGGTTGGAGTTGTTCACGCGATTAACAAGCTTCACAATGATCTACCAGGTATAAGTTTGGCGGTATCTCTTCATGCACCAGTCCAAGAAATCCGCTGCCAGATTATGCCAGCAGCTAGAGCCTTTCCTCTTCAAAAGCTTATGGATGCCCTTCAAGCTTTCCAGAGGAACAGGTAGCTCCTAACCAGCTCTTTGCTACTGCTTATTAAAACCACGATTCTTGAAGTTGTTAGAGATCGTATAACATAGTGCCACATTGTCCTTGGATCTAACAGCCATCAAAAGATATTCATTGAATACATCATGCTTGCTGGAGTAAATGATCAAGAGCAGAACGCTCATCAACTCGGTGAATTGCTAAAGACATTTCAAGTGGTAAAAGCTTTGACTCCTCAATACTCTAAAAGTTTCTGCTATTATCTGATGGAATCTCTCTGGCGTTTTCTTAAAACAGGTAATAAATTTGATACCATTTAACCCAATAGGGTCCACAAGCCAATTCAAAACGAGCACCAAACAAAGCGTATCAAGTTTCCAGAAAATTCTGAGGGAAACCTACAAAATCCGAACCACAGTTCGCAAAGAAATGGGTCAGGATATTAGCGGGGCTTGCGGTCAGCTAGTTGTGAATCAACCGGACAACAAGAGACCTCTGGGAACTGTGGAACCACTTAGAGACATTGAAGATTTGCATCTCTAACTTTAGGACCAGACACATGAAACTGACATCTGAAATGATTTGTATTATCTTCGAAGTCACTCTTCAAAACCCGTTTCTTAAACATCACATTTTGTCCTCATTATTCGGTGGAAAACACTTGTGTTACACTGAACTGCAAGTAAGAAAAAGAACATGTCTTATAAAATATGTCACAGTGAACATGGTACTTATAAACTTCAGCACATGGATTAACTTGTCTTCTAAAATATTCACAAACTCGGGATCTTATGTCATCATGAAAAGTTAAATATTATGTTTTAGTGGTAAACAACTTAACTTCTCTTTCCGCCTATATAAACAATCACACTCTGCACGCGCTGTGAATGTCTCTCTGCTAATAGCAGCACTAATTTCATCACTGTGCTGTGCAAACATTCTCCTGCGACGACGGCTAAGTACAGTTTCTGCAACGTCTAGTTGTCGTACGAAGCCCGTGCCGTTTTGTGATGAACAATACATATGGGTTGATTATTCCAAAGGTTTTCAGCGGGACGGTTCCTGGAGCGACGAGTTTCCTGGCGGTGATATTAGCGGCGACGAGCTTTAACACATCGTTATGGGCCTTGTGGCTCAAAATGGGAGAGGTGGTTTCGACAGAGAGATGCACAACGTAGGACTCGCAGGTCTCATGTATTGAACGTATTCAGAGATCCAAGATGGAATCGTGGCCAAGAGACGCCATGAGAGGATCCTCTCGTAGTATGTCGCGAATTACCGTTAAGGGCTAACAAGACGTTCACAAGGACGACATAAAATCGCAAGTGTCGAGCTGCTGCATTACACTGGTTACAATCTTTGTTAGAACTGAATAAATAAGTTCACCTCTCACACGAAGAATTCTGAATAGTTTTACTATTATTTCTCAATATCTTTTTTTTACTCTCTTTACAAATAAGGTTCTTTCTCTTTTTATACTACTTTTAGGCAATTAATTCTTAATGAACTAATTACAATTTAAGTTACAAATGTATTTATTGTATCAGTTACAAACCAAATAAGTTCAACCAAATCGGTTGAACCTGGTTTGGTTTGGTTTACTTGGTTTGGGTCTTCAAAAGAGAATCTGGTGCCCACAATCTGCCCCCTAAGTTTCCCGAGCTGCTCTGGGAAAACTTTTTTCTTTTGGTTTTTTGACTTCCCTTATATGACAATTTGCTCATATTCCTATTTATTAAATTTTCCTTATTTTTTTGTGCTCTTTATCTATTTAATCTAGGATTCTCCTTCCCCTATTTAAAAATACTTATGGTAACCCTAAAAGTTAGTTCCTCTCCTCTTTTTCCTTTTTTTTTCTTCACTCTCTTCTCGTCGAGCTGCCCCCTTTTTTATTTTTTATTTTTTATTTTTGGTTCCTTCCTTCTCTGGCGGCCGTTCTTTCTCCGGCGACCTCCGGTCTGCCCACGCTTGCTTCGGGTCCCGTGTTCATGCCACCTCACGTCTCGGGCGTCGTGCTCGGATCTTCTGCACACCTACTTCAGGTCCCGCGCTCGTGCCACCTCGCGTCTCGGGCGTCGTGCTCGGATCTCCTGCGCGCCAGCGAGCTCCAGATCGTGCATGCTGTCGCGCGAGCTCTGGATCGCGCATGCTATCGCGCGAGCTCCAGATCGTGCTTGCCCGTCGCGCAAGCTCGCTTCAGGTCGCGCGTCGCCCCTCCTTCGCCCGTGCTCGACTCTGGCTCGCAAGCTCTCGGGTCGCGTTCGCACGTCGCATGGGCTCGCCCTATTCTGCCCGTGCTCGGCTCTGGCTCGCGAGCTTCCATGCGAGCTCGACTCAGCTCCTCGTCCTTGCTTGGCTCCGGTTCGCGGGCTCTCGTACGGACTCGTCCCCGGTCGGCTACGCGCTGCCCGTGCTCGGCTCTGGCTGGCGGGCTCCCATGCGAGCTCGACACGGGTCGTCCTTGCTCGGCTCCAGTTTGCGGGCTCTCGTGCGCACTCGTCCTCGGTCGGGTGCGTGCTTCCCCTGCTCAGCTCTGGTTTGCGGGCTCCCGCGCGAGCTCGCTTCGGGTCATTTTAGTTCGGCTTTGCTTCCCGAGCTCCCGGACTGCGCCGCGTATCTCTCCCTAGTCGAGCTTGTCTCCGTGGGTTTCGGCTCGCGCGTGCTCGCCCCTCTGATCCGAGCTCATCTCCGGGCCTTCCTCGGCTCGCGCACGGGTTCCCTTTTGACCCAAGCTCGTCCTCGGTCAACCATCGGCTCGTGCACACGCCCTATCCGTGCTCGTCAGCTCACGCACACGCTCTTCCGATCCGAGCTCATTTCCGGGCCTCCGTCGTCTCGTGCGGCCTCTATCGACTCTCACATGAGTCTTCTTTCAAATCCGAATTCGTCCTCGGGTGCTTGACGGGTCGCGTGTTTGATCGTGTTGAGCTGCGGTGCTTACCAATTTTTCTGTCATTTTCTCGGCTCGGCCAATATGGTGGCCCGGAATCGGTTCGGCCCTCACTTGAGATCCGCTAGTTCTGAGTGCAGCATTCGCGACCTCCGATCTTCTAGCCTGATTGACCGATCTACTGAGATCATTATTCCTGGCGTTTCCGATTCTCCTGAGTTTCCTCCTCCGGATTATTGTTCTGCTTACGAGGTTTACTTTTGTGCTTGCGGGTTATCCTTCCCACTTCCCGAACTCCTTATTCGTATGATACACGAACTGGGGCTTGCGCTACCGCAATTATGCCCAAATATTTTCCTGATTGTGGTCGGGTTGCAAACGCAGGCCGAGGAGGAGGGATTCCCCCTTGATGTTTCCACCGTTGCACGTCTGTGTGGTATTAGGGCTAATTCTGCCTGATATGGTACCTTCTATTTGACCCCCAACCCTTCACGAGCAATACTTTCCGGTCTTCCTGACAAAGACATGAAGTGGCGGAGTTCCTTCTTCTATTTTCGCATTGATAAAACTACCTATGGTGACTTATATCCTTTGGCCTCGGCCAGCTGGTCGCAACGGCCTGGTAGAGTTGTGTTCTTTGTGCCTCCTGCCTCGCCAGTACTCTCTCTCTTTTTTTTTTTGATATTTGACTTGTGCTTTGCAGTTACGCTGAAGAGAGCTCCGGCGAGCGACGATCTCGAGGTGTTGGTGATTATCTTAAGTGAGGGTTCGACGGATTGGAGTTCCTTTTCTAGGAGCCGCATTCGTCGGTCCCAGTATCGGCTTCGCAATCAGGATTTTCGAGTATTCCGTGACTCCAATTCTCTCGACACTAATCAAGGTTTATCTCGGTCCATCGTTTTTTGTTTGATTTTCATTGGCAGTTTAACTTTCACTATTCAATCACCTTTTTTCTTTATTTCAGGTGTTCCATCTGATTCTCCACCACACACGATGTCGGGCCTTGGTTATCGCGCCGAACGAAAGGCTCAGCGTGCTGCTGAAAAAGCTGCTGCTGATAAAGCTATTGATGAGGCTGCTATGGATCTGGGTGAGGTTTCCCGACCTTCTACCCTTCCTGATCCTCAGACAGCCCCTCGAGCTTCCCCTCCTAGCTCTATGCCTCCTGTCTCACCTCCGCGCTCCATTGTCGCGACTCTTCCTGCTTTGGATGGTGACTTTTCTTGTGTTGTCGTTGACTTGGAGCCCCCCTCCTTCGTTTCTTCTTCAACGCGGGTTGACGGGACTGTTGTTGCTGTAGATTGCTCTCAGGATCCTCCAATTGATGGTGAGGCTAGTGACCGCCGCGGTATCAAGCGAAGACATCCAGCTCTGAACCACGCGAGGCCTTGGGGCGGTGCCAAGAGGTTAAGGCACTTCTTCTTGTTTGAGTACAATTCCAATGCTAACATCGTTGAGGACCCCAATGCTACGGCGCGCATCGCCCAACATTTCAGAAAGCCTGGATGTAAGCTACCGTCGTTCGACACGTTGGGAAACGAGCACAGGGAGAGCTATCTCAGTTTCTCGAAATGTCTTGGAGATGTAAGTTTTCTTCATTTCATTTCCTCTTCATTTCATTCCTTCCTTCGGAGATGTTCTTCATACCTTTTTTGTGTAGCTGATGGCAGAGTATAATCGCTCAATGGATTTGTACAAGAGGCATGTGCGGTCTCCTACCAAAGCAGAATTTCGTGCAGTGACAGAGCGCATAAAGTCGTTAGAATCCGAAGTGAAGAAACTTTCTGCTCTTAGGGAGAACGATGCTGATAAGGTCAAATCTGTTGACAAAGTCATCCTCCAATTGAATTGTTCCGAGTATGCGCTCAGGGAAGCAGAGATTTCTTGGGATGATTATAAGGTTAAGCTGTCGAATGTCATTGCCTAGAATTCAGGGCTTTTCGAGAAGGACGTTCAACACTCTGCTGAGGTTAAGAGTGTGAAGATCAAATACAATCCTCTTCTTAAGACTCGCAATCGGGATTTGGGTGCTACTCGTGTTGCTCGGGCTGAGCTCAAGAACGAGGTAAAGATTCAGATCATATCTTTCGGGGGTGGAGAAGCTGCATGGTTCCTTGTCTCGTTGCGCTGAAACGAGAGCGAATTCGGAGATTCTTGAGGAGATTATCAATGGCGAAATAGACGATCTGAACGCTGAGCTTAAAGTTGTCCTCACAGACAAAGAGATCAGTGTTCGCGAGTTGCTCGATATTGAGGGCGCGCTTCCAGAGATTGATTTGTCGCGTTTAAAGTTTTTGACATTGAACTCTCCAGAGTTAGTCCCCGCTTCAAGGTCTGAAGTTACGGACTTTGAGCCCATGGATGCATCGTTTGACGAGTTTGGTTCCAACCTTGGAGCCATCTGCCTCTCTGGAGCATGTATCGGCAACTTTTGCATTTCAGCTCCCTCTTGCTGGTATTTGATTTTTCCTGTTGTATTTGTTTTCTGCTTTAGCGATTTGATACGTTTTATCGTTGTCGCTTAGTTTCCTTTTGTTTTGGTGATTCGATACGCTTTGTTATTGTTGTTATTGAACGAAGTCGTGATGGACTTTTTATTATTTCGCTGAGTGTTTTATTATTCGACCCACGATGACGAGCGCGTTGTTCATGTCGTTTGCTTTTTCTTTTGTTTCGATGATCTCGCCGTCGTAGCGTCGAGATGTGCTGTCTTGGTTGCTTTCAGGAAGTGCTTCTCGTTTCTGTTACGGCTATGTGTCCGTATTTTTTACGAAGAGCTACTTTGCGTTCTTTTTATATCTTGGCAAAGTGCTTTTCGTTTTTATAACGCCTACTTGTCCGTATTCTTTACGAGGAGCTGCTTGCGCTTTTTTTTTTTAGCGAAGTGTTCCTCGTTTCTGTACGGCTACTTGTCCGTATTCTTTACGAGGAGTTGCTTGCGCTCTTTTTTTTGTTTTGGCGAAGTGCTCCTCGTTTATGTAATGGCTACTTGTCCGTATTCTTTACGGGGAGCTGTTTGCGTTCTTTTTATACTTTGGCGAAGTGCTCCTCGTTTCTGTAACAGCTACTTGTCCGTATTCTTTATGAGGAGCTGCTTGCGCTCTTTTTATATTTTGGCGAAGTGCTTCTCGTTTTTTTTGTAACGGCTACTTGTCCGTATTATTTACGAGAAGCTGCTTGCGCTCTTTTTTTATTTTGGCGAAGTGCTCCTCATTTCTGTAACGACTACTTGTCCGTTTTATTTATGAGGAGCTGTTTGCGCTCTTTTTATATTCTAACGATGTGCTTCTCATTTCTGTAACGGCTACTTGTCCGTTTTCTTTATGAGTAGCTGGTTTTATTTTATTTGGTTTCTTATTCGCATAGCGTTATCTGGAACACCATTCATAGAAAAAAAAACTTTATTAATTTTCTGAATTGGATTGATATGTTGAAATGAAACTAATTTAGCAAAAGTATTTCTTAAGATGGATTGCATTCCACGATCTCATCACTGGATTTCGGTCAAGGGTCTCTAGTCTGTATACTCCGTGCTTAATTATTTTTGCGATCTTGTATAGACCTTCCCACGTGATACCCAACTTTCCAGCCCCAAGCTCCGCTGTATTCTTGAACACTCTTCATAGTACCAACTCGCCTATGCCGAATCTTTGTGGTTTGATCTTTGAGTTGTAATATCTTACTGCGCTTTGCTCGTAGTTCTGTAACCGTATCAGGGCTTGGTCTCGTCTTTCGTTTTTTACATCGAGATTTTCTTGTAACATGTTTTCATTGATTACTTCGTTTTCCGGAGCTGATTCCCTTCGAAGACTTGGGATTGCGACTTCGGCCGGTAAAACTGCCTCAACTCCATAAAGTAGGGAGAATGGTGTTTTGCTGGTAGACTTTCGCGGAGTAGTTCGGTAAGCCCATAACACTCCTTGCAACTCGTCTACCCAGTTCCCCTTGTGGGCTCCGAGTCTCTTCTTTAGGTTGCTTAGTATCGATTTGTTTGTGGCTTCGGCCTGTCTGTTCCCCTGCAGATAACGGGGGCTTGATTTACTTAAACGAATTTTCCATGTTTCGCAGAACCTCTCAAACTTCTTTGAGATGAACTGCGATCCATTATCCGTGACGATCTCGTAAGGTAAACCGTGTGTGCATATAACGTTTTTCCACATGAAACTTTGCACCGTTAAATCCATGATCGATTTGTATGACTCTACTTCTACCCACTTCGAGAAGTAATTTGTCATCACCAATAGGTACTTCATGTTTCTTGTCGAAGGATGCAGAGGTCCGACGATATCCATTGACCACCTCATAAATGGATACGGGGCGGAAAGTGATTGAAGCTCCTCGGTCGAATGGTGATTCACTGGTGCATGCCTTTGGCAGCTGTCATAATGCTTTGTGTAACGTTCACAATCTGCCAGCATGGTCGGCCAGTAATATCCTTATCGTTTAATTCTAAGTGCGAGGTTACGGCCTGACGAGTGGCTTCCGCATAAACCTTCATGCATTTTTCTCATTATTGTTTTCACGTCTTCTTTGTCGACGTAATTGAGGTACGGGCCGACTATGCTCCGTTTTTACAACTTATCCTCGAGTACACACAATCGGGCGCTGATCACTTTAAGTTTCCTTGCGTCCCATTTATTGCTTGGTAATGTTCCCGTTGCTATGTACTCCTTTATCGGGACTCTTCAAAATTCGGTTTGATATTCCTCTTCGATCAAAACAGATTTTCGCTCATTGGATTGGTTCTCCGTGTCGCCGCCGATCTCAAAGATGAGGTTTGAATGGAACTTTATGCTCGGTGTCTCGATACTTTCGATCAGAATTACCCTTTTCATCATTGGTTCGGTTGTAGATGCCAAGATCGCCAGGGCATCAGCCTGGGCGTTTTCTGCTTTTGGGATTCGCTTGAGTTCGAAGTGATCGAATAGTCGCACGAGTCCTCGAACTATTCCGAGATATAATTCCATTCGCTCGTCTTTGGTTTTGTAATCGCCGTTAAATTGACTAGCTACGAGCTGAAAATCCATGAATGCTTCTAGCTCGTCTACCCCAATCCCACTCGCCAACCTTAAACCAACGATTAACGATTCGTATTCCACTTCGTTATTGGAGGCATTGAACAATAGCCGAAAAGATTGTTCGATACTTTCCAGGTCGGAGATGTGAGTCGTATCCCAATTCCGGATCCAAATTCGTTGATGATCCGTCGACATGGAAAGTCCACCTCCTATTGTGGCACGACTCTCCGAAGCTATCCTTGGGTAGTTCGATGACAAAATCGGTGAGAACTTGGGCTTTGATACATGTTCTTACTCGGTATTCGATGTTATATTCACTCAACTCAATTGCCTATTTTGTCAATCGCCCCGATTGATTCGGGCTATAGAGTACCCCTCGTAGCGGTTAGGTTGTCATCACGATGATCGTGTGTGATTGGAAATAGGGTCTCAGCTTCCGAGCTGCCGTTATCACTTCGAGAGCCAATTTCTCGAAGGCTGGATATCGTGTTTCTGCATTGATCAATCGCTTGCTCACATAAAAAACTGGCCTCTGTTCTGCTTTCTCTTCTTGGATTAGCACTCCGCTGACTGCTACGGTAGATACGGCTACGGCAGATATGGCTACGTATAAGTAAAGGATATCTCCTGGCTGTGGTTTGACCAATATCGGAGGACTGGAGAGGTAGACTTTCAGCTCGGTGAGCGCTCACTCGCATTCCTCGTTTCAGACGAACGATTTGTTTCCTTTTAGTAACTAAAAAAATAGGAGGCTTTTATCCGTTGATCGGGAAATAAATCTATTCAGGCACCGGACTTCCTTAATTGTTCTTGGAGAACTTATTTATTGGAAAGCAGAGATTTGGCTAGGATTGGCCTCGATTCCTCGCTCCGTGACTAACTCTCCTGAAGTTACCAAGAATGTACACTTTGTGGGGTTCAGCTTCATTCCAAATTGATTCAGGATCTCAAAGCATATCCACGTGTTTTTCGGCGCGCGCAGACTTTACGAGCATATCATCTATGTAAACCTCCATTGTCTTCCCGATTTGATTCGAGAACATCCGATTCACCAGTCTCTGATAAGTTGCCCCAGCATTTTTTAGCCCGAATGGCATGACCTTGTAATAGTAGGTCCCCATATCGGTAATGAATGACGTCTTTTCTTGATCGTCCAGATTCATAAGGATTTAATTATAACTAGAGAAAGCATCCAAGAAAGTTAGCAATTGGTTTCCCGCCGTTGAATCTACCAGTTTGTCTATGTGAGGAAGGGGAAAGCTATATTTAGGGCATGCTCGGTTTAAATCAGTGAAGTTAACGCAGAATCCCCACTTTCCATTTTTCTTTTTGACTACCATCGGATTAGCCAGCCATTCTGGGTATCGGACTTCACGAATCATTCCATTTTTGAGAATTTTTTTTTACTTCTTCGTTCACGGCTTGAGCTTTCTCCGGCCCTATTCTTCTCCGTTTTTGTTTAATCGGCCTGAACACCGAGTTGACATTCAACTCGTGGGTGATTACTTCGGTAGGGATTCCGATCATGTCCTCGGTGGACCAAGCGAACATATTCTTATTTTCCTTTAAGAAAGTCTCTAACTCTTGTCTGATCGTATGATCCAGGTCTGCCCCTATGGCGACGCTCCGATCCGAGTTTGTTGGATCGACGGGGACTTGAATTACTGAGCTAGACTAGGGACCCTTCTGATTTTTTGTCTTTTCTGATTTTTTAGACTCGTCCCCACTTGTTAACTGCTATTGAAGTCGGAGGCGGTGTCCGCTCATATAGCATATCCGCGAGCTCTTTTGATTCCCTCGCAACACTCCTACTAATGTCGTTGTTGGGAATTTCACACACTGATGATATGTCGAGGGGACCGCCTTCATTGCGTAAATCCAAGGGGTGCCAAGGATGACGTTGTAAGTTGATCCTTCCATTATGAAATCTATTCATTTTTTCTGTGTTTGATCCCTCGTCTCTTTCTCAGAAGATGGCCTGCCCCGCTTATTATTTGTTTTTTCCTCTTTGTTATGCTGGGCTTCTCCCTCTTCTATATTGGCCCTGCAATCCGAGAGCTCTCCTGCGAGATACTTTGTTGTTAAGAATTCTCTTAGGTTAAAGCAGTTCTTAGTGGCGTGTCCATTACACTTATGGAACTCGTAGTACGCATTCTCATCTCGACCCATTCTTCTTGGACTACCCCTTCCCCTTCTTTCTGGGTTCCGATCTATAGCATATGCTAGTTTTCTAGTTCCATACGTACGAGTATCCTTTCCATCTCTTTTCTCGAACCACCTTTGGTTTGGAAAAGATACGTAAGAGTATCCTTTCCATCTCTTTTGCTCGGCTTGAATTTTTTGGCGAGTGCCAACTTCTCCTCTTTGGCTATTATCCCGTTTGTTGATCTGTGTAATGCGTCCTCGATTGTCTCTGGCTTATGAATCGTCAGATCAAAACAAAAAGGAGACTCATGCCAGAGTCCGTGTTTGAGGGCGGCGAGTGCTATCGAGTCGCTGACTCTAGCTATCTTGGCCTTCACCTTCTTGAAATTATCGATATAGGACCGTAGCGACTCCATTTCGACTTGTGTGACATTCCACAGGTGCGCATCAGTCGCTCCACTTCCCATAAAGATGGAATAATGCTTGATAAACACTGTCGATAACTGATTGAAGTTGTCGATAGAGTTTTCTGGTAGTTGGGAAAACCAATCGAGCGCAAGCCCCACTAAATTTTCTGCGAATAGCCTGCAATATCCCACGTCTTTTTCTTCCTCGCTGAAGTGGGCCCGGTTTGCAGTGATTCGGAATGCTGTCATATATGCTTTCGGATCCGAGTTTCCTTCGTATACCGGTAATCTCAGTTTGCTAGTCTCCTTCACTTGCGTGTTCGCTACCGGGGATGAGAATGGTGACTTCTCAGTTTCTTCGATCACGCGATCGATCTCTGGGGCTGCGCTTGATGCTTTATGAACTTTAGAAGTCATTGTTGCGAGCCCGGCGTTAGTTCTTTCAATAGATCTCCGGAGACTCTCGTATCCTGCCACGTTGGGGTTTTCCTGAGAGTTCTCGTAGCGTCCTCCAGGTAGGGCTTGACCACGGACTACACCTTGACCAAGGACAGGGAGTAGCGCGGGTTCCTCTCCCGACAGCCCCGCATGAGGTTGCAATGGCGGTGGGGTGCCCGATGTTTCTCCTGGGAGGAAATCGGCGTGAGGATTCATGCCGAAAATGACTCGATCTCAGGTCGGGTGCCAAAGTCGAGGCGCATTCTAGCCGATCTCTGCTGAGGGTGTTCCTCAACTTGGAAACCGCTCGGCGAGCCGAGCGCCATTACTCTCGACTCGAGCTCTACCTGAGCTGTCGCAAGGTTGTTGAGCTGCGTCAGGACTTGGGTCTCGTGTGCGTTAAACCACGCCACGAGATTGTCATTGGACTCCTTTTGCTTGTCGGCAGTTGACTTGAGGTCCATCAGCAAGGTCTTAATCTCCGAGAGGGAGTCAGAGCGATCATCACCGGAGCTCGACATTGTGATTGATGATTCTTTTTTTTTATCTAGGATGAATTCTCCCTACAGACGGTGCCAAATGTTAAAACTGAATAAACAAGTTCAGCTCTCACACAAAGAATTCTGAATAGTTCTTATATTATTTCTCAATATCTTTTTTTTACTCTCTTTATAAATAAGGTTCTTCCTTTTTTTATACTATTTTTAGGCAATTAATTTTTAATAAATTAATTGCAATTTAAGTTACAAATGTATTTATTGTGTCAATTACAAATCAAATAAGTTCAGCTAAATCGATTGAACCCGGTTTGGTTTGATTTACTCGGTTTGGGTCTTCAAAAGAGAATCTGGTGTGTCTGATCACTAGAAAGGCATTGATAGATTCCACTTCGACGCCAAGGTAATAGACTGTTAAATTTTTAGTC